>CM019754.1:3822867-4187410 GCA_009761765.1 Phenacoccus solenopsis
TAAAAATTTTTTATGCAGATAAAGCAAAGTTTTTGTCTAAAATATCAAACTGGTAACATTGTTGTTACTTACTGTAAATTTACAAATTTGAAAATCAATAGAATCCATGATGCAACTGATACACACCAAAAAATAAAAAATGCAAAGATGTGAACATCACGTGAAAAGAGATAAAAATTTACATATGTTGTAATGTGACTTGTAAAATGGTTTTTTATTTTTTTATAGAGTATTTATAATGACTGGTCTAGATTCTAATTGGTCATACGTCACGCCTGTAACAACCAATCAGCAAGTTGGAATGTTATAAATTTACCTCGACTAACTCATAAAATAAAAATACAAATCAGCTGATGATTCAAATCACAAACGAATTTTAGTCGTTCACTGAAAACTGAACGATATTATTTAAGAAGGTAGAAATGAAACTACCTACATTTTATCACATTCTAGCGTTATGATTGGTCATTACGCACGCAACATATGACCAATTAGAACCTAGACCAGTCATCATAAATACTCTATACAATAAAAAAAAAAAAATTTTAGAAGTGTTGTATGTTTTCTGTTTTTCTACACTGGTTTCCAGTAAAAATCAACGAAAAACTATCGATAACTATCGATAGTTTTTTTTTTCGATAGTTCTCCAACCCTAGTACGAAGGTATGTGAAGTCAAACGCTCACCAAAGTAAAACCCCACCACCCTACTCTTCGTTATGTGGATAATAAACCTCACAACAACAAAATAGTGTCGTGTAGGTGTATCATGCTTTGGTGCGGGGTATTGCATCGCTCTGTTACATTATACGACTCAACGCTCTAGCATGAAAACTTCCTTCTCCTATTCTGTGCTCGTTGCATGGGCGGTACAATGTAACCTACGCGTATGGTAGTAATGCAACACCCCGCACCAAAGGATGATACCTGACACTCTTCTGCAATTGTTGTTGTGCGGTGAAGGTTTGCTAAAGGCTTAGTGCTGGTAGGTGAGGTTTATCCACACAACAAAGAGTGGGGTGATAAGAGTTACATTTTGGTGAGTGTATGAAGGTTTGATTACTCTCGCCCCTCTTTGAAGCTCCCTAATATTTTCTTATTTTATGCTCGTTGCAATTCTCCTTTTATATTCCATTCAATTATACTCGTCAAACTACGCTCTCTATCAAGCGTCGGTTATAATGGCACTGACAATGGCTAGAACTATCCAAAAATTCCCATTACTTTGAAGTGATAACAGAGTAACATGAACAAACAAATGTTTGACACCGTAGAAATTCACTGAAAAGTTAAAATATTTCAACTTTTCACTGAAACCTAGAGAATCTTTCATTGCCTGATTCACTGACTATTATAAACGGTTCCATAAAAAAACACAGGTTCAACTTTTTCTGTGAAAAATTCAGTGCCATTATAACCGACGCTTTACATTAATATCTAAGTGAATACACTTACGAAAAAAACTTGAGGATTTCTCATATTCATGTATATATCTCTGAACGTTTTCTCCGTTTTGATGGTTCCATAATCAACACAGTCGACATATAACGATAATTCAGCATGTGGTTGTATTTGCCTAACTCCCAACAATAAAGTTTTAAGGGATCCATCTTCGGTGAAATTATGAAGAGGGAAAGTCTTATTTTCGATTTCACCGTGAAGTTTGAAAATGGCAATCACTATAACATTCGAATGATAAAAATTACCACACTATCATTATCGAAAAAGTTCGTTGCAACAATCATCTTGTAGAACTGTAGGCTTTTATCGTGTATCTAAATTCTATATATGACCATAGGCGCCTAAAGAAGTTATTTAAATACCTGTACATAAAATAGTGTGTGTAGAATTTACTTATTGTGCTAAGTATTATATAGACGAATCAACACGTGGGATTTTATTAACGTCATTTTTCATTATACTACATCAACCCACATTCACATTCCCTTTTAACCAGTTGTTCTCTAGCACTTACTGTTGGGTGTCATTTACTATCGAATTTAGCTAAACCGAACAGCTGCTAAAGATAAAATTATTGTCACATACCGCATAACTATATCACATATGTATTTGTTACCTCGTTTATTCTCTCTATCCAATTGGATCGAAAATTTTTGATGCAAACCAGGAAATTCTAAACTAAATAACATCTCATTTTTCTTCTTCCTGGAAGGCAATTGCCTTATATTTCTCATGCTGATTACAAATTCATCGCTGTTGATAGCTTCTTCTACAGCTTTACTGACTTCTGTAAAATAGTAAAGTTATACGTTTACGTGAGAGATCATTAACTCTTTTATGAAATGTTTTCCTTTTGATTATACAAATATGTAAATCAGAGCGAATTGTAGATATTCGTATTTTAACGGCGTCTTCGATAATTTTATTTCGTACCTACAGATTATCACTCTGCGGTGATAAAAAGGACGATTTGAAGTATTTTGTAATATCTGATACATCCAATATGCTTGCTGCTTTCTGTGAATAATTAATGAGCTTTCTAGCCGGTCGTTAATTTTTATGAGAATAGATATGCATCGAAATTAGATTTTAAACGGCAATTTTTACGATCTAAAGTTCAAATACTCTACTTCTGAGGAAATAATCGCGTGCAATTTGACCTACATGGTGAAAGGTGGTGAGATTTAAAATGGTCGAGAATTTTCTTGGAACTTAAATATTCTTTGTTTTTATAAAAAGGTCAGAATCGAAAGATCAAATTTTATGTTCAATTTTTACACCTTATTTATTCTAAAAATTTTCAGCATTCAAAGATGTTTGATGAAATTTCAAAAACAAACAACAGCGACAACAATATCCTATTTTTGTAGCCTAATGAATTTGCAATAAAATAAAATAAATATTTATTAATAAAATAATTCAATAAATATCAAATAATAATAAAATCAAATCAAATTTCATTATTGAATTATACATTGGCACTATTTACTAATACAAATTTTTAACGGAGACCTATGCCCAACTGCCCATTAAGGACGAGCAATAATAATAATAATAATGGGTAGTAACAAATGAAGAAACGTAATGCCTGTATAAAATAGGAAGTAGATTAATACACAATCATTATTTCAAAAGAAACCAAAGTCCAAAAAATACTTGTATATTTTTTTGGCCTTCAAAGCTTTCATTTTTGATTTGGATATCCGTATTGAATTTTAAAACCTCAATTCACATATTTACCTATATATTTCAGTGGAAACATCGAGCTTTCTAATATTTTGCATAATTCATGAGCGTAAAGGATCATTAGGTTAAACAGATAATTATGGTAATTAGTAATTATATTTAACCCTACTACGATGTTATCTAATTAATACCTAACATTAGTGGGAGAAATTTTGCCACGAATTAAATTTTTTTAAATATTTATTTAGATGCTTGCATTTATTTTTTAATGATTAATTTATTTTTTAAATATATCAAAATATAATTGAATACTTTATCAAATAAATTTTTGTGATAAATTTGAAAATAAATTACTCGAATAGTTGAATTAATTTTAAATGATTTCGAATTTTACCTGTACCTGTGAATATTTATTAGTACAAACATCTAAATAAAGAAACAGATTCGAAAACGTATGAATAAAAAGAAAAGAAAAATTAAAAAAAACCGGCGAAAATATAAATAATTTTTATTTTAATTAAAATAAAATATCTTCAGGTAAAAAAACAAAGTACACACCTGGATCAACAGAAGCCGCGTAAATAGCGCAGTAAAAAAACGCCAAGCCGAATAAACAGCGTAGAATCATTTTTCAAAAATTTCACTAAGTAACGAGAAAAAATTGTCCACTGTCTGAGTGCTATTAAGCTTTCATCTTGTTTCGCTTAGTAATACTCACGAACTGTACGGAGAGGAAAAACATCAACATTTCTAGAGTACAGGTTTGACCGTTTTAGCCATATTTGTAATCTAGAATATCACATATGTGTAATAGTGAATTAACTATGTTCGCACACTAATCAACTCGCGTGTATGAATCTTATCTATGAATTGTAAGCTTGACTGCTACCAGTTCACGGCTGTTTAATTTTTCCGGCGTTTCGGGAATCGAATTGTTAATTATATTGAGTTTCGCTATTAGGATTAAAATCGAGCGAAAAATTAACTTGGGATGAGAAGCTCTTCTGTTGATGAAATATATAATGTTTTGATGATTCTATGTTTAGATTAATTTTCTCGATGCCTAAAATATCTTCAGTCTCGTGAATTTGAAACATAAGCAACGAATTTTTCGTGTAAGAATCGTAGTAAAAAAAAAATATTGTAAGTACTCCTTGGGGTACACTGCAAATAAATTAATATATCTGTCTATTATAATTTTAATCGTTTAACTCAAACATTATGCATTGTTTATGAAATTTGTTGCATTAACGAATTAATTATCGCTATATTACCTATTATTTCTTTTATTATTTTCAGCATAATTTGAAAATACTTCATCATCATTAATGATTAAGAAAAGAAATTAAGGGATGGGAACACAATCCTAGTCATTAGTAATTTCAGGTTGATGATTTCTGATTTTAATAGTCATTTTTATCTCTACCCTGCTTTTAAGCTCCTCAAAAAAAAAAAATTCCTTAAAAAAGCCAAAAGCTGAGACTGAATTGAGCTACTAGGACATCTGAAAATTTCTAATGAACTATTTGATATGAATTCCTAAAGCCCCTTTCACTGCTTAAAATGCAAATATTGAGATTTGAAAAAAACCTATGTAATTTTAATTGGGGCGGCTTCAGCTTCAGTCTATATCCCATACCTTATATCAAGCTTACCCTAACCTTCCCCTTTCCTGTAAAGATTACTGATTAAGTTAAATTAAGAATATGTAGTGTTTCTTGCCTTCAATAAACATATGAGGCCATATTTTTCCAATTTTAGCAATTTAAGGGTGTTCAAGTTATCCCCAAATTTCAGCCATCCGCTATTTTGGCCTGAATCTCGTGTTGTTTTTTGATTACTCTTCTTTGTAGAATAATTGTATTTTTTTTTTTTTTTTGAAAAAATCTTGTAACCAAAGCTCAACACAAACGGGTAAGCCAGGTATAAATTATTTATTCTTCAAAATTCATATATACATTCGCCTTACATGGAGTGGTATGCAACTTCAGTGACGTATTTTGAAAATATCAAAAATACTTTTACAATTGATTAAAAATTACTTAGAACAATGAACGAGGAGTCCTTTTCCATTAATTCAAGTATGGTCATTTCGAATATATCATTAGATTCAAGCAATGACTTCTTTTAATCCTTCAAAATAAGGTTTTCGATGAAAAATCATGTTTACCTCAGCAAAAGCAAGCGATTTTGAGAAACTGGCCACAAAAATGGATTTCTCCGGTTCAAAAATCTATATCTAGACATTCTGCGCGACGAAATTTGACACAAAATGTTTTTGACCAAAAAACGAAGAAGTCTACAGGTCGTAGATTTTTCGTAATTTGGTCGATTTCAAAAAAATCGAAATACATGTCGTTTTCGACTAATTCGAGGTCGTTGATTCGAAAGATGATGATATTTTTTGGTGCTCCCCCCTTCTTCCTGAAAAAATCGCGATTTAAAAAAAATTCAATTTTAGAGGGGATAAAGAAGAGCGTAAAAAAATATCATCATATTTCGAATCAGCGACCTTGAATTAATCAAAAACGATAAGTATCTCGATTTTATTGAAATCGTCGAAATTTCGAAAAATCCACATCCCTTTACTTCACGACGAAAAAAATTACATGTCAGATTTAGACGTGGAAGGTCTCTAAAATGGAGTTTTTGAAGCTGAGGGATTGATTTCTGTAATCAGTTCTTCTGAAGGAGACGTTGCCGCTGAAATGGACCTAGTTTTGGAGTGGACTACGAAAACGGAGGGGAAGGGGTGAAAACCATGATCGAATCTGAACATTCCTATTGCTAATGTGTTAAAATCGACATTTCAATCTTTCTTTTAACCAAAATTCAACTACATAAATACGGGAGAGAAGTTTAGGGTGCAAATCCCTCAAGTCGTTTTTTCATGTACCGTATGTACGTACGATATACATAATAACATAGCAATGATGTAATGAAATTACTAGGAAGTGATGAAGAATTAAAAATTAAAATTATAACTACACAGAATGAATTATAATATTTACCTATCATTTTTAACAAGATGTTTTTTGAGAGAGGAAAGTGAGTAACAAAATTCATGACAGAATTCTGCTTTACTTCATAATAACATTTGAACATAGCAAAAAATATCTATTTACGCTACTGGTTTCTCATGTTTCTCCAGCATTTCGTATACTTGTACTATACAAAATTTCGGCTCATTCTATCAGGTTCTTTTCATGAAATACTGCTCCAAAAAATTTTTAACTCAAATTGTTTCAAACAGTTTAATCATGAAATATCATTTTTCTTCTTAATAGGTATTTGTCATTTATCTTTAACTATTTATCATATCAAAGACAATAATTTTTTTTAAATATCACTGGTGGTTTAAAAACAAAGTTTCAAATAAATACTGTCATATAATTACTTGGTTCTATGCAACATTTCTAAGAAAATGATGAGAAATAAAAGCATCGCCTTAAAATTATGCATAAAAACTTCAAATCTTAAAAAATGATGCACAAGTGATTGCAGCTTACAATCATTGAAAAGTACAGGCAACATCCTTCATTATCCAATAATCATAATTCAGTCTTCTACAAATTACACTTGAGTGAATAAAAAAAATGAAAAATAAATAAAAGAAAAATGATAAAAAAAAAAAATTAAGAATATCACATTATCTCTTATTCGTTAGTTTATGTAACTGTGCAAGAACACGAGTCATATCTGTATCTTTAGACAATCGTATGTACGGAATTTTATCGATAGTAAATAAAGTTATCCATCCTGGAACGTGTTTGGCAATTAATTTCATATGTTCCAATGTATCATCTGTAAACCATAATAATAATTATAATACACGAATATTTTTTTGAACGGAAACATACAATCACAATGAGAGATACTAACTAATCCTCAATTTCTCTTTATAACTGTAACAAATTTTCTGCAAAATTACTTCTTCCATCATTACAGACTTTTTCTCGGCAACAAAGATATTCCTAGTAATTCTGGCCAACTCTGGTAAACGAGACAGCATGGCAGCTTCTTTAGCTTCTGCTGGATCTCGAGTGATATTTTGGGCCATTTTAGCGGCTTCTTTTGCTCGAATCTACAAGGATAACTTACATGAATATGGGTGAAATTAAACGAATTTATTGAACAGATTATTCATGTACCTTCTCTAGCAAAGCTTTAGGAATTTTTTGCAGAGTTTTCCGATATGCTTGAATCGCATTCGGAGTGCTACCAGTGGTCGAAATTTCGTTGCTTTTTAATGCTACAAGGTTGTTTTCTTCGACTCGAGGTAAATCGTGGCTTACCCTAATGACACTATGATTTTCTTCTGTTGGTACCAAAATAACGACAAATTAATATAAATTTAATTCAATATAAGTCAGTTTTGCTTGTTTGCGCTCACGCACCTAGAATAGCTTTGGCGCTTATGTGTTTCTGTATGTTAGGTGGTTGAGGCATTGAAATGGGTATAATATCAGGAACACTGTCGAGGTCAAATTCAGGATGCCATAATTTCAATTTATCAGAATCTAGAACTAACGGTGGATCTAGCTTCGAAAGGAATTCCTGAAATTTATGGTTATATTTTTAATTCAATATAAATAATGAGCACTTTTAGCAGTAAAATATTAAAATACAAACCTCATGATAAGTTTTAGTTTTATCCAATAATCGATTATGGAATATATTTAACCGTTCGTTATCCGTTAATTCTGTTTCTTCTGAATGGTCATCTTTTACAACTATAATAAAACATATAACAATATTTCTAAGGTGTTCAACGTTGTAAATTGTCATTGAGAATATAAACAGAAATTTACCAGAATGAGATAACCGTTTAATAATTAATTCATATTTCTCTTCATTAGAGAAAGTCAATTTAATACGCTCACGAGAAAATTCATACGATTCCGGATACACAGCTTTTATCTGACCAAGATGCGATTCAGTAAAATTCCTACACAATTCAAAGATATAAAACGCAATGATACAATGAAATTAAAAGTATACTTAAACAAAATGCATTATAATATAGGTCCATACTTCCGGGACAGTTGCTCCATATCTCTTTTCAACTTGGTAAAAGTAATCATTTCATTTCTGTTTTTTCTAATTTTACAAGTGATATCGATCCAACGAAACAATTCTTCCAACAACGAATATTTATAAGGTAAAATTAAACCTTCTTTTCCAGTAGTTAATAAGTGATTGTATTTTTCAAACGCAGCAGGTTTCACAGAAGTAACTGGATCATCGGTTGCAGATTGAGAATCACATTTGACGGGACTGTAAAATGATTTTTAATAAATTTTTAAAAGAAATTAGCGAATATCAAGTCTGTAGATACGAACCTAGTAGGTACTTTGATATCGGAATGATCTAATTCATTCGAATCGGTGTTTTTGAGAGCATCCAAGGATTTCTTGATCGAGTCTAATTGACTTTTAGTAGAGTTCAATTTTTCTAACTTTTCTTTATAAGAAACACACTTCTTGTTTCGAGTTACTTTCTTTTTGCTCCCATTGATATTACGATTCTAAAAGAGAAGATGGATTTAGGAATATAAATGAGTGAGGGAATGTAAACACATCAACACATACCTCTCCTGAAAACTCTTTCGTATCCTGAACTCGAGAAGGAGTAGGTTTGATGAGCTGAAAGAGAGAACTCATAGGTAAATTTATACTAGATCATCAACAGCATATTACTGCTCAAGTGTAATGCGAAATAAGCAGACGTTTATTTGTACCTGTTTCGAAGACTTCTCTGTGTTTAACTGCTGTGACGTGGCACATGGTCTCGTGCACTAAAAAATGTTCAAATATTAATCAACATTTTTAATTTACGAGCATACGCTTTCAAATAACCATGTAGTTATATATAAATTAGAAGAGTTATAGATTTAATGAAATAAACATGGATGGAAATAGATACCTGTTTCTTTGATTCTTTCATAATTGACACATGGGATGGAGTATTTGATTCTAACGACTGAAAAAAAAAGAAAATTGGAGGGAATTAGTGTTTTCAAATATTTATGCCAATGAAGCATACAATGTGGCCGGAATTGACCGCTTGGTACGAGTTATAATATTATTTACATTTTTAAAATCATAAGTTATTCGTTAAACATGGAAATGGCAAATGCGCCCAAGCATGCACAACTTACATCCGATGATTTTCCGGCGAACTTTTTCGAGATGTTTGGAAGTTCGTCAGTAGCACGACGTTTGCGAACTTTGAGAAACTGATTTATATTTGTTTGTAATGATTGCGTTTGTAACATGATTGTACGCAAAAAGGGTAAAAACAACACACTTCAACTTGAGGGAAACGAAATATTGATATTATTATTACGATGAATAAAACCACAAAAGAGAAATGAAAATCTAGACAGAAAGTAAATAACGGATTCGAGCGCCAAAATGCTTCTTATCACTACTCGAAAATACAGTGTTGTCAGATGATGAATTTTCAGGATGCCTTAGCTAAGGACAATAAAAAATTTTATTCGTTTTTTTTTTTAAATAAAAAAAAAACGAATTTGAAATAAAATGCTACATTGTAGGAAATAATTAACGAACGTTCTAATTTCTCAATGATTCATTGATTTCCATCATTCGATATGAAAAACAGAGATTATTAAAAAATACGCTACTTCAATTCATGTTTACTTCCTGGAAGAAAAGTTTAAATCGTTAAAATAACTTGATAAAGCTAATATTAAAGTTATAGCTTTCATGGTAAAAGCCTGAGTCGAGCAGTCATTTCTAAATGAAACATAAACTATGAAGAAAACATCAATGTAATTCTTATTTGAAGGACAATAACATGATAAAAACATTAATTTAAAAAAAATAATTTATTTTCACTATTTAACACTTTGAAATTTATAAATTAATTACACCTTGAAAAATCTAACAACTAAGGAGATAACAAGTGCTTATTTTTCAAAATTCTTCTCATAATAATCTGTCTACCTGTTCTTGATCTCATTCGTTTCATAAAACCGCATCGTTTAACACGTTTCGTTTCTCTAGGGACAGGGAAGTTATTTCTTACGATTGATCGGCAGGGATTGAAACCCCAAGCATTTTCAATCACACAACTTTTCAATGTTTGCTGGAACGACGAAATGGTGGGTTGGAAAACCATACCACTGGTGGATGATAGCATTTTTCTACAAACAAGAATCACACTCGTTTTGCTGTTTTTCTTAAGATAATTTTATGTAATTATCAGCATTCAACTTACCTGCCAATTGACAATAAATTGGTAACAAAAGCCATATTTCTTCGCCCTTTTATGACGCCGATTTCATCAATTTTCTTATTTGGTTCCCCAACTCCAAAGTTTTCAATTTTTGTATTTTGATAAGAAATTAAGGTGGGGGTAATAAAAATGGATGGCCGAGGGGAAATCAAGTGATGTAATAACAGTAATTACCGAAATAATTTTTGGTAATTCTACAATACCCTTTTTTCTCTACAATTATAAAAAAACTTTGACTATTATAAAAATCTACAATTTTTTATTTAATTTGATTTTTTTTATATTAATTTTTTTATTTATTCGAGGTTTCAGTTATTAAATGTTCGCTGCGAAGCTAAAATCTTGAATTAAAAATTTCAGACCAAAGCTGATTCTGTCCATTCTCGAGTTTTCAAAAAAATCTTTGACTTTACTCTAAATAAAGAATCTTTTAATTCCATTGCATTCTTAATATATATTTTCATGTTTAAGGATATATACATAAATATTTCATTAAAATAGTGCATAAAAATTAGAAACACAAAATAAATATAATTCGTGAAAGCATATTACAATTTTACCTCCTTTTATGCAACAAAAATTTAACAAAATGAGTATTTTACCACAGTCACCTAAATTTGATAATACCCGTGCGAGCTAAAGTCGGGGTAAAATTCAGTATCTTGAAACAAAGTAACTACTTGATTTGCTGCAGGATCTAAAGCAGTAGCTAAACAACGGTATAGTCCACGATCAATAGGCGTTACATCAAATAAATGCAATGTACTTCCATGGGGACGCGTATGTATATCATACTGATGAGTTATTCCATGTCGTCGATATAAAATATTTAAATCACGAGTGCCCATGTCTGCGCGTTCCCATATAATATTCTAAAAAACATATTGCATTAGAATCGGAGAAGGAGCAACTGTTTTCATTATTCAAACTTCCAAGAATTAAACAAATATATGCAAATAATATGAAAATATAATGTGTAAGTATTTTAGATTAGGATGTGTACTTACAGATATCATTAGCATACTTTCCGGGAATTCACAACTAATTTCCGCGTTTCCGGTTGGTAACATACGATATCGACCTTGTCCCATACGTACTCTACGAAATCGATTCTGGATTTCTGTTATGGAAGAAGCCCATCTAATAAAAAAATTACAATTTCAAGGACTTCGTTGGGTATCTCGTCGAAAAAAATTGAAGGGGAGTTTTACTAAATAATAAAAAAAAAAAAAAAAAAAAAAAAAATGAAAAACTTGTGAATATTCACAGGAGTAGGCAGTACATCACTACTTTCATTTTTTGTATTTTTTTTAACGCGTTAAAATGACACCCAACTGCGGGTGCTGCGATAATTTTTTCCTTGAAATTCGCTGTAATTTTTGAAAAAAAAAATACAGCCTTATTTAGGCATAATTTCAAAGAAAATTGCAAAAATTAAAGCGCTCAAGTACTATGATGTACCCTTATGTTAAAATTTTCAATAAATTTTAATAATATGCTGGTAAATAAAAAAATTAAACTTACGTATGACTAGCTGGATAATACTGTTGCCAACCAGGGGTGGCAATTTCCGCTAAAATCATTGTTGATAGGAATAAAATTTCCAAACTCCAATACACTAATTTCATTCTCGTGTAAATGTCACATATCAAATCATATCATAGAATATATCGACTTGACTCGCATACAACACACTTTTGGTTATACAGAACGCACAATCGTCTCGGTCGAAAATAATACTGTAAATGGCATAGTTCTTGATATTAAAAAGGAAACTAACAAAAAATGTATTTATTTCTTTTCAGAACGAAAAAAAAAAATGAAAATTATATGCAGTTACGGTCCAGTGTGATTGTTCTTTTTCTCTTTTTGTTAAGTTTTTTCTTAATTGTATTTATTGGTAATGACCTCTGTTTATGTTTTCACGGTTACAGGCGTAACGGATTACATCGTCTATACCGAATATTATTTGATCGTGTCGAATGACAAAGAACCCAGCTCCTCGTCCTAGTCAAATTAACTGGGCCATTTTTTCTCATTGTATTTGTATGGTAATGAAATGAGGACCAGGTAAAAAGTAACAAAACACCGAATTCCATGCATCAAATTTCAGTTCATGGAACGTTCTCGATGAAACGAGAAATTTTTTATTTAAAAATTATAAAATTATAAATAGGAGAAAAATTTACAAATGTATACAAGTTCGATTGGTCTCAAAAATTATCCTTTAATTACAGCGATGGGTTTAAGTTTGAAAGTTTTTTTACTGATTCCTGCAGCGTGACATGTATTCACAACATCAGTAACATTTTTATAAGATTCAGGAGCTTCTTCCATAACTAGTTTTGGAGACGCTACTCTGATTGAAATACCCATATCTTCTAATTTACGTAATACATCCATATAATCTAAATTTCTTCGTGATTTTGCCCTCGATAATGCTCTTCCCTGAAAGCGAAAAATTGAAAGTCAGCTATATGTTGATGGTTCTGCATAAATTTAGCACTCAACATTAAACTTACCGCTCCATGACAAGTTGAACCAAATGTTTCTTTCATTCCTTGCTCAGTTCCAGTTAATACGTATGAACATGTACCCATAGTACCACCGATTAATACTGGCTGGCCCGTTAATTGATAATCCACTGGAATCAATGGGTGATGAGGTGGAAAAGCTCTAGTGGAGCCCTAAAAATTATCATAATTAATTTGGCATCTTTTTAAAATGTTTTTCATTATTTCGGAATATTTACGAAACTAACTTTGCGATGGACTAAAAGAGTTTTTTGTTTACCATCTACCATGTGTTCTTCAACTTTGGCAATATTATGAGAAACGTCGTATATGACATGCATATCTAGATCATCGGGTGTCATTTTGAATTGTTTTGCGAAAGCCTATTTCAAAAAAAGTGTGGTGAATAAAGAAATATAGTTCATTACAAGAATTAGGTATGAAGTTTTCTTTACTTGTCTGCATAAGAATGTCATTGAACTACGATTAACCCATGCGAAATTTGCAGCTGCAGACATTGCTTTCAAGTAATCTTGTCCTTCTTGAGAATTAATACGCGCGCAAGCCAATTGTCTGTCATTAGTTTCAATATTATCACGTTTCATTGCTTTTTCCATTTGCACTAAGGCATCTAAAATTCATACACAGGTTTTAAGCTGAAATTTTTCACAGCAGAAATTTTCATCGCGAATAATGAAAAACACCTGTGGCAACTTGATGACCGAATCCTCGGCTACCCGAATGAATCATGACACAAATTTGATTTTTTTCTTCAATTCCCATTTTACTAGCGGCCCATTTATCGTAAATTTCTTCGACAATTTGTATTTCAGCGTAGTGATTTCCCGCTCCAAGGGTTCCCAACTAAATTACGAATAATTAATAGGATAAAAAAGTAGGAAAAATTGAACGAAACCGTAAAAGTAATAATCGATAGTTACTTGAGGCAATCCCCGTTTTTTGGCGCGCATGCTGACTTTCGATGGATCTGCGTTCAACATTCTACCATATTCTTCGCAATGTTCTTTATCTTCTGCCCATATGTATCCTGAAAAAATTAATTTACAAAATAATTAAAAAATAATAATAATAAAATCTAGATATACACATGTATTTTCTCATAAAATACCTTCACGTAAAGACCAATCCATGCCCATTTCTAAGGCTTCTTCGAGATCTCTAGCATTCATCGGTATTATTCCTTTGGAACCAACTCCAACAGGTATGTGGTCAAATAAACTTTGAGCAAGTTGTTCCTAAATTAAGAAAAGCACATATACCCATCAAATACCTATTTCTTGGAAGAACAATCCAGTCTAACGAAATAAAATTTGCCTTAATAGGTAAAACGTCTTGCGCGAATAGATTGGTTCGGAGTAATCTGACGCCACAATTGATATCAAATCCTACCCCACCGGGTGATACAACAGCTTCAGGATCATTCACGTCAAATGCAGCCATATTTCCTGAAAGAGGCTGAGTGTTATATATTGCGATGAATAGTTTTCGTTACAAAAAATGAGGCAAGAAAAAACACCTATAGCGAATCCATATCCTGAATGTACATCCGGTAATCCGACCGATCGACCAACTATGCCGGGTAAAGCAGCAACATTTGCAATCTGTTTCACGCCAGGAAGAAATCCACCAACCATACCCGGTCTGCAGGAATTCCTCAACTCATCTAACATCAACTTCTCTAAATTGTCATTGACATAAAATACCCCTTCGACCTGTTGTAAAAAAAAAGTAAATGAAGAAATAATTACTGCTGTTTGCATCATTCAGAGGTAAATATTACATACACATACATACTTTCATGTTGGGCTGGAAACCTTTTTTGATTTTCCAACAATATGGAGATATCTTCTCCAAATATTTAAGTTCATCGTTATAGGATCGAACAACCATTGCGTAAAAATTGAAAATTAATTGAATTAAAGCAATCAAACTCGTATAATTTCTTCGAATTCAGCTGGAATCCAGCGAATGTAGATGCAATTTCTTATGTTTTGTCGGCTTTTAGCAAATGTTTTAATGATAAGAAAATACGACACTATCAGAACTATCAAGCAAAGCAAAGCAAGTAAATTTATGCTTCACCCCGCTATTTAATGTAAAATTTCACAATATTTGCTCAGCCCAACAGTTGTTGCTTGCTGAGAATGGATTCTAACTGTACCGCATGATCGATGTTCTTTATTTGAAGTGGACAAAATTTTTAATTTCAGTAATTATGGAAGATATTAAAGAAACTTACATTCGTGGTAAGGATGTATTTGAAAGAATGAATTACTTATATCAGTTGAGTGAATATTGGTCAAGTACTAACCCTGATCTATCAGCGCACTATGCTAAATTGATGATATCGATATCGAAAAAATCCGTCCTTCGACTTGATCGTACAATCAAGAGATCTATTTGTAAGGGATGTAATGTATTCTTAGTAGAAGGTAAAACCGTTAAATCTCATCATGTAAAAGAGCACAGAGGCCAAATGGTCAGTGTTTGTAAACGATGTGGTGTAATCAAACGATATCCATGCCCTCGAACTGGAAAAGATCCTTCTAAAGAATTGAGCGCTGAAAGTTGATTATGAGAAGACTAGATAAAATTCTGTGATACTACAATAAGTAAGTTTATTTATTTAAGAATCGCTGATGAATATTTAAATTTAATTATGTACATGTACGTAACTTGAATATACTTTAGTTTGCGCATCTCAAGTTTATATAAATAATGAGAATAAATACTTATTCGATTAAAACTGAACTTTCTTCTTAACACCAGTCTTATTTTTTGCTCCTTTCATAATACCTTGTACAGTGAAAGTGGTTTCATTCATTCTCCAAAATTTAGAATCATCGAATATAGGTTTGAAATCGAAAGTCTTTTTAGACATAACAAAACCCATAGTCATGTTCTCAGAACTATTTTTGGAAATTTGAGAGTTTTCAGGCTGATGATTACCCGAATTTTGAACACTGCTGCAAATACTGTCGGATACAGCAGGACTTTGTTGAGGACTGAAATGATCTTCATCCATGTACATCTCTTCTTCATTTTCCACGCTGGAGGTGGAGAATTGTGAAATCTGTTGGAGATTTTCATCATCCGAATGTTCGACGAATTCCATCGATTCTTCATTATTGTTGTATCTGTCTGTCGGGAATGAGGCAGGTGGATTGAGATTATCACTGTGTTCGCTTGGGGCAGGGGTCATGACGAAACTAAGATTTTCTTCATCATTAACAAGCTCTTCAAGGAGCGGATTGCGTATAGGATTAGGTGTATGTTCCACGACTTGATTTTCAAATATCGATTCATTTTGCATTGCAGTTGGGGGCGGATTCTCAAATGCCCGGAGATTCAGAGAAATCGCATACTCGCAAATATTTTTAACACCATCGATCGTTATATTATCATTATTTATCATATCCAAAAGTGTTAGTATCACGTTATCGATTTGTTTATCTTCACTTAAATTGTTTTCTGCCACTGAAGTGACCTAGGAAAAATTATATTGATGAGAAAATAAACAATAAAAGAATAAGAAAATACAAAAACAATTATACCTTCCACTCAGCTGATAACTTTTGGCAGTTTTTTCACTCAATTCTAAAACTTTATCCGGCATCGCCGTACTTCGGGCTAGTTTCAAGCCGTAATGATCTAGTTTTAATACTCCTGGTACTAAACGATGTGTATAGATTAGTGTACTTAATTTTCCTTCTTCCGAGTTTACTTCATTGGCTTCAAAATGGTAGCTGAAATTTTATACATAATTTACCTACCTATAGAGATGCATTCATATAATTGTCAGCTATTATACATACTTGATGACATTGCAATACACATCCTGCAATTTGGTTAAATATAAGAAATGCGTCGTAAAAAAAATAAAAGCTTTCGATGCTAGTAACTTTTCACAAATTGCCCAAGCAATACAAGTTCCTTCTTCTGTAGATGTGCCTCTACACAGTTCATCTATAATAATTAAGCTGCGTGGGGTTAACGAATTGATGATGTATTGCATTTCTTTGATCTTGAAAACAAGAATGAAATCAAAATATTTTCGCGATGATTTATACTTTTGAAATATGATTACTTCTAAGATGAATGAAGAAGCATTACACTCGATACTGTCATTGAAACCTATTCTGGCAAAAATTCGATCAGTTATGCGAAACTGAGCTGATTCAGCAGGAACGTAGCAACCTATCTATAATACAGAATGATATATTGCTTTATTCAGAACTTTAAATTAATAACTAAAAAAAATTTAGGATTCTTCTAATTTGCAATTAATATGATTAACTTTTTAATGCGATAGACCACACTCGGTATTGATTTTGAATATTCCAACCCATCCCTTCCAAAACTGCCCAAGAATGTAGGATATATAAGATAAATATTATATTCTTACTTCTTACCTCCAGCAATCACGTGATCTCATATTTACCAAAGGTTAGGTGTTTGAGACTTTTCAAGCCTTCCTCAAATTTTTATTATTACGATTTTGACTCAAATTAAAGGCATACAAAGTTTCAGCTTTTTAAGTACATTTGATGAGGAGTTAAAAAAGATCCATGAAATTTTTTATGATTTCCTCCCCGTTCCTACACGTAGTTTTTCTCATTTTTATGAGACATGAATAAATATTTTGAGATATTTACGCCTTCTTCACTCTCTCTAATAATTGAAATAAAACGCCATTTTGAGGTAAATCAAATATGTGGTTTTGCATGTTCACATAAAGTTTTCCAACCAAATTTTGAATAATTTTTATCATATCCGCAAGGATGCGAGTACAAGTAGCAAAAGAATATACATGGATACAGATTGTCTAAAGCATCTCGTTTCTCAAACTCACCCTTTCAAATGGCAAAGTAGTAGTAGCTTTCATTTTTATTAATAACCCAGCTCTAAATGTACACCGAAAAATACTTACTTGAGCCATTATCTGTAGTAATGCTATTTGTCTTATGTACACACTTTTACCGCCCATATTCGGCCCAGTTATTATGGAAAGATTTTGATCTAATGAGCTGAACTGTAAATTCGACATCAATTCATAAAAATGTTGATATCGACATTCTATTTTTCAAAAAAATAAACACCATCCTCACAATATCATTTGCTATGGGCTTCGAGCTGGAGATATGATTCAGTATTGGATGCAATGAGGCTTTCGAATTCGTACATTTCTCTGAAAAACTTGGTCGTACGAACATAAAATTTTTACTAATCTGAGCGAAGGAAACGATCACATCTAAATCAGCTATATACTCGCATAGCTTGTATAAACTGCCGACGTACGGCCTAATATCTTGTAAAAGGTTAAATATGATTCTGAAAAACAATCGATGAAAGTAAATCATAACACGAAAACAAATTAGAATTCCAGAGAAAATTGGGCATAACTTACGCACTACTCAACAGTTCTATTTCATGTATGAAATGGTTCATGCGTTCTTTCAAAAATAACAATTCTTTCGTAGTCATTGTAATAAGGGTTCTGGTCTTTTGTACCTGAAGTCGATAAAGTCCAATTTTTTAATTCTTACAAACAATTTCAAATACGCCACTGCAAAAATTAAAATCATACTTGGATAAATATAGGTGGTAAATCTTTCAAATTAAAGTTTCTATTTTCGTTCGTTAATTTCATCTGCAAAACCGATCCTTTACTTCTTAGCGTACGAATGGTTAAAGGCAAATGATACTCCTTGATTAAATTTTCCACAACCTCTATACAAAAAGGAAAAAAAAAAGAATAATGGCCTTATCATCACGATTTCATCATATTTTTTAAAAATTCAATATTCAAATCACCGTTAAAATCTCCCAATAGCTCAGAATACGTTAGTCTAGCTATATCTAAAAAACCGTTTACTCCAGTTTTGATCGCGAAGCATCTTTGAAATTGAGACATGACGAAACTTTTGCTCAAGTGCGAGTCATCATTTAATACTTCGCTAATTTTATCGATCATTTGTTTATAATGAGGGTTTTCTAATACCTATAAAAGAAGACCGAATTATTGCAGCTATTTTACGTTATAAAACAGCAGGTTTCTAAAGAAATTTTATATTTTACTTCAACGAAATCACGGAAAAATTTTGTTTTAGCATTTTTCAACGCATCAGATAATCTGGGAATCACTTCCAGCGAAGTTTTCAATAAAAGTGAGTAATTTATTTGCATTTCAGCCCCCTTCATATTATCTCTCACGTTAGGTATTTGAGTACACAAGCACAATAGCTGTTCAGCATCAACGAATTTCGGTAATACCGCCTGAAAAAAAAAATGCTTACACGCTTAGTAATAATTTTTACATTATACATGGTGATTACCTACATCAAACAGCCTGTAATTGTTATCATTTTTAATTTAGAACTTAGCTAGAACGAAGAATACCTTGACCGAATAAAACAGTTCAGGACTCTCAATCATTTCTGTTACACAATCGAGACGCTCGTTTATAGCATCACCCTCAGTTGATGGTTGTAAAATCAAAGACCTCAGTCTTCGTTGACCACCTACAGTACAGCAATTATTTAAAGTGGCGAATAACGTTTTTTCAGTTGTGGGATTACCGATACTTTGACTCATGACAAGTTCTAATTTCTGCGTCGTTTCTAAATCTAAATAAGAAATATATATACATGTATATAAAAGAGCTGGAATTTTTTTTGCAATTATATTGGATTGCACTAAGGTACCTATGTACCTATAAAGGTAATATTATCTCCGCTTTGATAATCAATTTTAACGGATTTTGGGGCAAACATCATGCTCTGCTCGAACTCCGCGTAACGAATAATCGCCGCGGTTGCAGCTAAAGCGAAAGTCTTCCTCAGAACTATCAGCTGTACCGAAGAATATTCTGGTAAACATAAACTTTGTATTTGCTGCAATCCTTGAGTTTCGTTGAAAAATTTTCGTTGAATATTCACGAACGAAAGTCGAGGGAAATGGTCCAGCAACAATTGATAGAGCTTATTGTTCGCTTTATCGCAGAACGAATTCGGAACTAAAATCTGCAAAGAGATACTAATTACGTGAATTTCGTGTGAACTCTTTTTCTTTAGTTCCTGAATACGAATTTTTTACACACTTGAACGGGATTCAATATGTTGATTTTTCTCAATGTGTTCATATAAGTTTGAGTATCGCTTATTTGACATAAAATCAAATAAGGTCTTTTAAGATCAATCGCAGCTATACCAACTTCACCACGAGAATGACCACGACCCTCAGTAACAGCTGAAAATAACGATAACCTATCATTATATAAATAGTGATGACTAAACTCAAAAAAAGATATTTTTTTGTGATAACTACCAATAATAGTATGATTCGTTGAACTGCTACTTCCAGTAGTAGTTGTTTTGGGCGTACGTGCAGTAACATGACTTGTACTCGGTGTAACAAAATGTTTTGAGCAATTAGCACTTTGAGGTATACTAAAAATATGATGATAACATGTTACAAAAAATTATAACCCATGGGACCGAATGCAGATTTTATTAAATACAGTATATAGGTATGCACTAACGTTGTTGTTCCGTTATTACAACGTTTATCATTTGATGATTTCGTTAATTTATCGCGTACTCGAGAATCCTGTGCTTTACTAGAACCTTCTGTGGTTAAAGGTAACAAAGGTTTACGAGGGGCATCATTCGAAGTGAAATCTACATTAAAAATTCCACTAAAATCCAACGCTGATCTATCAACGTCTGATTTTCCGGCAGAAAATGAATACTTCTTAATAATATCACGAGGAGTTTCTGAGCTGGAGTCGGTATTATATCTCGAATTAAATGATGGATTAAAAGTAAAATTCGATCTTTGCACATATGGTGAAGAAACTGAAGAAGCTAAAGCAAGTTCTGTCGGTAAACTATTTCGTGTCACAAATCGAGTTGCTGGTGGGTTTCGTACCGCCGGCTTCGAGCGCTGATATGGTAGATTTTGAATTTGAACTGAATAAACGTACCATGTAGAAAATGTTCATTTAGAAAGACACTTATAATCTATATTTTTTACACTTATTCGCAAGTAAAATACCTGTACGAGAATCGGCGCGGCCTCGGTGTTTCTTATTGTAAATGAAATCTCTGTCTAGGTTGAATAATATATCTTTTTGAGTAGCACCCCAATTCGTTATATTCATTATTTGCTTGTTGAAAAACACAATAATGATTACTATTCGATTAAGTTACAATCTAATATCTATAATTATTATGATTATATATTCACGTAAAGTTGAAAAAGTCATCTTGCTAACAAGTTTCATTTAGCGCGAATGGGCAAATACATGCAAAGAGGAATTCACTGTTACCAACTTAAAAAAAATCAAAGTAGTTTTCATTGTTTTCGATGTGAAAACTGCAAATATTATTTACATATCTGTACCAACAAGCCCATAAACTTTGGTGTTTCTGAATTCACTAAAATTGATTATACGAAGTTAATTTTCGTAAAATACTGAACTCTATGCAGTTTTGTTTCATGTAATTTTATTTGTCCTATTGAATAACATGTCGAGAACATTTTATAGAAATTTGACCATTTTAAGCTTGTTATCTCTTTGCCACACCGCTTACTCAGCTGCAAAACATCGCTCATACTTACGTCTCAAGGAACAAGAAAATGACACTCTTCCACTGGATATCATCGTACAAGGTATTCTGAGCTTAATAATCGCCATGGTAGGTATTGTAAATATCGCCGGAGAATTCAAAGAAATCAGCGCCACCAAAAATCTGGAAAGAAAGTCTTGGGAAACTCTCAGAAATGTACCATCATTCTATGTATTTAACCATCGAGGAAGAGCTCTGTCACCCCTATATGATGAAATGAATAACGACCAAGGTGAATAACCGAACGAAATTGAATGCTCATATTTATTCATGTTTGTTTAAGCGGATAGATTGCCGAAATTTTGTCTTGTAGATCCAAACTGAGGAATAAGGGAGTTCAATTTTAACTCTGCTTCATCTTGAGAATATATTAAAAAATTATGGCAATCTATCCATTTCAATTTACTTGATGTATTGCTATGTGAATATGACATAGTTAATATATATATTCCTGCGAGTCTGTATGGTTTTCTATGTGGAGTACCTTGTTCTTTGCTTTAATGTATTATCAATTCTTGTTTTTTTGTTATTATCGATGTGAAATATACATTGTATCTTGTCATTAGGAAGTTCATTTATGAAAAATATCTCTTCATACGTACAGTCGAATTACAAAAATGCATCAGTGCGGTTGTAGTCATTTATTATAACTGTATGAGGGGTAACGGAAAACAAAAGGCTACCATAAACGTATCTTCGAGAAAAATAAAATCAAATGAAAATATTACAAAGATGGTTACTACGGAACCGAATAATTACACAGCAATACTACGATAAATATGGAAGTAAAGGAGAGATTAATAATGTCTAGATTTTACATCTATCAGGAGTAACGTAAACGGAAGTGAATAGCTTTTAAGTACTGCATATGCAGAAAGAGAAGCGAAATGGGTGATGAAAATTAATTAAATTATACAAGAACATGTTAAAATATCAAAGTAATAAATAATTGATCAAAAACAGAGAAAAATTACATTTAAACCTCGAAACAACAATAAATACAATTTTTTAATTAAAAAAAAGAAAGATAATCCATTAACTGGGGTTTTCATAGTTGGTAAATATATGTATTTATGACCTAATTTTCAACTAGGTACTAAATATATTAGATAGTTATACAAATTCTTTTAAATATATAAGATTCATTCCAATATCGACATGGTCATTATAAGCTTATTTATTACAAATAAATAATTATAATACGCGATTCCATGATCTCTGATCAATAAAATTCAAAAATCTTAAAAAATAATAACACCAAAATAAAAATTGAATGAAATTTAAAATCATATTTTATAAAAGAATCATAAACGGAGTAATCAAATAATCAAATAAGAAAAATTGCGTTTTCCTGCTATTACCTATCATTTACAGTGAATTACAAACGTTGCTATAACCTATTCCTTAAATAAAGTAATTTCATATTTGGTAGGAAACATATAGGCAACTGAATAATCGCAACTACATGAGAGGTTAAATCATAACGTGAATTAGGAACAACCTAAAAAAGCAAGACTAGTAACTGCAAACTTCTACAGTATAGGAACGGTGATGAAATATGATAAGCGAACCTTCTAGCAAATATTAGTCATCCAAATAATCGAATAGTTGTATCACAGAATCATAATTTAGCCTAACAACCTAATAAAACTTTACTAACATAAGCATCACCTGAAAAAAATTTCGTAATAGATTCTCAAATATAAAAAAAAAAAAAAAAACAATACTGATACATCAGATGAATTATCATCATATTTATGCGAGAACTAAAGAATTCTTACGTCGCAGGAACTATACCTAAAGCAATTTTTACATGCGTCTTTTAAGTCAACAGTCACAGACAAAAAGAAAAACAGCCTGCATCGAATTAACATATTTCAACAATTATTAAGTCGCTAGTTTCACTTGGGAAGCACACAGTAAACCGACTTTACTCTCGGAGACTGGATTAACGGGTGGAATTACATCTGCCGATATCGATTCCGTGGCATTTTTCTTAATAGCTAGAATTTCAGCTTGGGGAGTGATGCCTCTGCGTAGTCTCTGCGTAAAAATGAACAAACGAAAAAATTTAATTTAGAAAATTCGAAGTTGAAAGATTAAAAATTTCCCATTTATGCTGAATTGACATAATATTACTTCTGCAAATGTTCCCGGCTCTTTAATTAAATAATATATCATGTACAATGGTATCCACATCATTGATAATGCTGACATACAAATGCCCAAATATTCTCCCCATTTAGGGTAGACGTAATTCTCGCCGTATTTAACGGGCTCATAACTGAAGGCGAAAAACAAAAATACGCCCTGTAAATAAATAGCATAGTTAGCTCCACATAGGTACCCAATATATGCATTCTAACGCATACTATTCTTTAAAAAAAATTACCATCATAAGAAAAGGAGCGATAAATTTCAAACACATTGTGAAAAACCAATGCAACTTCACACCCATCATTTGATGAACGCAGCTATTGAATCGTTCCGTTCCGAAAAACCAAGAAATGGCAATCGTTTGAAAGAAGCATACCCACAACAATGATAAACCAGATGCTGCATAGAAGTCGAATAATTGAAAAATATACACGCCACCCTGGAAGTAAAAAGGTACGTTTACAAAATGATATTTAAGATCTGAAAATTAATTATTTACTATTCTTAAACGCACCTGCGTAACCATCGGTATGCCTAGTAAAAACATGAAAAAGCATATTGCGAATGCGAATAGTTTTCTGCGAGGGCGCAGTACCGAAGACCATTTATCTACTAAACCGGTTATAAATGATTCAACGTTACAGAATTCACTATCGATTCCAATTATCTGTAAAATCAGCAGAAATATGGTAATGCAAATTGGTAACAATAAATATGATACAGGTAAGTATTAGGTAGGGCCAGGGGTGCAAATAAACGTACGCTTTTTCAAAATAATTTTTTTTCCACAGTAACAAATTTAGATAAAAAATTTATGGGATTTTGATAGAATATTTCCTATCAAATTTGTGAACATAAGCTATTTTTTATAATGAAAATTTTTTTCCAGAAAAAGTACTTTTTTTGGTAATTGGTATTACTGCTTGAAAACATGATCATTTGTATAACCGATGCGAATGATGTTTTTGTGGACACAATTTAAAGAAATCTTCACCATAACACATCACTCTTCAATGCGGGTGAAATAGTGTATTTTCAGGAAAAAATTTTGTCTAATCTCAAGCCATATTTTTCTTATTGAAACAAAAATTAGAGCAAGAAAAGCTGTTTTTCATTATTATTCCTGTTTTAGTATTTCAAGAGAGTAGTTAGGGGACTTGAAAATGCTTGAAATCGAAAAATAACTTCATGTTATATTAAGCGTAGCAAAATACCTACCTACAATGCTATACGTCACTTCCTATACCACCTTTTTTTTGAATTTTTCAAAATTTGCGGGCGTCACACGCCTCATTTCAAAAATACTTGCTTTATTTTATGACATCATTTTTAAATTGTTGAAAGGAGACGCACATACTTTTTTGAGTAGTGAAAGTTCAGCTATTTATACCAAAAGTTAAAATCTTAGTTTTTAAAAGTTTATTAGGTTCGTCAAAATCTCCTTCGGATTGGCGGCGCTTGTCTCCAAATAAATTCGTTCGCTCTCCATAAGAGCCAAAAATTGGTCATATTTTATGAAAATTGAAAAATAGGGTGTCCTATCCTTCCTGGTGGGGGGGGAGGTGCGGAAATTTACGGAATTTTTCTTACCCCTGTAACAAAATTAACTAGTAAAAAAAAGCAGGCGAAATCGAAGGGCATAAAGTCAAAAATCGTATTTTTTGGTTAAATTGATACAGAATGACCGAATCATTGAATTGAGAAAATTTGTTTCACAAATTGCAACTTTTATTAATTAATGACTTGAAATACGCTGAAGCAGGTATATACGTGGGTATACAATATACAGCAATCTCAAAAATTATATACTGACCGCTAACATGAAAAAGAAAAGCGCAGCCCAAAGAGGAGCAGCTGGAAGTTTCAGCACTACTTCAGGATACGTAATGAATACCAATCCGGGTCCACTTTGCACCACCGTATCAACACTGGTTTCTTGCGTAAACGCCATGAAACCGAGTATACTGAAAGTGATCATGCTAGCGAGCACGCAGGTGATCGTGTTCACAATACAGGTGACAATCGCGTCTCTGAAATTAAATAAACTCGAGGTATAGCTGCATTGCAAATACTGGAGGTAAATTAACTTCGAATTCTCACAACCTAATATTTTTCCCCTCGTGTTTTAATAACTATGTATTGTATTATTTCAACACCTAAGTCATAAACAATCATGTATATGTACTAAGTACATTGCTGATAAGCTAGACATAACAACATACCTGTAACAATTATGTTCAAAGCGATTATATGAACCTAACGCTGGTAACGTGCCAACACCTAAGCTGTAGCCAAAAAATATCTGCGACACTCCGTCGATCCATGTCTGAGCTGATTTCAATTTACTAAAGTCCGTCGATATTAGAAAATATAAACCATTCGAGGCTCCTTCTAAAGTCAAAGCTCGAAATAGCAATACCATTATAATCACATATGGGAATAATGCCGTAAACCAAACAACCTATACAGTAAAATCATATTATTTTATTTTTACCAATTTCCAAATCAAACCATTAATGAATACACGACCCCACCTTTCCATTTTGACTAAGTCCTTTTCCTAAAATAAGGTAAATGATGAGCCATCCGATAAACAATGAAGCTAACAATTCCCACTGCATTCCACCAAGATTTTCAATGCCTTCGGTAACCATGAGAACACGATGTCTAGACAAAAAAAAAGAAACAACATAATTATTAGCGCACGTAATAATACATATTTTACGCGTAATTACGAAATAATACCTCCAAAATTCCTCTGCCGGTGTTACAGAAAATGCTACCTTGGTGAGGTTGAAATTCGTAGCATTTCTGCTAATATACATAGACGTTACGTTATGAGTATTCACAGAAATAGTGTCGGTGACACAGTTTTCCGAATTCCACCAGTGTCCTGGATTGAGAAAAATCTAGAAATTAGTTTTTTCCCCTCTACAAAATAGTGGAGAAAATATCGATGCAATTACCGCAATCTTGCCATGGTAAGGAAGGCAATGATCGAAAACAGCTGACCAAATATAGAAGGGTCCATGCCACTATGATACAATAATATACGTCCAGTAAAAATACTATAGTCATACTTGCGTAGCCGGTGCCTATTAAAAAATCACAATAATTACACTTTGTTCGTCGATTATTTCCCCTATCAAGCTATTCACTCACCAGCAAAAATGGGGCATAGTTTGCCCACAAACGTCATCCCACCTGATCCCAAATATTGGCCAATAGCGACCTCTTGGAAAAACATAGGGATTCCGCAAAACAACGCCGAAATACAATAGCAGATGAGGAAAGCTCCTGAAATTAATTAAAAAACTTTTATTAATTAATTATTATGGTAAGCGAATATCATACTATTTTTTCGAATGATTATCATATTTCATTATAAAGAGAAATCAGGGAGGTAAGACGATGAAACATAATTTCCATTATCACGTATCGTTTTTCAACGTAACCAAGTAATAGTAAGGTTGCAGCTTCCATATCGATGATTACTAGCTCATAGAATCATTCAGAATGGAGGGAAAGGCGGTAAATTACCCAGTGTTAAACAATTCCAAAAAAAAACGTAAGCAGCCATGCCGCATTACTGGAGCTGAGTTTTTAATTGGAGCTTGTTTTGATTTACTAATAACCTTGCTTAACCGTTCATGACTACAGGCCACACCCAATACCAAGTCTGAAAACCCCTACCCTATCCTTTCCAAAAACACTTAAGAAGTTGAATTTGGCACAAATGTAGTATTTCTTGCCATGAAATAATCATGTGAACTCATATTTCTCAAATTATAACTATTTGAGGGTCCTCAAATTATCTTCAAATCTTGATAATCCGCCATTTTGGATCCATTTTGACTCAAATTTAAGTGGTTATATTCTGGTCACAAACTAATCCTACACACAAAGTTTGACCATTCTAGGCCGATTTGGTGATGAGATATGGAAGATTCATGAAATTTCCTGCAGCAATTTCCCCTCCAAAAGCCGTTTTTTGCTCTAACTCCCCTCCAAAATCACTGAGGAAGCTAAAATCAAAATACGTTTGTCACTTGGGCTCATTTTATCATATGACACAGCAATAAAAAATTTTCGACCCCTCCTGTACCCCACCACTATTTTAGGTTGATAACCCCGCCTTCCCCCTCCAACATCATGTATGGAAGTGAATTCGGGATATAGTATACAACTTATCCCCAATAACCATATGAATTCATATTAATTACATTTTTACCAACTTGAGGCTCCTCAAGCTCTACTCAAAATTTTGATAATCCGCCATTTTGAATCCATTTTGATCCAAATTCAAGAGGTCATATTGTGGTCACCAACTAACCTCACACACAAAATTTGACCTCTTTAACTTGATTTGGTGGGGAGATATGGAAGATTCAAGAAATTTCATGACTCAAAACTTCCTCAAAAAGCCGTTTTTTGATCTAACTCCTCTCAATATGCACTTAGGAAGCTGAAATTTGGATATGTTAGTATCCGTGACTCACTCTTTCATATGAAATCAAAAACGAAAAATTTGAGCTATTTGCCCCTTCTCCAGCCCCCTCAAAATTTGAGTGATCCGCCATTTTGAAATTTATCGAAAAAACAAAAAAAAACTATTTTTGCGTATTTTCAAGAAGAGTTCCTCACCGAATTTTGAGCGAATTTTATCCACACCCGCCTGCGCAAGGCGAGTGACACAAAAAACGAAATTTCCTCAAAAACAGGTTTTTGCTAACTCTCCTCAAAATGCACTTAGGAAGCTGAAATTTAAATATGTTGGTGTCCGTGACTCACTCTTTCATATGAGATCAAAAACGAAAAATTTGAGCTATTTGCCTCTTCTCCAGCCCCCTCAAAATTTGAGTGATCCGCCATTTTGAAATTTTTCGAAAAAACAAAAAAAGCACTTCTGCGCATTTTCAAGAAGAGTTCCTCACCAAATTTTGAGCGAATTTTATGTTTACTCGCCGGCGCTACGCGTGAGGGGAAAATATATATATATATATATATACCAAGAAGTTGGACATTTGCCAGATGATTACAAATGGTCTGAAACGCAAAGATTTGAAGTCCCCACCCTCCCCCGACCTTCCCTTCCCGAAATCAGGTAGGCTGTAATAGCTATCGTTTTTATTAAAAACTCAGCTAATAACTTACAGACTTTAGAATCCTAACAATCTATTCGAGTTTAGGATTTTTTTTGCGATTTCAGCTGCCCCCTGTTCCATAAAATCAAACAATTTGAGTTTGCTTAGATACAGCAAGAATAAATATTAGGACATGACAAAAATTCTTTAAAAAATATAGAAAAAAAGAAAGAAACAAAATGACGTAATTCGAAATCATCCACAACCCATCCTTCAATAAAGCAACAAATACCAACACAGAAATAAAAAAAATGTTTAATAAACGTTTTACGGGATATCGAAAAAAAAAATGCGAATAAATGCTTAGGAAACAGTTCCTATATCATCCATCAATCAAAAACATACGCTGTACATATAAACTCGAGCAATAAAAAATTAAAGGAAACGCATTCATGATTCTCGATAAAAATCACCCTCTACAAATACTACAGAAGGAAAACCAAAAGGCATGCCTATTAGCTGGCGTAATTCATCGTTACGTAGTTTCCATCGCGTTTCGAAGGGTTGGAAGAAATTTTCGATTTTTTCATCAACACCGCCCATACATTTCTCAGACGTCACAAACGCTCGGACCTAAACGGCGATGACACTTTGACGTATAATCGAACGTGGACGTCATTTCCACTCGATTGAATACGCAATCTGTCACCGATGGCGGTCATATTAACCTATTAAGCTATTAGGCGTTTTACCTCCTCCGTTTTTATAACACAAGTAAGGAAATCTCCACACATTTCCTAAACCGACTGATACGCTGATGCAGGAGAACAAAAAATCCAATTTATTTCCCCAAATTTCGCGACCGTCTACTTTGCTGGAAAACGACGACGATTTTCTTCTAATCTTCACCGAAGTTCCTGACGCCGATAGAGTAGCCAGTTCCGGATCGTCTTTACCTTCTTCGATTAGATTGAAATTTTTTTCACGCATTGTTCCAAGTCTGTATACGGGCCAAGGATCTACCTGAACAAATGTGACAAAAAATCGCTAATTATGTGGTTGAAGTTTAATTCAATCGAGTGAAAAGAATAATTATTCGCTGAATCATTAATAATATAACCGTTAACTAAGATCTACAAATCTATACATTTCATATCGCTATACAATATACTTCTTGTACCGGTTCAAACCAGATTTTCTCAATATTTTTTTTTATATACCATTATACCTACTTCATATAATAATACTAGAAATTTAATGAGTTTTTTTTTATCGTATCGATTTAGGCTAATTAATTTCCATTTTAATTTATTTCTAGATTTCTTGAAAAGAAAGTGACTTTTCTTCATAATTTTTCGTGTTACAAGCATGGAAATCATCAGTCAGAGCAAAATATTTATCATATTCTGTTTCACGTGTTAATATGATATCTATCACTGACTGACAGCATACGTACTTTCGATACAAACGTTTACATTTTACAGAAAATATTTCATTAACATATGACCTATCAAAATACGAGATAAGGAGCGAAAAAGTAGTTAAAAAAAAAAAGCAAAGAAAAACTGATTTTATAAAAAGTTGCACTCGATGAGTAGGTGAACTAAAGAGAGAAGTACGTACTTTTTATTTTGATTATTTTTCATATTAAACGAAATTTAACTTATAGGTCATATTTTATTAAATCGTTATGAATTTCAGGATTTTTTATATTATTAATTTTTATAATAATTTCTTTTTTAGGTTATTCTTTAATTTGAACACAAATATCTTATTGAGGAATAATGGTAATTACGAATTTTATTTCTATTATTCCTTTGATTGGGATAAAATTAATATTATGAATTTATACAAAATCTCATTCTGCAAACGTAGAACAGATAAGGATAGGAATCTTGGCTTATCTATCAAACAAGAAGTAGATAAATTAAATTTCTACCGTCAAGAGATATGACTTCGATGCATATCACCTATTTTGTTGCACTTATGAAGTATATTATAATTCAGATACGGACACAATTTCTTCATTTTGATGAAAAAGTTTAACTGAATTGAAAAGCAAAAAATATGACACTTAAATAACAGACATTATTAAGACAAGCAAAGCTATAATATTTTTGAAAAATGGTGAGGGAGGAAAAAGTACTTGCAAAATCTCCCAAAAAAATGTAAAAAATATCAGTCTTCAAAGATGAAGAAAACGCTGACTGAAATGAGGTAAAACTTTTCAAATATTGGAAAATTTCAAAAAAATATTTTTTCAATCATTTGATTAGTGCCATCTACTGCCGCTTAGACCAGAGGCATTTGATCAATTTGAAATGTGTTTTTCTTTTTTAATCACCAATTCTCAAAATTTAGGCAACGTAAAGCTTTTATTCATTTTTTTGAAAACTAGCACCAACTTTTGCGCACTTTCAAAAATTAAAAAATTGGCTTGATTCGAGTTAATGTGATAGGTATTTTTACGGTTCTCAAAATTACACAATTTTGCCTTAACATGATACTGCTTAGACGTTTTACCATGAAATAAACTTATACTTGGGAACTCTTGTAGTGAGTTTGGGTCGAAAGAAGTCAATTAAAGCCCATACTATGTATACAACGCGTGAATTACGCATTATTATTTATTCAAAGAATACATAAAATATAGGACTTTTTCAAAAATTTCCAAAAAAGACTTAAAACACTTCAGTTTTAAAAAATTGATACTTAAAAAATATATTTTACATCTTGGAACACAAAATATAACATTTCAACTCAAAAAAAAATTTCAAACTGTCCAAAAATGTAGTTTTTCGCAACCTTAACATTTCTTAAATTTTAGACCTCATTTGGCAACTTGTTTTCCAATTCCCCCCCCCAAAAAAAAAAATGGAACGCCCTAGCCAGTACTTAATAACTAACAAGAAAAAATTTCAGTCCTCAAAATTACTGGAAATTTCCCCCCAAAATGAGAAATTAAGCAGTATTCAAAAATTAAAAAAAAATTGATTTTTGGAATATTACATTTTTTTGTGTTGGGAATTTTTATTCTGTCGAATCAGAGCTGCGGCGATATAAGATTGTGACGCGTAACTCTTTACTGAAGATTCAGCGAAGAGGGTTGATTTTTTTGCTTTCATATTGTATTCCATTTCTTTATAATTTTCTTCAAAAATCTTGATCTCATTAAACAACTCCTTAGACAAGAATTTATTAAGAGTAAAATAAATATTCTTTAATCGTATCCATAGATCTCTCAAATAAAATATTTTGCAAGTTTTCAGATTCAATTCAAATTCCAGTTCTTCGTTGTTCTGAAATAATGTATTAAAATTAGATTTCAAATTCATCGAAGCTAATTTGCATATAACGTGATCATTTAATTCGATTCTCCTTATTTTGCTATCAGCTTGGCCCTTAGCCTCCTTTATCATTAAAATCGCTTAATTATGTAACAAACTCGATTTAAAAAATAATTTTGGAATATTTATTTTACTTTGCTGCGAATATTGAGAAAAAAAACTAGAAAATATCACAGAATAGTGAATAAATTTTCAAATAATTTAACAAAATAAAAAAAAATTCAAATATTATAATTTGTCAAACACATTTACGTATGAAAAGTCTTTTCTGGTAAAAAAGAGGTTTTGCTTAGTTTATCGTGATAGAGTCATTTCCCGTAGCCTCGAACGGTCAACGCAGCCCTGAACTGTTAAGGGACTAAAAAAATTTAGAGGCGACATTTTAATCAAAAATGTAAAAAGTTTGCATTTTATTTCTAATTTTTTTGAAAATCAGCAATTTTAGGTGATATTAAAAATAAATAATAAATAGGTAATTTATGAGTTGCATGCGATGTGTAGGGCTGTAAGCTCAATTTTAACTCTTTAAGATTTTGTAAATATTATGTTCAATTTTTGTTTTGCAGGTGCTCTAAAAAGCATCATTTCTCACAAAATTCTTAATACTTTCAAAGTCAAGCAATTTAATCTATGGCGTTATACAGAATTGAAATAAAGTCTCATAAATTACTCATTCATTATTTATTTTTGAAATTTACCAAAAATTGTGTACGTTCTTCTGGTGTCATTTGACCACTATATGCTAAAAGACAAAATACTAAAAAAAAAAAAAAAAAAAAAAAAAAAAAAAAACGAAATTCGCTCCATCATTGAACCAACTAACGTTGTTTCACTTTTTACCTCCCTCGTATTTGCAGATTGGTGATTTTTTAATGCTTTTTCTTTTTATTAATCAATCAAGTATAACTTATTTACTTAGTCGCTAATTTATCAACATAACAAGCCCCTTCAATTTTGAGAATAACCCAAACATTGACAAAAAGTTTTTTATTGTAATAAGTAACCTAATTTATAACTACAGCTCTTATTCGATTCTAATCTGTCGATAGTGTTTAGACACTTAGACACATACATGACATCAACTTATTCGACATTCGCTTTACCTTCGTCTATGTCGCATGGATCTACATATATTATGATACTCGATCAAGTTACAAGAAAAATGCAATCAATGCAGAAAATGCGTATGACACACGTGCACATCAAACTGACCTCAATGAGATGATAAGAAATGAGAGAAAAAAAATTCACATTAGACTTTTAGGCAACCTTCCAACGCAAATATGCGTATTATCGTTCCCGCGATTTTATCAGCGTAAACTACGTACTACGTTGGGCACGTAGCGAGTAGCAACTCCTAGTTTGAAAGAAAAAAGGTATAATAGCGAAATCGTGGTAATGAACTTAGCAATAATTTAAATAACTTTTCGAGTAAATCACGTGATGAAAGTAGGGGCCGTCCACGCCAGGTAATTCGACCAAAACTTCGTAAACAAATCACGTGATCGATGAATCTCGGTTACTAGTTTTAAAATGACTCGTTGCATTTTTGGGAAAACATCCATCCAAGTTGTGACGCGAATTTATAGTCGTCATTACATAGAATCGATGTGAGCTGGCTAGGTGCTAAATTTTTGTTTTTAAAAATAGTGATGCGTATTGTGTACACTGCACATAGTACATAGAGCCATACACAATGAAAAAAAAAAATAAAATAAATCTCGTCTCCTACGTTAGGTGCCAAAGTGGTCCCACGTTAGGCGCCAACTAAATTGGACGATTTTTTACTCCACTTGTTGTAGTTACCCCACAATCACTCTACTAATAAGATTACCAGAATAATTTGTTAAAACTTGAACGAAGTAAAAACGCAGCGGTCAACGCAGCTCGAAGCGGTCAACGCAGCCCTGAGCTGTTAAGGGACTAAAAAATTTAGATGCGACATTTTAATCAAAAATGTAAAAAGTTTGCATTTTATTTTAATTTTTTTGAAAATCAGCAATTTTAGGTGATATTAAAAATAAATAATAAATAGGTAATTTATGAGTTGCATGCGATGTGTAGGGCTGTAAGCTCAATTTAACTCTTTAAGATTTTGTAAATATTATGTTCAATTTTTGTTTTGCAGGTGCTCTAAAAAGCATCATTTCTCACTAAATTCTTAATACTTTTAAAGTCAAGCAATTTAATCTATGGCGTCATACAGAATTGAAAATGATCCATAAATTACTCATTCATTATTTATTTTTGAAGTTTACCAAAAATTGTGTACATTCTTCTAGTGTCATTTGAGCAGTATCATGCTAAAAGACGAAATATTAAAAAAAAAAAAAAAAAAAAAAAAAACGAAATTCGCTCCATCCTTGCACCAACTTACGTTGTTTAATAAACACTTTTTACCTTCCTCGTATTTGCAGAGTGGTGATTTTTTAATGCTTTTTCTTTTTATTAACCAATCAAGTATAACTTATTCGTTTAGTCGCTAATTTATCAACATAACAAGCCCCTTCAATTTTGAGAATAACCCAAACATTGACAAAAAGTTTTTTATTGTAATAAGTAACCTAATTTATAACTACAGCTCTTATTCGATTCTAATCTGTCGATAGTGTTGAGACACTTAGACACATATGTACATGATATCAACTTATTCGACATTCGCTTTACCTTCGCCTATGTCGCATGGATCTACATAATTATATTATAATACTCGATCAAGTTACAAGAAAAATGCAATCAATGCAGAAAATGCGTATGACACACGTGCACATCAAACTGACCTCAATGAGATGATAAGAAATGAAAGAAAAAAAATTCACATTAGACTTTTAGGCAACCTTCCAACGCAAATATGCGTATTATCGTTCCCGCGATTTTATCAGCGTAAACTACGTACTACGTTGGGCACGTAGCGAGTAGCGACTCCTAGTTTGAAAGAAAAAAGGTATAATAGCGAAATCGTGGTAATGAACTTAGCAATAATTTAAATAACTTTTCGAGTAAATCACGTGATGAAAGTATGGAATACTGTAGGGGCCGTCCACGCCAGGTAATTCGACCAAAACTTCGTAAACAAATCACGTGATCGATGAATCGCGGCTACTAGTTTTAAAATGACTCGTTGCATTTTTGGGAAAACATCCATCCAAGTTGTGACGCGAATTCATAGTCGTCATTACATAGAATCGATGTGAGCTGGCTAGGTGCTAAATTTTTGTTTTTAAAAATAGTGATGCGTATTGTGTACACTGCACATAGTACATAGAGCCATACACAATGAAAAAAAAAAATCAAATAAATCTCGTCTCCTACGTTAGGTGCCAAAGTGGTCCCACGTTAGGCGCCAACTAAATTGGACGATTTTTTACTCCACTTGTTGTAGTTACCCCACAATCACTCTACTAATAAGATTACCAGAATAATTTGTTAAAACTTGAACGAAGTAAAAACGCGGGTTTCAATTTTCACCCAGCAGCCTGTAACAACATAACATCATTTGAAGTGTTTCCAAGCACATACCAATTAATTATCAATAATTTAAACGAACTCGTCTGTATAGATATAGTAGTTACTTAACGTTAATTTTTATTCCAGACATAATCAATGATATTCAAGAGTCACACGAGCTTAGTTTTTTATCTAGAGATAATGCAGTTCTTTGAAATCATTTAGGGGGGAAAAGTCATTCACATTATGAAATTCTACGTAGATATCAAAAATTAAGTACCTCTTTCTCATTTCGCTTTGGAAGGTATAAATGATAAAATTGAATCGTTTTATTCCAACAATATATCTCGCCTTTCACACCTACCTTATTTTCCAAAATAGTCTTTTTTATCCGTATCAAAACAGCATTCGCGAAAATAAACACCGAAGGAATCCTTGCTAAAGTCGTCGCATAGGACAACCTTGTCGCTAAATCGCGACTTAATTAATGCACGAAGAATGGAAAAATCGAGTCAATAAAAGCAGCCGCCTCGTCGTCAAATTTCGCAGCGTTTTCATTTAAATTTAGTCGTTTGTTTACATCGTGTCGAAATTAATTATCGAAGGATATTTATATTTCAAGTGTAAATAAATTTCATACAATGTGGGAAAATTGCTTCTGACGCATGTCACAATTTTTTATCTATTTTTAATTGATTTTTAGTTTACGAACGTGAATTCATTTTAAATAAAAATGGTACAATTTTTTTTTGTCGAATTTTTTTATTCAACTTCTTCACTATGAACCTTAGAAAATGTCTATGTATAGATGGAACTTGAAGAAAATTCTGACTCAAGAAATACTATGGGGTTGAAAAAACTAAAAATTGGATAAAATGTATTTTTAATAGATACCATGCTTGCAAATTCTTTCATCGATGAGTCATCTCTCAAGTTCAAAAAACAAATAAAATTTACTTATCAATTTTGACTGAGTTTACAATTAAAACGATAGTTTTTGCAACCCACCTGATTTATGGAAGGAGAAACCCGGAACTCAGGGGAAGGGTCTTTACATCTAGGCTTTCATACAATTTGTGATAATGTGGCAAGTGTTCAATTTTTTTCTCGTAAATACATGATTATACCTACTGCAAAATGTCAATACCTCGTAATGCCCATGAAAACAAGTTCTACAAAAAGGATAAAAAAAACTTTAGTGGGGGTTAAAATTGAGATTATTTCAAAAGGTTCAAACGTCTCGAACAATTTATGGAATATATGTATTACGAGATATTGATATTACACAGTTGATATATATTACTGCAAAGGAGTAAGAATAAAAACCACTCAAAATCTGGTGAAGTTGGTTTTTTTTGCTTTTTAATTCAACCATAACTCCAACTAAATTGTTCATTTTTAAATATTGACAATTATGAGCTCAAACAATAAATCCTAAAACTCCAATTGAAATTATAGCATAAATTATATTAATTTTTCTAAAAATTTAAATTTTTCCTGTTTCTTGGTTTATAATTTATGATAGGTGCATTTCCCCGGCACCCCCACTCCGGAATTTGGAAATGAAACTTAGTGCATTCGTTTGTGCTATGTTGGGGGTGCCGGGGAAATGCACCTATTTATGATATAATTCCAAAGTCATATTGCTCGAATCGTCAAAAGCTGTCTCTCAATATGGATTGCAGGTTTACAGCCAGAGTAACTGGGGGAAGAGGGAGAGAGGTTTATAGGGCATAATTTTTTTTAATGCATAATAAATTTACGAATGTACTTCGGGACACAATTTAAGAAGATAAAAATTATTTCACAATGATTCATAGCAATTAAAGTAGTCATAATCAACTAATTACGAAAAATTAATTAATTTATTCTTTGAATTTAAAAAATCTATTTTACTACAAGTTTATGTGACGATTTTTATTAGAGATGAATTATAGGATACAACACATGAATATTGAAAAAACTGAGTTCATACAATGATTTCTGCCTAGCACGGCCCTGCATTCAATCTTTTACATGTAAAATTTGGCATTACATTGAAATGAGTTAGAAAACATCCAAAGCCCTTGAATTTTGAAAAAGTCAAAACGAAATTTTTTACAGCCTTCGAACTGTAATATATAACCCTTAACAGCAAAAACCATACAACAATAATTTTTTATGAATTTTCAAAAGATTTCAAATTTTTTCAATTCAAGTCACCGAAAATTTATTGAGAAAAATATACTGAAAAAAAAAAACCATATAGTACCCTCTCCAAAATACCTTTTTCTGTAGTTTGACCTACATTGAGAAAAAAAAAATTATGGCCTCGCCATTATCGTATTATTAAACAATCCTATAATACTTCGATAAATAAAAGTAAACACTTTCCTTAAAACTATATAACCCTCTTATGAATTATGAAGTACTAAAACAAGCGAAATAGGTGTTAGATATCCAAGTACCTTTAACTTAATAAGAAAAGAGTGAATAGGGTATATGAACTTATGAAGTTATACGATGTTTCCAGAAATTAAATTTATAATTTATGGTAGTTTCACAAAACACAAAATGGGATTCACCCGATCTATATCTTCGTTATTATCTTATTTTACGTATTCCCAAATCTCTTCATTAATGCAGTAGAAGAAAGGAACAAAAAACAATACTGAAATAATCATGCCTATATTTATGAGTGTGACTAACAGCATAAAATACGAGTAACCTTCTAAAAAAGTGTAACACCAACTATACACGGGCCATTTAGGAGAAGTTATCATAGAGCAGTATGTCTGGGGTCTGGCTAACAGCTGGCGGTTAGCCACTTCTCTCCCTCCTCGCAATGTAATCTTTTATGAATAAACTTTCGAAACACTCGGTCGAAAGCGCAGAAACGCCAAACCGAATTTGCAAATATATTTACATACAACTCGTCAGTATAAACTAATGGATGTAAAGCGTCGGTTATAATGGCACTGAATTTTTCACAGAAAAAGTTGAACCTCTGTTTTTTTATGGAACCGTTTATAATAGTCAGTGAATCAGGCAATGAAAGATTCTCTAGGTTTCAGTGAAAAGTTGAAATATTTTAGCTTTTCAATGAATTTCTACGGTGTCAAACATTTGTCAAAGTAATGGGGATTTTTTGGATAGTTCTAGCCATTCCGTGAAAATTTCATTGACACAGTCAGTGCCATTATAACCGACGCTTAATAAAACTTCGCTTTAAATCATTCAGTTTCATAAGCGCTCATCCAGCTCCAATCACGTGAATATTTTACCTTCCCAGAATTAAGTAAATTTTGCTAATTTCGCGTGTTTCTCGCCCACAAAACAAAGGTAAACCCACGCAAAGGATTATTTGTAGTGTGCCTATTTGAATATTAATTCAATCGCAGCTCAATGACTTTTATTTCGCTCCGTTTTTATTTTTTGAAAATTCCAAATTGCCGAAAACCGATCAATATAACCACGATTACCAACATAGCCAAGAAAATTACCAAGACCAGACATCGTAAAAGGTACAACTATAGATTTTCACAGTTCCATGTGCCCGACAAAATCGATTCGCTGGAACTCATGGAACCGTTTTCCTAACCACGCCCAGTCTACTTTTTTCTATGTGGGAATCTGAAGGACGGATTTTTAAGCTGGAAAAACTTTCTGTACCATATGTAATATTGAAAGTAAAGCGGTCTGAATTTTTTTCCAACTATTAATATGCAAATAATTCCTTCAAGGAGATAATTTTAAGATTGATTAAATGAAATCGATAGAAGTTTAAAAATAAAAACTTGCGAACTATAAGCCAATACACACAGAAGCCTTCTAATATCGAGTTCTGTTGATCAGAACTTAATTAAATTTGTTCCCATTCACAAACATGAAAAGATCTTCAAACGATAAGATGTTAGAAAAATTATGCAATTACCTATGCAATTGATAACAAAAATACGAGGTGGTACCAAAAGCAAAGCACGATATTATAACTCCATTCATTCTTCTTTATAATCATTCATGAAAATTTTCGAAATTTTCCAATTAACGCAGTATTCAAGTATGTTAATGCTATTTTCAGAAAGAAATCTCCCATTCAAAAGTAAACTAATTGTACAAAAAGAGACTCTATAACTGACTCATCACTATTCATTAATAGTTTTTCTGAATTGAAAAAGCTTGAAGTAACGAAAAATAGAATAATGATAATATAACGACGACAACAAAAATAATAAATAATTTGAAAGTAAAGAACGCGTGCTCAAACACATCGTTATATCAACATACTATTGCATACTACCGGTGTAAAGCTTCACTAACACGTTATCAACATCTCTACAAAACCTTGATAGCTAAGCCATATTAATGCAGGAAAATTAATTATTAAAATTATTAATTGATATACGATACCTCTGCGCTCAAAAACGATGGTCAGTTATTAATTAATATCCAAAATTTTGACAAAAGTTAGAGAAACATCAACGCATGGTTGCATCAGATCATATGTCGGCTAACGTGTGTGAAGCATGCCCGCTACTCGCCAACGAAATCGCAGTTGGCACACTGTTACTATGGATTATACTCTTCATTTCCCATCGAAAGGGAAGTTTGAATTATTGTTTCTCAACAATTTTATATTTATTCTATTGAAATTTAGCCGTTCAAAATTTCAAATACGAAAGTTCACACGACTCTTCGTGGTATATTATTATTTATTTTAATTTTTTTTTTTACATGAAATCATATCAATAATCAATTCGATGAAAATATTGAAAAATTAAATTGTAACGAATGAATAACTCAACGACTAAAATATTCGCTATATATTTGAAATTCATTTTTTTAATAAAATATATACATAAAATGAGTTTCCAACATGGACCGTTGATTTATCAATAACTAGCAGCTGAATTAGCAACTTAATTAGTTACTATCAAGTAAATCATGCCTTGACACCTCCATGTCTTTATGAAATTAATTTAATAATCATTATTAAATTAATTGAAATGTAGAAATATTGAATTTCCAAATTAGATTGATAAATTTATGTTTAAAATATTCAAATAAATTTGCTGAAGTTGCACATTTTCGTGCTGATCATTATAACAGAATCAATGGTCCGCACAGTATTGCATAGCCCAGGAATTAAGGTAATGAAAATAATGATTATTTTAAACAATAACAAGTTGAACAAAAAGAAATGCAAGAATGAAAGGAAGAAAGAAAGAAGAAATAAAATAAAAATACAACCATTTATAAAATTAATTTAAAAAAAATGAATTAATTATTTAACAACAGCAAATTCCAATCCTTCGTATAACTCTTATCGGTACATTTTACTTCGAAAGATTCACAGAATTGTTCCATTTGCGACTAGAGTTCTAAAAAATACAGTAACAATTTGAATAAGACTCCATACTACATGAAGACGTAAACATAGCATATAATCTACATAAATAAGAATAATGATATTTTCCTTTGGAACTTGATTCCCCACAAGTAGCGATGGACCAGTGAAAAGTTGATAAGTGAAAATTGGAAGGATTTTTTATTTATTCTTTCTTCTCATAATATAAATTATTTTGTTGACCTAAAGGGCTAGTGGGGGAGGGGGACAATTTCTGTTGGCATGAAATAATGTGTTCAATATAGCTAAGAGGAATTTATGAATGTAGTTTAGTACATCATGAGAGATAGAAAATTTCGTGTAATAATTCATAGCTGTACGTGTGTACGTGTGGTCGTAGTCAATAAATTTATTATAAAAAAATATAATACCTACACTTTTTTTTTGAAATTTGAGAAATCGATTTCAGAAGAGATTCGCAGGATGACTGTTACTGCAAAATAACAATGCAATTCAACATTATTTTAAATATTTAATAAACCTCGAGCTCATCGGAGAGTTTTTAACCCCTAAAACTCACGTTTTTGGCCATAATCTATAATTTTATTCTAAACATTCTTCAGAATTTTTGTGTTTCATCTCATGTTCTTATCTTTTCATTAATTTTTTCCATTTTGAATCTTAAAAAAAAAATTGGGCATTTGTTGTGGTTGAATATTTCATTTCCACTATTTTTCAAATTTAAAGTTTTAATTTTTATCCAATATAATATTTTTCAAGTTGAAAAAAATTTACTTTTACCAACTTCATTTTTATCCATAGTCATAAGTAATATTTCATGAAATACTTTTAAAGAGAAGAATTATTATTCTTACAGTCAATTGCTTTATACCTAAATATTAATTAAACGAGAAAAAAGTAACCTCTACCAGCTTTCCTTTTACCTACAGTATTTAAATATGTTTCAATATATTTTCTAAAATGAGAAACACATTCATTTTTTTTATGTTGTTATTTATATCACTGGAATTCCCTTAATGGGACTTTCCTCACGATAGGCAAGATTAGGAGAGTACTGAATTCGTTGTAACTATATCATCATGTAAAGCAATACAAAATATAAGACAAATAACTCACTTTATCACAATTCATAACGCATCAATTAATTCTTGAAAATCGGTAACGAACCAGTCAGCTTTAGCTTTCACCTCTTCGCGAACAACATTTCCGCCGAAACCTATTTTTTAAAAGATGAATAATTCTTTTCCATAATAATAAGAGTTTGATAATTTTACTTATATATTACCAATAAACGCGTCAGCCGGAGGGCAAGCTTCAGCATCAGTCATACCATCACCAATCATGATCACCTTATTATAACCATGTTTTTTTTTCAATTCATCTATCACAATAGCTTTTCCTCCGCTTTTAGAAGTTGGTTCATTTTCATCAAAACCAGCATAATCACCTATATTAACATTTCCATTGAATTGCACGCTCGTAATCATACAAAGTACTCATTCTGCTACTGACCATTGAAAAAAAACTTTAATTTATTAGCGTATATATTTTGTAAAGGAACATTCAATTCAATGGCTATAGGACCAATGACACCTCGGAAACCTCCAGAAACTAGATATACAGGAACGCTTTTATGATGTAATTTGTCAATCAGCTCTCTAGACGAACGACATAATATGAAAAACAATATGAAATAGAAATCCGTTGTTGAATATGTTTAGAGATTTATTCAAATAATTTGGAATACCAACTTTACGTTTCTGGTTAGTTTCAAAGGATGTACATTGATGAATTCTCGTATTTGCTTCAGTGTTGGAGAAATTATACTCAATCGTTTGGATAAAGATTCTCTGAAATCTGTATTACCAGACATTGCTGAGATAGTCCTGCAAACGTATTATATGAAAATGCCATTCAATACTTCAAGCTTATAAAAAAATGGACGAGGAACTATATGAGATTTACATCGCTTTAACTTCGTCGGCTTTACCACAGAATGCTGCTAATTCGTCTATAGCTTCATTTTGAATCACGGTTGAGTCCACATCGAAGCAAACAGCGTCTGCGTTCTTCCAGATAGTTTTAACGTCTTCTTTCATTGCTTTGATAAGAAAGTAATAACATGAATAACAATAAAATTCTACATGAACAAAATACTTACATTAAGTTGGAAAACTTAATTATAAAAATTTAATTTTTCGTAACAGAGCTTACTTCTACGATAAACACCAAACGACGCCTGAACGGTTGACTCAACGATGTTCAACTGAAACCTTCCGTCCGGTGTAACAGTACGACATATGAGCGCTTAATTATTAATATTCAACAGTAGTTATGTAATGAACAAGTCGTACTATTAAATGAGCCTACGAAGGAGAATCATGTTTAAATTTATGACATGAGCTGACCGTATTACGTTTAATCGGCATTGAAATTATTTCCACGATAAATTTTTCGCTATAATGTCTAATACTAAATTAATTGACCTACAAGCTACGGCACGATTGCGAATTATTCGCGAGATAAGGAAGATGGTAATGAAACCTGATGAAATCCATCATTGTTTAAATGCTTTATCACTTCTCTATCAATGTTAATCAATGCGATAAGATAGCAACTACAAATTTTTTTCTCGGACAACTTAACACAGGGCGCACCTGTAGTCCTCCACGCATGACGCCACCAATTTTAACATCCCATAGTCCCATGCTTAAACTATTCACTTGGAGCCTCATCGACCATAATTATTATACGAGATGAATGAATGATTTAAAATCACTCGGTTAAACAATTTCTTTTTGTCTTGATTCGTCTTGAAATTCAGTGAAGAGCGTTTGAAGCTCACTTAAAGAGGTAAAGCAATCATGATGGGAGGGTTACGATTATGAAGTGCTCACGAATGAAAAATCAAGAATAAATTAATATTAAACATGAAATATTTAATAAAAAAAAATAATAGTAACAATTAAAAAAAGGAAAATAGGAAATAACTGTAATCTTTCCATTGCATGAGAAGGTAAAAATTAATCATTAAAAATACAAAATTTAACAGCCTCGTACCACTGATTAATACAATGCAATGAAGTATTAATCCATGTGAAATAAAAAAACGTAAGACTAGATACAAAAATACAAATTCCTCTTTAAAAAAAGAGTAGGTATCCATCAAAATATGGGTAATTCTCTGAAAATGTCCATATTTCTGTAATCGATGTTTTTTTTGAAGAATTACGCTACAATTGAATTTTTTTTTTTTTCTATATTTATATGAGCATCTCCTCTAACTTTCCCATCGATTGAAATTGTCCTCCACCCCCCCTAAATGGGGTTTTTTTCAACCCAAAGGTCAAAAGTTCTTAGGCCGTGGCATGTAAATGGTCACGTTTTGAATTTTCAATGTCACATAAATGATATTAAATTAATATTTTTTTGAGGAAAAACTTAGCAAAGTTGCTCAGGATAGTTGAGTGTGTATGTTAACGCTCAAAATGATGTCCAAAGTTTCCCTGCTTGACCTCCAGGAAGGTTCAAAGACCTGTAAATGGTTTATACACTCCTAGGCCGTGGCGTTTTTTGTTTGCTTCTCCTGCGGCAATGATTTTATAATTCGTTTTTCTTTGCGGTTACAATGCTTCCTTGACATCATGAGAATACACTGCCAGCATTCGAAATGTGAAATGTCATTTATTTATCACAGTCGGAAAGCAAAATTCGTAAAAATTGTTGATTCCCGGTTTTTGTGGTATTAGGCCGTGGCTTATTCTAACTCAGCCATCAAATGTCCTAGGAACCTGGAACAAAAGGGATATCGAAGATTAGTAAGTACATATAATATTCACCTATTCAATATTCTCTTAAATTAACTGTTAGAAGCTCCTTAATAAATTTTTGGCGAATTCTCTTAGGCCGTGGCTGGTTGGTTTTCATCTTAGGCCGTGGCGAAGTGTTTTTTTTTACGACCACGGCCTAGGAATTAGTGTCTTTTTGCCATTCTAAATCAATTTTAATGGGGATACACTAACAAAGATGTTATTAATTTAGGTGTTAATGGCTGTCTCTCGAAAAAAGACACTAGTTCTTAGGCCATGGTCATAAAAAGACACTTCGCCACGGCTCAAGATTAAAACCAACCAGCCACGACCTGAGAGAATTCGCCAAAAATTTACTAAGGAGCTCCTAACAGTCAGTTTAAGAGAATATTGAATAGGTGAATATTATATGTACTTACTAATCTTCGATATCCCTTTTGTTTCAAGTTCCTAGGACGTCTTACGGCTGAGTTACAATAAGCCACAAAATCGAGAATCAACAGCCACGGCCTAAGAAGTTCTTAGGTTTTGGGTAATAAAATTTCAAAAAGTCCCCCTACCCCCCCCAGGGGGACATAACTTGAGCCGAATGGCATAAATGACATCAAGGACACATATACTCACTATCCCAATCAAAAAAATTCCCAATATCAACTTTTTTTTTCAGAAAAATAAAGACATCGAAATATGGACATTTTCAGAGAATTACCCACATACATTTACATATATTTACAAATTACTTAACGCATATTATTATGAAATGAAACGAAAAAAACCTCATTGAAATTCTGATTTTAAAGTCCAATAACCTTTATTATCTGGTGCTCGATAGAATGTACATATTTTATTCAGTAAACTTTTAAACAAAGGAGTCATGCTAACAGGCAGTTGGGACTGAAACGTTTTAATCAAATCATCCGTGCTCACGGTTCCTCCCATATTCGATAAAAACTTCTTCAAATCTAGCAAAACTTGCGATTCAGACTTCGCTGCAACAACATTACCATTTCGTTTTTTGATTTTATCCAGAATTTCGTTTGAAGATAATACTTTGCTTTCGGGTTGTTTCCTATTGAAAGAAAAATGTTTGCATTAGAAACACTCGAAACAAAACACGAAAGAAATATCGAATTTTTGATAATTATAACTTACCTTCCGTGTTTACCAGTCCAGTTGGGTATACCTGTTCGAGCAGAAAAGCACATTTCCTGACTTCTCTTCAATTCGTTGATTGCTTCTTGAGCTACTTTTTCAGCTTCTTTTTCAACAAGAGCGAAGTCTGGTGGACCTCCTTCCATAATTGTATCATGTTGAAGAGCAGAACACACGCCTTAAAGTAAAATAAAAACAAATAAGAAGATGGTCGAAAGATCAAATAATATTATAAAAATATCGAAACCCACCAGATTTAGCGAATAATTTTTTCAATACGTATTCGTCTTCTTCCGATTTAACGGAGCATTCTTCATTTTCTTCCTCTTTTTTTGAAGTTTTAGATTTAACTAAATAAGGAACGAATTCTCCTTCGAAATAATGTTTCTTGCTTTTATGTTTCTTTTTCTTTTTCTCAACTAATTCATCACAGAATGCTGTTGCGAGGTTTGTACGAGTTGAAGAATCATTGCTTGTACTCGGAGAGGAAATATCACATTTTTTAATAGTAGCATTATTCTTAACGATAGTTTCATTCTCATTCGATACGATTTTGCCGGTCACCGACGAGGAAGCATGTACTGAAGATTCATTCGTTATCGTAACAGAATTACTTTCGTTTTTATTAGAGGTAGCGGTAGCGGTTTGTTGAACTAATTTTTGGCTTAATCTTTGGGCAATTAGTTTCATTTTTTCAATTTTCGTTTTGGAAAAATGCACCTCAGGTTCAGGAATAATCTTGACTTTCTTTTTTTTCGATTTTAATTGATCCAAAGTTATCTAAAAAAATATTTTTAAGAATAGTATATAAATAACGATCTAATACTACAATTAAAAATTATAATTTTAAAATAAATACACATAAAAGCTCGTTTTTCATCCACATTCATTATATTATAATTAAAGGAAACTATGTGAAAAATTACTTCTGAACCAGTTCCTGCGAAAATGGCGCCAGTTTCAGTTGACCCTTTATCGCTTGATTCTTTCAAAGTGAATAATTCGAATAAATCGTTAGATTTGAAAAATCTTCGTTGCTTAGGATCTTTTAATACTTTATTGGTGAGAAATTGTTTGAAAATTTGACGATGATACATCTAAAATTATTTTCAACATGATGAATAAAGGTGCATTTTCTTATTGAAATAATAAAAGATTGTTGTCTTTCTAACCTTTTCTTCAATTGTCCCTACTGTTATTAATCTGTAAATAGTAACGTCTTGTTTTTGACCAATTCTCCAAGCCCTTTCGCGAGCCTGTGTATCTGTAGCTGGATTCCAGTCCGGATCGAAAATTATAATTCGATTCGCTCCGGTTAAATTTACCCCCAAACCACCAACTTTTGTTGTCAATAACATCACAAAATACGCAGGATCCTACACAAAATACGATAATATAATACAAGGTCGCAGCAAAAAGTTCAAAATCATGTTCAATTGACCTTACTGTGTTAAATTTAGTAATCAGAGGCTGTCTCGAAGCAATGCTTGTAGAGCCGTCCATTTTTAGGAACAAATAATTACGAGAGCATAAAAAGAGTTCCAAGATATCGAGCATCTGTTTTGAGAGTTCCACATTAGAATTGATTATTTATGGAAAATCGACTTTTCAAAAATATTTTACATTCTTACTTTTTTGCTTTGTGAAAATAACAAAACTTTATGGCCTTGTTTATTCCATATCTTTAACAATGTTTCAAGTACAATCATTTTACCGGATTTTTTCCAATAACCATAACGCTCTTCTTCGGATAAATTTTCCTCGGATTCCTGTGAATGTGGTATTTCGATATTATATTTTCTTTTAATATTTCAGTTCACTAGAAATTAAATACGCGTAACTTACGCCGACTAGTAATTTTGGTCCACCAGTGTACAAATCCGGATGATTACAAATTTTTCGCAAATTAATTAATCCAACAAAAATTTTTGCTTGGCCTTCTAAAATTCTATGAATTTCTCCTGAATCTAAATACGATTTGTATAACGCACGTTGCTCCTCAGTTAATTCGCAAAACAGTACCTGCTCATTTTTTTGAGGCAAATTGATATGAGATTTAACATCCATTTTCGCTCGTCTAAGTAAGTATGGAGCAATCAACTCTTTTAAAACTGTAGCACATTTATAAGCAATGGTCACCTAGAAATAACACAATAATTTAATTTTTTTTTAATCCATTATTTTTTAGTGCTATCTATTAATAGGATGTAGCCCGCAAGATACAAACATTTTATATTTTTATTGATGAATGCCATTTTTCTCATTAGCTATTAAAATAACTGAAATTTTTATACTACATACTTCTACATCGGAAGCGTTGGCGTATCCTCCGTGAGTAATGGGAACAGCAAACTGAGATTGAAACATAGGTAAAGAGCCCAATTTTCCAGGATAAATGAAGTCAAATAATGACCATAGTTCTTCAAGATTATTCTGAAGAGGAGATCCGGAGAGAATAAGACGATGTGGCGTTTTGAGCTGTTTAACTGTTAATGTAACCTAAACAAGTAAAATTTGATGAAATTTAATTAAATAGAAAATTTATTATAACCAACCATCATAAAATATAATTCTTACTTTAGCATCAGGGTTTCGAATTTTATGTCCTTCGTCTAATATCACATAATGCCAATCATATCGTAATAATTCATCGCTGTACTGTACCATGCTCACGTAAGATGTCACCAGAACTCCGCGACTCTTGAAAATTTCCCTAATTAATTTTTTCTTTTGACCTGAAATAATGGGAAGTAAAAATTGTAATGCAATTTTCGTTAATACAGAAAGAATAAATTAATGAGTTATAATCACCGCAGTATGAGCCAGAAGCGTGTAAGATGGCTATTCTCACGGGAGGCAACCATTGATGGAATTCTTTTACCCATTGATGCATCAAGGTAGTTGGGCAGATAATTAATGAAGGTCCCAATCCACGATATGATAAATGTTTATTTTTTAATTTGCTGTAGTATACACCGGATAAGAATGCTATAACTTGAATAGTTTTACCGAGACCCATTTCATCACCAAGAATTCCACCCACTTCATGCTGATGTAATTCCCATAACCACTGAACGCCGACTTTTTGATAACTGAAATATAAAATTAGGAATACCTTTCGCTAAAATATTGAAAATCAATTCGCTGAAAAAACTCACTTATATAATTTGGACCAAGTTTGAAGTGGTATTTTAAAGTCGTAGCTTTCGAATTCGTAGCATAACATTTCAGTGGTGTCAAAAGATTTTTCGTAAGCGCGTAATCGATTTTCATATTCCTTTTCATCTCCGTCATCTATTTCTTTCAGAACTGAAAATGAAAATAAAAAAAGATCGTGTAGGATACATCATCAACCAAAAAATATTTCCATAATTTGAAATCACCTTTATGTACGACATGTTTCCGGGAGGGACGAAAAGATGAGTCCGATTCATCGCTCATATCGTCACCAGAAACTTTAATAATATCTCTGCGCTTCTTGATTTTGCCATTTTTCCTCTTGGCTTCATTTTCTACCAGAGAAAACAAGAAACATTGACAATTTTTGCACGGAAATTTACACACACGCATATTAAGCATGCAGGTACCATGATCAGAGGAAAGATCATCTTCATCAGATGGGCAATATTCGCTTCCAGAAGCTTCTTCAAAATCTATGGTGGTTCTTTCGGATAACAATAGCTCTTTGTTACTAGATGTACACTCTTCAACTGTTTCGGTACCTAATTTAATTTTTTTGCGACGTTTTTTAGGAGGAGAAATTCCATTTACACGCGCCTGGCTAACTCTAGTTTTTTTTTCGTTTTTATATTTCTTCTGTAATTCTTCTTGCCTTCGCAAATATTTCATTACAGACGAATTCTCATCATTAGCGCTGCGAAGAAATAAAAATAAATAAATTAGTTGATTCCGAATGTCCAAAATTTTTCCTGTTGCATCATTCAGTTACCTAACACTGGAACTCGATTGTAAGACACTGCCAAAAGGTGTCATTTCTCCCAGTCTAACTTTACGTTCATTTTCTGTTTCATGAACAGTATCACCAATTAATATCATGGAAGAGTTTGGTTCGGTAGTTTCTTTTTCGTTTTCAGAAAGTTCTCCTTCCTCAGTTTCTTCTTGACAAGCTTCATTGATATGTCGTAAAACTTCCCTTTCGACCAAATTTTGATCATAAACCCTCAGCCCTTCGATGCTGTTTAACTCGGGAATCTAAGTAGGAATACAAATTTGTAAAATTACAGCAGAAAATCCAGAAAAAGGTTTATTTAATAGCGAAGCTTTTCTATAACCTTATCAATTTCAGCTTCCATTTCGGTATTTTCGGTTGCAGGTATATCGCTGTGTTCTTCCATAATCGTAATGTCATACAAACCTCCAACTTGATTTATAAAATTTAGTGTAAATTACAACAATCTTAAATAATAATTCAAATTCACAACTAATGTTGATGTTGTTCCGAACCATTCCATTTTCCAAAAATGTAAAAATCCAACTTTCTTTGTGGATTCCACAAAAGGATTTTGATAACATTGTATTATCCAATCAAAAAAGAGAAGTAACTAGCGCTTCTTATCAACGAGAAAGAAGAACTAAAATTGTAAACAAACACGTTGAAGGTGAAAAACGTAAAATTTGAAACTTTGAACTTTTACACCTAAAGCTAATGTGATAACTAAAGGATAACATTTAGAGACGTTGAGAAACAAGTGAAAACCTTAGTGAGAAGAATAATATTACCATTAATTAATTCAAAAATGAGTGAAAATGAAAGAAAGTTTATTATTATTAATTAAAACCATATAAAACCATTGATGTAGCGAATATCGTATTGGAATTCTCACTTTTATTACAGTCAATTACAAAAATGATTTCTAATCTTTTAAATTTTTCTCTTTTCATAAATTTTGTCTTCAGCTCGATATTAGGATGTCTTACTATGCGAATGATTCCTTCTTTAATAGATAAATTCATTCAAGCTAAATTATTTGGAATCGACGTGCATAAAAAAAATAAACCCAAAGTGTAAGTTGAGATCGGATTTCCGTTGGTTTTCCTAATAATTCTATACCTTTCAAAATTTTGTTTTAGACCCGAATCATTTGGTGTTGTGGCAGGCTGTATGTTTTTGATCAATTGTTTTTTATTTCTTCTTATTCCGTTTGGTAAATTAATCACACACCCGGAACACTTTTCACATAATGAAGTAAGAATTATGTGTTTTTAAATATTTGAGATAAAATGATTACTCACTCATTTCATTAAATTGTCTTAGTTTGTGGAAATGTTGGCATCTTTATTATCAATATGTTGTATGCTGTTGCTTGGTTTTGCGGACGATGTGTTCGATTTAAGATGGCGACATAAGTTATTTTTACCAATTCTAGCATCTCTTCCCTTACTAGTCGTGTACTACATAAATTTCAACTCAACTACGGTGTTATTACCTAAGCAGTTTCGTCACATTCTTGGACCAACTTTAAATTTAGGTAGCTTCAAGTTTTTCTTTATCGATGAATTCTTATCAACATTTAATTAAAACTTCATGCTTCACAGGACTATTATATTATGTGTACATGGCGATGTTGGCTGTGTTTTGCACGAATGCGATTAATATTCTAGCCGGAGTAAATGGATTGGAAGTTGGCCAGAGTGTGATCATAGCTTGCTCAGTTTTAACATTTAATATCATCGAATTATGCAGTTCTCCTACTCACTCTCATTTATTATCTTTATATTACATCATACCATTTTTAGCAGTATCGATACCACTTTTGAAATATAATTGGTAAGGAAATTCTATTCGTGAAGACAGTCCATTATTCGTGAAATAATTTTGCTTTCTTTCGTACAGGTATCCCTCACGCGTTTTCGTTGGCGATACGTACTGTTACTTCGCTGGTATGTTGTTTGCTGTCGTTGGAATATTGGGTCATTTCAGCAAAACTTTGTTGCTATTTTTTATACCCCAAGTTTTCAACTTTCTATATTCTTTACCACAACTGTTTCACTTCATTCCTTGTCCACGTCACCGATTACCTACGTACGTTGCTTTAATTTCGGCACTTCAATAAACTGTGTGAACTATATCGATAGAACTTCGATACCTAATTTTTTCTTTACTTTTTCCACTTTAGCTTATCCCATGATGGTAATTTGGAAGTTAGCACCGTAGAATTTTCATTAAATGAAATACCGAATCTTGGAAAAATTTTTTTCAAAATTTTTCATCGATTACATTTGATTAAGATCATTAAACAAAAAGGAAATAATGTTACGTGTAATAATTTAACTTTGATTAATTTGGTATTGTTGATTTCTGGTCCCACACACGAGGAAACTCTAACCATCAGACTACTTACTATTCAGGTAGGTTTAAATTCTGTAACGTGTAAATTATCAAAAGTGTCAACATTAAAAAAAGTTTTATGTTTTAGATAATGTGCAGTCTCATCGCTTTCACGATTCGTTACCCTTTAGCATCATATTTTTATGATATTTAGACGAATTTCTATTTCCAGTTTGTTTCTGAATGTCAAAATTTTTGGTTTTGTCTGTCGTCAGACTTTCATTATTGATGCTGTGATTTGTTTTTATATGTTGCATTTATCATTTGTTAATAATAAAGTAATAATAATGAAAAAAATTTATTATTTCAAAAAAACAAAAACAAAGGTAAAAAAATTCAGCCTATCAAGTGATGTTCGAGAAATTTTCTCAAAGATAATAGAGTTTTAATAAAATTCTTAAAATAATTTTCACCACTGGTCGCACGATTTTTGTAATTAACTTGAACGCAAAAGGTAGTAACACTATTGCAGAAAGGGACTGATAGTATGAAATATACAGGGTGTTTCACCTCAATATATGATAAGCTCCTCCATACCACATATATGGCTACTCTTGTGTCATTTATGTACGATAAATTGCCTGCCTTAATTGTTGAAGGAAGCGAGATAGAGGTTCAAAAAATTTGTCTACCTTCGTAATGGCAATTTCAAAAATTTCATTTCATTATCCAAGTCCGATATAAAATATTTTCTGTTTGCGCCAAAATGAAGAGTATGCGATGTAGTATTACTAACAAAAAATTGGCAAAAATGGAGAACAGTAGTTGAGGAGAAATAGAAAAAGTGTAAAAAGCGACAGAAAAATTGCCATTTTTTCCTTTCTTACAGAAAACTTCATTTTTTACTTATTTTTAATTATTTTTCCCTAATCATTCCATTCATTGCAAACATTTTTTTTTGCCAATAATACATCATTACTTACTCTACAATTTGGCTGAAAAGGAATATTTTCATCTGACAAAACGATGAAATAAAAATGTTTGAAATGAGTCATTTCAGGGTTAGTACTATGATGAAAAAATATTGTTCAAATCTTTGATCTAGGCCTTTCAGCAATTAGGCGAGGCAAGATACCATGTGAACGTCACATGAAAAGCTCATATTGAACTGAAACACTCTGTATTCGAAAAAGTATTACGTAACATTTTCAGCTACTATTTACAAATTACAGTTACATTGGAAAGATTTTCTATTTGCTCTTCCAATTGTTGATAACTTAAACCAGTATGACAACAAATTTGATCCATTGAGTACTCCCCCGTAAAATACTGCGAATGTGGAATATCGTTAGATGATGAGTCATCTAACAATATCGGATGCTAAAAGTACAGAAAACTTGTGAATATTTAATTTTTTGCAGCAATCATAATTCATCCAAAATTATACTACTTTATAAATTCTTCGAATTATTCCTTCGAAAATTCCGAATTGAACTAAATTCCTTTCATCGATTTTTAATTCGACAAAATTAAACCTCATACAAAGGGTCTTCATGGTTATACCGTGGCGCATATTAGCATACATATTAAAAACATCACGAAAATGTGGAATATACTTTCCTAAAAAAAAAAAAAAAATGATAGCATAGTTCATCCATGACGAAATCAACATTTTTCTACACGAAAATATTCTTTACCTCTAGCTACGGCAGTTATACACTCTTCTTGCAATTTTCTGTCGGTAGCTAATTTTCTCAACTTCGGCGTCGTTGCGTACATGTTACTGTATTGGAAAATAGGAATCATACTAACAATCCCATAGTACCTGTTGAACATAAAGTACCGTAATAAAAACGATAATAACTAATTAATAGAAATCGTAAACATGAACACATACACGAGATTTTGTAAACAAGATTTCACTAAATTATTATCTACATCAGCGCTAGCAGATATCTTTGTAACATGATTAACACCATTGATATAAGGAAGTATCTGAAACCAGCTCAAGTTAAACCAAATCATCTGAAACTTGTAAAAGTTAAAACAAAAAAGCACCGACTTGATTTGTAGTAAGATCCCACTGGTCTGATTGTAATATATCGTTTGATTCCAATAAAACTGGCACTTCATAATCCAAAACAACCGGAGGGTCATACAATAACTGAGCGACTTTGAGGTGGGTCGTAACATTTGAGCCTTTCATTAAAACATTACTTTAGATTTGAAATTGAGTTTGCAAGAAAATTAGTGAAATTATACCCACCGGCGAGTATACACATTTTTTGAGTATTAAGATCATTCATCACCTGAGTCAGCATGTTTATCATAGAAATTTTATGCTTCGGGGAATTCGCTATTTGTGATAAAAACTTATTTTCCGTTTCCATTGCAACCTACGGAGAAATAGTTTTCATCTTTTTTGATACATAATCAGACACTTTGGAATAATAACTTACCAAATAATCTGTTAATTTTTTTATCACTGATTCATAATGTACGCTCCGAGCCCAAGCGTCGAATACAAAACATAAATTAAAATAATAAGCGTTACGGGCGTATGCATTATCTTCGATTCGCGCAGGAAAACCCAATATTTTAAATCCAAAAACAGTACTACAGAATATAAAATAAATTAATGAACATCTAAAAAAATCCATGGATCGGGAAGAAATGAAAGTAATTTACATAGTCATTATATTGCGAAATAATTGAACTTTGGGGATGAGGTAGACGCTTACAGGTTCGAAATCGTCTTTAGAAATGTAATCTTCAGGCACCTAATATCAAAGCAAGCTATTAAACAACCGAATGAATTCTAGAACGTAAAGATCACACAACTTTATTCATACTTGACAAGTGACGGTGGGGCCATAAGTATCATGAAATTCACACAAAAAAATACATCGAATAGGACCTTCTCTTCCGCATCCCTCATAGAACCGACTTTGTCTGGACATTTTCGAAATTGACATTAGCTCAATATATCTCACATTTCTGAAACAAATTCGTAATTGCTATTAAAGAACCTGCGAATGTAAGTTATCGGTACATTTTATATACAAAAATGAAGCAGATATACACAAAATCAAAAGGCATCTGTTTGTATTCGTGAGTAAAACACATCTTCCATCTCTGATTTTATACAGAAAGTATATTTAAGATTACAGAGACCAATATTTATTGGGCTTAAACGTTACAATCTATGATTCCTAAGGAAATTAATGTTTTACGGGAAAATCCACATCACGTTGATCTTTCTTCCAAGAATTTTTAAATTTACAACGTTTTCCTCATCAACATGTACAAGTTGGAGAACGATTTAAGTTTCCTCATAACAATCCATTCAAAAACGCAAGGATCTCTTTTTCGAGATTTCTGAGGTACATCTAATTGTTGAATAAATATCATATAATTTACCTGTATAAATTCAAGCAGTAATGGAAAAAGTAAAAATAATTTGATAAAATTAAAAAAAATATTAAGGCTATACTCTTTGTTTACATTTTGACAAGAAGAGGTTCGTTTTGAACGTCAACTTCAATCGGTTATTTCTCCCTGAAAACGCGATATAATTTATTCCGACCAGTTTTATTTTATTTATCAATCTTTTAAAAAGACCTGACTTTTGAGATATTTTCGAATATTTCCTTTCTTTTTGATTTAAGAAGAGTTAAGTGGGTGAGAATTCGCGAGATATGGCAAAATTTTAAACGTTAATCATTCGTTTTAGAAATGACATATCGAAAATTTCTCGAAATACAAGTCTTAATCTAATTCTAAAGAAGGTATTTAAAAAAAGAAATTGGAAAAAAGTTGAATTTCCATCAAGAAAAAGCTGATCAAAAATTGGAAATTTTTGTTGAAATTGGTCGAAATCGTTCGCTATAAGTACAACTCTTTGATGTATTCAAATCTTGAACGATCATTAAAATCGCGCAAGTTCGTTCAAAAACGTCTCATCAAAATGTAAACATGAAGTATCCCCTTAATTGAGTAAATTCGTTTATGGTGATAAGATGATAAGAATGAAATTTAGGAATAAAAATAGGCAACTCTCAAACCGTTAAAAGACTAAACGATAATTATCAATATTCTTGATCTACAATCAAATTTCAAAAATTTGGAAAATGTGGTGATCTTTATTACTGAATTTAGTTAAACTTAGTCAACTTTATTATTTCTAAAAATGAGTGCAACTAGTTGAAATGTGTCATCTTGAAAAGAATAATTCACAGATCATAATATGTCCGGTCAGTTTTTAAATAAAAAAATATTCAAACCGGTAGCCCCTGATAGAGGAAGTTTTCCGTTAGATCACGATAACGTATGTAAGAAATTCATGTTGAATTATATGATTTGTTTATCTGAAAATAAACAAGACAATTCCAAGTGTAGAACAGAAGCAAAAGAATACCTTGCTTGCAGAATGGAAAATACTTTAATGGCCAAAGAAGAGTGGTCTTACCTTGGTTTCAATGATGAAAATACAAACTCTAATTAATAAAATTTACGCATAATTAATTTTTAAAATGAGTGCAGAAAAAAAACATGTACTTCTGTGTTGCACGGGCAGTGTGGCTACTATCAAAGCTATCAACATTATAGAATTATTACATTCTTTTAACGATATAGAAGTGAGAGTAATTTTTACCAAGTATGCCGGTCATTTTTGCGATCAAAAAAGAATTGTAGATTTGGGAGCTTCTTTTTATCGAGATGAAGATGAGTGGACAACTTGGCAAAACCGTGGTGATCCCATTGTTCATATTGAACTCGGGAAATGGGCAGATGTTCTTGTTATAGCTCCGCTGGATGCTAACACATTGGCAAAAATATCTCAAGTACTATAAAATCGAATGATTCTAGTTTTTCAAGTCAATTAGGTAATTAAGTACGGGTTTTCTTTTTTTTTTTTCAGGGCATCTGTGATAATCTGTTGACTTCTACCGTAAGAGCATGGGACTTGAGTAAACCTTTACTTTTTTGTCCGGCTATGAATACTAGAATGTGGAATCACCCCATTACTAATTCCCAAGTATCTTTACTGAAGGAATGGGGATACGTAGAGATTCCGTGTATATCTAAAACTTTAATGTGTCAAGATGTAGGTTTAGGAGCAATGGCAGAGCCTGAAACTATTGTAAAGAATGTGAGAGAATACCTTTCAATATAATGTTAATAGTTTATTTTTAGAAATAATGATGTAGTCTCTTAATTAGAACGGTGTTTTGTTATCTTCTTAATAAAATTTCTTCCGAATTCTTTTTTTTTAAATGCGTATCACTATGGCTGCTAAATACTTGTACACAGTACATAATTTATTGCATAATACATATACAATTGACATCTTAAATAAAATATTTACATGGATTCAGTACATTTCATTAACATTCATAATAAACCTCCAACTAAAACAAATTAAAATATAAACACATCAATTTAAATACGTACACAATCTTCATGAAGAATAAACATGTTTGTGCGGGACTGAAAATAAAATTATACTAAATTAAAATGAGACATTTGATCAGAGTATGCATATATGACTGGAGTCTCGTTTGGATTTCCTCCGTTTGAATCAGACAAAGCATCATTAGAATTTTGATTAGCTAAAAATAGAATGACTCAAATAAATATAGACAGAGATACCCAAAATAATTCGGTAATCATTATTACTTACGAAACACGTCTTCTGTGACTTCTTCGAACATATGATTTAGCGATTTATCACCCTTTGTGGTCTGAAAGAAAATATATTATCATTCCATTTTTGTTGACTTTCGATCATTTCATTGTCTAAATTGAGAACTTACTTCTCTATATTTTTGTAAATATATTTTTAATGGCTCTACGTAGTTATCAAAACCTAACGTTGTCATGGCAAATAAAATATCTTCTCCGTTGATGGTTTTCCTTTTTTCTAGAAAACATCGCTCGCTTGCCTCACTTGTAATGAAACTAATAAATTCAGAAACACATTCTTGGACACATTCTCTTGCATCTTTGGCTATCTATTGACATGAAATCGCAATTAAAAGTTACAATATAATGATTATGAAACTTCAATATTTTTCTCGATATTCGTTACCTTTCCCGTTTCCGGTATAGCTCTTTTCATAATTTTGGCAATATTAGCAATTGGTAAAAATCTGTCTTGCTCGCGCAATGGTTGTTCCGATTTACCTTCTGAACCATGATTGGAATTTTCTCCATCGCCTCCATCACCGCCTAGTATCTCTTCTGTAATATGATCAACGCAATAAGATTGAGTGAATAGATTCAAGATAACACAGTCTATGCCTACCATCTATATCATCTCTGTGAATAATAAAACCGTGGCCGTCGTTAGTCAGTATTGAACTATTAATAAATTCCTCGGCATTCTCGGAATTATCGATAACTTCGTATTTCTCCATAATGCTCTATAAAGAAAAGAAATATTTTGAAATGATGTATGAAGTGTTTCAACATGATTCCAGTGACCATAAATAAATATAATTACCTACAAACACAGTGTCCTATTGAATGTTAACGTAATCCAAGAGCGACTGATTGTCGTCTAAAATTATTCTCTAATTAATAATAAAAATGTTTCGCTTGTACTTCCTTCTTTTACATTATATTTTTTTCAATACTTCTTCCATAGCTATCTATCAAACTCAAACTATCAATTACTACATTTTCATTGATATGTGTAAAGTAAACTGGATACTGGATGAAATCATTTTTTTTCTTCTTTGTGTTTGGTTTCTACTGTTACGTTACCAACTTGTCTCGTTAAAATACTTGATAAATACGGTAAATTCTTGGTATATTTGAAATTTAGGTTAGTTTTGAATTATTCCTTGCAGCTATATTATGAAATAATTATTATAATTATAGTATTTTTGTTTTAGCTAAATATTTTACGAATTTTGTTCATTTTTATATTTGTGTTTTCAAATTGTTATTATACCTCCTTAAATGAATTGGTTTAATTTGATTTTATAATAATAAAATATTTACTAAAATTTGTAATGTAAAACGTTGAGGAAGATTTAAAAAATTAATGTTTAATATTATAGCTCAAACCATATTCAATATACAAACTACTAATAGTAAAACACTAGCAAAAGGAAGATACCCATAATTATGTATATGAATTAATTTAGCTTTTAGCTAATTTTGTCGCTTTGGTGCTTGAATTTAGTAATCACCCTGTGTGAGTTGTATCACTAATATTATAAAAATATAATAAAAATTGAAATCAAAATGTATTAGAAATTAATACATATTATAATAAAATGTATATATGTAACACTAATCAAGGTCTGCTGAAACCAGAGAATTAGACACATGGCGGCCGGATTACCATTATTACTAAGAAATTAATGAATGAATGCCAATTTTGTCTCAGATTCTTGACAAGATAATCAAAGTAGATCGAAACAAATGATGGCAGTTTACCTATAAAAGATAAATATATATACCAAAAAGCTGAACATTTGCCAGATGATTACAAATGGTCTGAAACACAAAGATTTGAAAGCTCCACCCTCCCCCGACCTTCCCTTTCTAAATCAGGTAGGCTGTAACCTGTAATAGCTGTCGTTTTTTAGTTGAAAACTCAGCTAATTATTATACTATGTACATATACTACTTGATGAATAAAAAATGGAATTTATGTTTTTTCACCACCATTGTTTCTTTGAAACCTCAATATGGAACCTTATAATATCAACCTTGCGACTTGATATGCATTTCAAGATGAATCATCAAGTACCTATTAATTAATCAAGTGCTATTATGCGAAGTAAACTTGCATTGAACTTTACGTATGATTATTACAGCACTAAAAACTTCATATAAAGTTATTCTGATGATTTTGAGTAATGAACAAGTAAAGGGTAGCGAACGGCGAAATTCACGCTGCTAATTTATGGTTTACAAAAATTAAATAAATATTAATATTACCTATGTACCCGCATACCAACTCCTAGGCAGTCTATTGTTTTCATTTAGGTTATCTCTTTCAACAAGATTTTTCAAATTCCATTATCGGAGTCCACGTGCTCTTAATTTACTCAAACTTTGCATCACGGAAATTTATTATGGGGAATTTAATTGTTATCTTGTTGAGATAAGACAATATACTTAACTATTACTATTTTTCTGTATAATATTATTACAATACCAATGAACTAATATTTAATCTGAACTCAATACCATAAGCAAGTATTATTTTGCGTGTATTAAAAATAATAGCCAAAGAATAACTTGTGTATTTTTTTGCTCTTCAAAAATATCGTCGATTTGTGTTTTGATCATGAATAATGCAACAGAAAATGCATTACTTTCGGCAACATCAAAATTCAATTGGATTGAATACACCACATTTGGTTCCCTATTAGGACTATCCGTTTTGATCGGTATTTATTTTGGATGGTACAAAGGTAATCAAAACACAGTTAATGAATATATGCTCGGAGGAAAACACATGCAGGTTTTTCCTATTGCTATGTCCTTAGTTGCTAGGTACGTTTATTTTATAACATTAATATAATTTATTAATTGTAATTTCCATTGAAAATGTTCGTTCTAATTACATCGCATTACCTAATCTTTACTTTCAGTCACATTTCTGGAATCACTTTACTTGGAGTTCCTTCAGAAATTTATGAATTTGGTACTCAGTTTATGATAACATGTTTGAGTACCATTATAGTTGTGTTGGTCACCAACGTATTTTATTTACCAGTATTTTATGAATTGCAGCTCTATTCAATGTATGAGGTAATTTCCTATGATAACGCATGAGCACACACTCATATTAAATACAGACGTAATAGTACCTATCTATACTTCAAGATAGCTGAAACATTATTATACTGATAAAATCACTTTGAAATTATTCAGAAACTCCTACTTTACTATCCACTACTTTATGACGTCAAAAGGATAGTAGGACAAATGACTGAACTTTGAATTGCATAATATACATTTTTCATTAATTAAAAAATCATACTTATTCACGTTCAAATAAAGCGGCATTCTCAAATTTATTTCACATACCTACTTACCACACCAGATTAAATTTGCAAAAAATTTATATCTGGTACTCAGGCATTTCAGCTTTAAATATTTCAGGATAATATACCGTATGTTCGATTAAACCCTATTCAGGCAAAGCGCTAAATTCCCTTTCAATCAACAACCAACTAGATATAACATGTTGTAACACTCATTTCTACTTTCAACAACCAATCATAATGTATTATATTCAGTGATGTTATATGAAATTATGTTTAAAGTACCGTTAAAGGGACTTTGCTACTTTGCCTGTATGCTGTTCAATCGGACGCACGGTATACCTACTATGCGACCGAATGAACCCCAATACCAAATTGTTTTTCACGGTCCTTGCAATTTTCCATGACCGTGAGAATAGATTAAAAATTTTCGTTTCTTCAATTTATGTATTATCATTTCTGATTTAATTCGTTTATAACGGAGTACCTATCCCTTGCAGAAAAACACAACTGGTAGCTATTAAATTCACTAATAGTTTTTTCGTCCAACAGTTTTACTTTTAGTTGTGTAATTGTTCATTACTAGTATACTGCAATTCACTTGTAGTACACTAACAGTGAACAACTACAGAACTAGAAGCAAAACTATTGGACGAAAAAACTATTAGTGAATTTAATAGTAATCAGTAGTGTTTTTCTGTGAGGGATATATATATATATACCTGAATGAAAAAGATTATTTCTTTTAAAGTTCATTCATTTTGCATCACACATCAGTCTTGAATTTTTTTTAACTTTTTAATATCTATAGATACGATAGGGTGCGTTATGGAAATTCGACGTTTTGCGTTTATGAGGTTCAATATTCCACAAAGAATGTAATAAATGTTCAACTTTACGCACAGAGAAAATAATTTTGCACGCACAACCATAAAATTGTAACGTGAATAGATACAATTTTTAAAATTGTAAACTGCCACATAAATCAACAAAAGAAGTACCTAATAAAACATTGATAAAGTAGATAAAACATTTCAAGACAACTTGTTGCCTATGAGTACCCTATACTTTATATTAAAATTTCCATCAAAAAATTATGATAATGAAGATATGGTTCACAAAGGATTATTTACCTTGAAAGCCCATTAATCATATGTCCGAGTCCGAATAAATATAATTATCATTCAAATATAACAATAGCTTAAAGATATTCTAATGATTTTTCCTATTTTTTATTTTTTGTTGTTTCAATTTTGCAGTACTTGGAATTGAGATTCTCAAGAGTTGTACGCTTACTAGCTTCTTTCATATTTATGATAGGATTAGTGAGTATATACTTCTGATTTAGGTACTAATTCTTCTCTTGTCCGTCAGTTGTCAGTGTACAATTAGAATTTTTCCAACCTATAACAATTGAGTTCAAAATGGAGCTATACCCACCCTAACCAAAATGTTCATTTCTCCAATAATTTCATTATATAGGTAACTAATCAACTTATATTTCTGGCATTTGTTTTTAGATGCTATACGTCCCCATTGTAATTTATATTCCTGCTTTAGCGTTTCACCAAGGTACGTAAAATTGCAACTAAAAGAACTCTCTGATTTCTTTTAAAAATAAACTTTTGATAATCTTTTGCTTTACTTATTTATTTTAGTTACTGGAACATCTGTGCATTTGATTACTCCGATAATATGCTTCTTATGCATCTTCTACACAACAATAGTAAGCAACCAGTTTTTTTTTGATCATTTACTCATTGCGAGTTTGGAGTTTTATTTCATTTGAATATATTTGAATTCTAGGGAGGATTAAAGGCTGTGGTATGGACTGATTCGATGCAAAGCTTATTCACGCTCGGATCAGTATTGATTGTAATCGTTTTAGGTGTAATCGATGTGGGAGGCATACAACAAGTTTTCGAAATTAACGCTCGAGCAGACAGAATAGAGTTATTCAAGTTTGTTTCATTTCGATCGAATCTAATACTTAAAAGAAATATTGTTATAAGTTTTTTAAACAAAAAATTCTATTCACCAGTTTCGACACCAATATGTTTTCGCGAACAACTTTTTGGACTATAATTTTTGGAACAACTACAATATGGATGGCCACTATAACCATTCATCCTGGTTCTTCGCAAAGATTTGTAGCCTTGCCATCGATGAAAGCTGCTAAAAAGTAAAATTCATTTCAACTTGTATACTTTTTTTATTGATAGTTATTTATTGATGAATTTGAGAGTTCAGATCTATGATATGGTTCGGCGTCGGTGTGATTACAATTGTTCTATTAACTGGATTCGTCGGAATGATCATGTATGCCAGATATTGGAAATGTGATCCAATACAATCACAAGTAGGTTGGCTGTTAAAATAACTCTTTAAATACATACAAAATAATATCTTTATAAATCACCTCTATTCATGATTAGCGAATTGAATGATAATTTAATTTTCTCAGAAAATGTCGAGTTCCGGAAAATTACTTCCCTACTATGTGCAAGAAGTTGCAGCTTCGTTTCCAGGCCTAACAGGATTTTTCATTTCTGGCTTGATTAGTGCTGCTTTGAGGTATGCCTATTGCAACTTATAAGGCTATTAGGTTGATAATTTATAAACGTAATTTCATACTTTTCAAATTTAGCACAATGTCTGCGGGTTTGAATACGTTAGCAGGTACATTTTACGAAGATTTCGTTACTTTATGTTTGCCCAAAAATGTATCAGACGCTACTGCTAGTATCGTCATGAAAATTGTTGTCGTTATTTTTGGATGTGTGTGCATAACGATGGTTTACTTGGTGGAAAAACTAGGACCGATTATGCAGGTCAAGATTTATTAGGCGTTTAAATTCAGTTTTATTACTGAAAATGAAAACTTAAAGAAATTTTTATCTCCAGATGTCATACACCTTATCAAGCGCTCCAAGCAGTGCAATTTTCGCAGCATTTGCTTTGGGACTTTTCTTTCCATGGGCCAACTGGATGGTAATACTATTTTCCTTCGTAATCTTAAAGAAATTTTACAAATTTTATCGCCCTGATATATTTGTAATTTATCGTAGGGAGCCACTGTTGGTATGATTGCAAGTATGGTAGTTACTAGTTGGATGGCAACAGGAGCTCAGCTAGCTATACTTAATAACCATTTGATATTCGTCGGAAAACCATTAGATACCAGTGGTTGTTTGGTTAATGTAACTGCCAAGATACATCCTTCTCTTCTCCCTGGGTAAATTATTTCGTTTAGATACATATTCCATTTTTCATTAATGTTTCATCTTATCTATGCAATCTATGCATCTTGTTTTCTTAAAAAAAAAAAACATAAATACATGCCTAAGTACATAGATATAATTTATACATATTCCATAACATGTTTTTAATCTATGTAAGAAGTGTCTATTATTTCATTTCCTTCTATTCTATCACATGAACTGAAGTTGTTGATTTTCATGCTAATATAAATGCGATTTTATACCTTCTAGATACGAAGAGATTGGTCAAGATGTGTATGCGATCCATGACCTTTTCTTCTTATATAAATTCGCGTTCATGTACTACATCCCCATCGGTAGTGTGACCGGAATTGTTGTGGGCTTGTTAGTTAGTTTTTGCACCGGTTGTAGCGATTTGAAAAATATTAATCCAACCCTGATCACTCCGCTAATGAGAAGATTTTTACCGAAGTATGATAATGCACCGGAAAAGTATGATTCCGTGGCTCAAGAAATAAAATTAGATTTTGTTGAACTAAAAAAATAAAATTTTTATCTGTATTCAGAACTTTGTTTTTGTTTTTATGTGGCTTAATATAAGATTTTTTCCAATAAATACAAAGTAGACACGCAGTTTTCCCAAGCGTGAAATATAAACAAGGATTCCATTCTAGTATGAGGTCCTTTATTTCGCATGTTGATCTACTCGTGTAACACTTATATTTAAGGTAGTTTGCCTACCATATTCGATAAAGGGATGGAGAATTGAAGATACAAAAGACTTACACGTATTTTTTTCATCAGAATGATTAGGAAACATCGTGTCAAAGCAGATAAAAATATGTACATACTGTTTGAGCGAAAATGCAGAATATACAGCGTAGTATTCTCGAACAAAAGTTAATGGAAGGGGAAATGATAGGTGGGGAGAAATAGTGAAAAATGTAGAAAACATTGGATTATTAATGCACATTCAGTTATCTACCATAAGCAGGTGAATCCTGAAACAAGCTTGAATAGGAGGAAAAATTTCAAAAACTATATGCCTGTTAACACGTTTCTTTAATATTTTTATTCCACGTGCCATGTACCGCCACTGTGGCTAGACTATAACACTGTTCATTAGAAATTTTTTTTGACCTTACAAACTACCTACAGCGCATTAACCCTAGATACCTTCGCAATGACAGATGAAGTGGAGTGTTCATAAAAATTTTTGGACTTCAAACCATTGGATCAATAGAGGATAAAATATGAAAAAATTACAAATTTTTTCTATTCATCTTGGAATTCTTCAAATACTTTTCTTCACGTTCTCTCTCCAGTTACTACACGTTTTGGCTTGAATAGCATCTATCAATTTGCCTTGAACAATGAAAATAAAATTTTCGATGTGGAATCTTCATATTTACGATTTTAATTTCATACCATAGAGTTAGTATATAGAAAAACATGGTTTTTACCACAAAAATTTTATCTTCAGCTAAATTAAATCTATCGACTTCAAATTTGGCTTGAATGTAGAGATGAATATTCGGTCAATTTTTTTTTAGCATTTTCTTTTCTTTTTTTCAACCAATTAATATCTTGAAATTGACTTCAAAATTTTAAAATGGCTTTATAGACTGATACTTATAGTCATAATGAGGGAAAAAAAATTATGTGATTTTTTCAAGCTGAGGATGCTAGATTTAGCTTAATTATTTGTTTTGAAATAATCTATTATTTCTCATTTAATTTCATACCAGATTCCGAAATTTTATCATTGAAAATTTTTGTCAGTTCTGTGTACATTAACTTATATCTTTAATAGTAATGTTTTGCATTATTTAAAAAATGATTCAAATTTCTTGTAATAAAAAGTCTAATAAGAATTTATATAGACTTTTTTCTCTAAAAATAGTGGTGTTCAATGTGACTTGAAGAGTTCAAAGTAAATTTCAAAATCACATTCGGTAAATCTAAAAAAAATTGGTTGGAAAATTTCAGTCAATGATATTTTTTCATGCATAATGGGCGAAGACTTTTCCTTCATTTTTGGACGTGATGTTTAGTATCGGACATTTCATCTTCAAAAATGTTTCAATAATTCCTAATGCGAATTTTTGAAAAAATTCTGTTGTGTAACAACTTATACATAATTGTGTTCTCTATCTCTCCCATTCGGCTACCCTTATAAACCTTATACCCATTTAATTATATAACTTTATTTCGATAAATATGATATTCACACCATATTTTCCTCATTAAATGTTATCTCGTTATTATTTTATAAAATGTAATTACCAACCTCATTTCATCATCAACTTTTCATCCTATTTTCGGTCAACATTGATATTTATCTCACTATTATACCACCTATGAACTTACATAATCTACAGAAGCACAAACCCTTGTAGAAATTTTCTGTAATTATGTAACAAGAGATAAAAAAAGACTGCGACTAGCCACGTTTATCATCTTTCTTTTATCCGAAAAGCTAAATGGGTATTGAAATTATTTAAATAATTGTATTCATGCCGAGCTAAATAATTTCATCGAACCATGCTATCAAGGATAGAAATGCTCAAGTACAAAAATAAGTTTATAAGGTAGATAACCGTCAGGTTATTTTTTGCTCGTACAGGGTTTCAGTTTGATAGACAGTAGGGAAACTGAATCACATAAATGGTTGCTTGGGCCGTATAGTCGTACCAATTGCCAGTGTCTATCTAGTCAAATTCCTTTTTTCTCGTTAACGAAGACAGGTGTTAAATTAAAAAGAAAAAAATGTCGATCAAGTGTTTTCTACTTATTTTCAATTACCTCATATTTTCTAAAAATTTTGCCGACTGTGTTATACTTCATACGAAACAAGGATTATTAAATGGCGAAATTTTGTTAAGCAGGGGAGGTCGAACTTTCAACGCATTTTATGGTATCTCGTACGCAGAACCTCCTGTTGGAGAGCTTCGATTTAAGGTAAGTTTAATATCGAATATAATTCATCCGTGGCTTACACTTATAAAAATAACTTTGAATGATACAAAATTTTCGGTGAATTTGAATGGCGAATTCGAGATAAATTTCCATTTGATATGGACTATCAGTAGGTAGATACCTATGATTTTGTAATATTATTAGAGTTGACAATACGTAATTATAAAATCAAAATATGCATTTATGCATGTGAAATATGAACAAGTATGTGTTTATAGGTTTCAAAATGTGCAACAAATGTATAGTTTTGGGAAATTTAGAGGAAAGTATATTTTTGTAAATTTAAACAAATTTTTGCACGTAACGTGTATAGAATACAATTCTGAATTAACATTTTTTAATATTAAAAAAATTAAAATACCAATCTTTTAAGCTTTTTTATTTTAAATTTTATTTTATTATTTTTGTTTATTGAAAACATTACGAAGAATAAACAAATACCATAATGCAATCAAAAAAATTGAAAAAAGGATTATTCAAAATTTCTTTCAACTGGAAAAACGATTCTTTCTTAAATTTAAAAATAAATCATAAAGCAGTAAAAAAATTAACTAGAAATTTTTATTTATTTTATTATTTTTGTTTATTGAAAACATTACGAAGAATAAACAAATACCATAATGCAATCAAAAAAATTGAAAAAAGGATTATTCAAAATTTCTTTCAACTGGAAAAACGATTCTTTCTTAAATTTAAAAATAAATCATAAAGCAGTAAAAAAATTAACTAGAAATTTTTTTATTTGAGTAATTGTTTTTTTTAATTAAAAATTTAATGTTGAAAAAAAAATTGGAAATTTACATTTATATAAGTTTTTTAGCTGAATTTTGAATAAAAACGAAAGCTGTTCAGCCCACCTGATTTGGAAAGAGGGGTTGGGGAGGGTGAAATGGTGTCGTTTAAGACCATTTGTAATCAACTAGTAAATGTCCAACTTTTTGTATACGTATCTTTCTACCCCACTGGCGGATATTCATGAAATTTGTTCAAAATTTAGGAAGAGACTTTTCTTGAAAATGCAAAGAAAGCACTTTTTTGTTTTTTCGATTCATGTCAAAGTGGCAGATCATTCAAATTTTGAGGGGTGCTTGAGGAGAGGGTAAATAGCTCAAAGTTTTTGTTTTTGATCTCACATGAAAGAGTGAGTTATGGAAACTAACATATCAAAATTTCAGCTTCCTAAGTGCATTTGGAGGGGAGTTGAAATAAAAAACGGTTTTTAAGGAAGTTTTATGCCATAAAATTTTTTGAAGCTTCCATACCTCCTCATCAAATCAATCTAAAAAACTCAAATTTTGTGTATGGGGTTAATTTGGCATCGAAATATTACCCTTTCAATTTGCTTCAAAACCATTCCAAAATGGCGGATTATAAAAATTTGAGTAGAGCTTGAGGATGCTTTTAATTCGTAAAAATGCAATTGATATGAACTCATGTGATTATTGGGGATAAGAAGTATACAATATTCGCAATTCACCTCCATACATGATGTCGAAAGGGAAAATGAGAGGTTATCGATCTCATAATGTTGTAGGGGTACGCGAGAGGTCGAAAATTATCTTTCATATCTCCGCACCGAATCGACCTAGAAAGTTCAAACTTTGTACGTGGCGTTAGTTGATGATTAGAATATGAACTCATAAATTTTGGGTCAAAATGTATCCAAAATGGCCAATCGAAAAATTTGAGCATAACTTGAGGAGCCTCAAGTCGCTGTAATTTGAAAAATATGAGTTCATATGAATATTGCATGACAAGAAATATTATTATATTTCTTTTAAAGTTGACTTTTCAACTGGTTTTGGAAGGTATAGGGTAGGGGTTTTCAGTCATGGTATTGAGTGTGGCCTGTAGACAAATAGACATGAAGGGTTTAGCAAGGTGTTTTGCAAAACTAAACAAACTCTAATTAAAAATTCAGCTTTATTAATACGTCATGGCTGCTTACTTTTTTTTTAACAATCTTTTGAAATGAATCACAAGATAATTGCAGAAAAATATTTTTCTGCTTATTCATAATATTCACAACTCTTTCGTAGAATCCCGTTCCCGCAAAATGTTGGGAAGGTGTCAAAGACGCTCGAAACTTGCCTCCTGCCTGCCTGCACACCCAAGGGGGTGTTACTTCGGGACAAGAAGATTGCTTATACTTGAATGTATACACCCCATATGTGAGTACTTTTCGTGTGTTAACATGATCTTAGATGTTTTTTTTTTTTTTTTTTTTTTTTTGTAAAATACTCGTCAAATTACATACCAAATAATGATACGTTTGTATGAACCTTGATACAGGTATAGGGAACTAAATCTATTCACGTAAAAGATTTTACATTTTCAGATAAAAAACGATACTTTACTACCAGTTATGGTTTTCGTTTATGGAGGCTATTTCATGTATGGAAACGCGTTACCTGATAAGTATGGACCTCATTACTTCATGGATAAAGATGTTATCTTGATTACGTTTCATTATAGATTAGGAGTTTTTGGTAGGTGCCTATCTATGTTCTACGTAATATGTTTTTTCAAGTACTTATATCTGATGCCATGATCATTACTTCTTTAAAATACGAGTATTATTTCGATGACTATTTCAGGGTTCTTGAGCACAGAGGATGAAGTAATTCCTGGGAATTTCGGTCTGAAAGATATGGTGGCCGTTCTTCAGTGGGTACAAAATTATATCGATGACTTCGGAGGTGACAAAAATAGGGTCACATTATTTGGAGGCAGCTCTGGAGGCATCAGTGCTTCGCTAGCGCTGGTTTCTCCGATAGCTAATGGTAATATATTTGCATAAAGATTGAAAAACTATACGTGACCTTGAGTAACGTTATATCATACGAACACGTGTTGTTTAACTTCGTAGTACTATATGTATTGTTGATTCTTTTCGTTAAGATGAGATTATTCACCTGCAAACTACATAGATAGTGATTTTCAGCCGAACGTAAGCTACAATACATTTGTCGCATTTTGTAATAACATTTTTCAAGAAAATTTTTAAACTTCATTTTCATTGAAATATAATAGAAAAATCTTTATTACTTCCAAAAAAAGAAAAAAAAGATAATATAAGTATTAATCATTATAATAATAAAACAAGAAAATATGTATTATATTGCGCAAAGCAGCAGCTGCTTTATTGTTAAATCAGGTTGACATCTTATGTAATCCTGCAAAAAATATTAAAAATCGGCAATTTAAGTTGATAATTTGTCATGATTTTATAAAAATGTGCTGACATGATTCTTGTAGGCAAGAAGTACTATATCATAGGATCCTGAATTTAGCTTCTTAGATGGTTTTGAAACTTATCATCCATTTCCATTATCATATAGGTTTATTCCATCGAGTTATATCACAGAGTGGACATCCACTGGATATGGAAAGGCCAGGAAAAGCAAGACTGAATGCATGGAAATATGCTTCGTTGATAGGCTGTGCTGATGAAAATGTTGAAACATCACAAGATCTCCTGAACTGTTTGAAAAATATTCCAGCGAATGTATTAGCTTCTCGAAATGAAGATCTATACGTAAGTAGAACTATCATTTCTTCATTGTATTTGAAAAAACTATAATTTTGGTATTAAGTAAAGTGCGGTGTATGAATTGATGATAAATCTCATTTCAGACTTTAGGATCTTTATTACCAATTTTACCTTGGGGACCGGTGGTTGAAAATGAAAAAATTCCAGGAGCTTTTCTGGTAGACGAGCCACGTAAATTACTACAAAGAAAATCCGATATTCCGTGGATAACAGGAATAAAGGATCTTTATTACCAATTTTACCTTGGGGACCGGTGGTTGAAAATGAAAAAATTCCAGGAGCTTTTCTGGTAGACGAGCCACGTAAATTACTACAAAGAAAATCCGATATTCCGTGGATAACAGGAATAAATTCGGATGACGGCGGTATGATGGCATTATGTATGTAGTTTTCCTTAAATTATTCATTCGTTAACGATATTATGAAGTATCTATTTACTTTCATGAGATACTCTGGTCTGTTGCTTACAGTTACTTATGATTCAAAGTCATCTCCTCTGCTTCACGAACTCGATAAAAATTATAAAATTCATTTCCCCTTGATATTCCGTTATGGATATCACGTCAGTAACAACACTGAACAATTAGATTATGTCACAGAAGCTTTGCGATGTCATTACTTTGACCAAAGTAATATCAGCCAAAGTATCCATGGGTTTTCAAAGGTAAGTTCAAAACAAAGTTATAAACTTATAATTTACTTATTTACAATACACTATGTCTAACTGATTTCAATATCCCCAAGCACCAAATTCTCTTCATCCGCAAAAAAAAATATTCGTTATTTCTTTTTTGTTCATTATTATTTTCGTTTTACGCGATTAAGAAATGAACACATAAATAATTGTTTCTCTATATTTTCAATTCATAATTTACAAGACTATGAATGTTTTTAAATTTTCAACGTTTCAGTCCAGTTAATTTTGCAATACTGATTTTGGAAGAAATGAATATCAATCAAATAATCAGTAAAAAAATTATTTAAATCATAAAATTTGAATTACTATTAAAGTCTTAAATTATTCATTATACCGTAATGAAGTCAAACAAAATGAAATAAGTGATATTTTTATTCGTGAAAGGGAATTTCTCGCTCGAGGTGTTGAAATCAGTTAGACACAGTACATAAGCGAATTACTTAACAAAAATAAAATAATACAAAAGAACACAAAAATTTCCATGTTTATATTTAGATGTTTACTTCATTAATATACGTAGCTGGAATCAAGGAAATTGTAAAATTGTACAACGGACCTTTATATATTTATTACTATAGTCACCAGAATGAGCAATCATTCGCTCCAATGTACTCGAAATCCGAAGAAAAAATGGGTAAATTCCTAACTTTCAAATATTTCGTTATCATCTACTTACCACTAAACAAATAAGCGTAGGTAATATCACTGGTGGTCATCGAACATTTCATTATTTTTCGCAGGAGTCATACATGGAGATGAACTCATTAGTTTTTATAATTGGTCGTCATTTATAACACCGGTGACTGAAGGAGTGGATTTGTTAGTTTCCGAGCAACTTATTGATTTATGGACGAATTTCGCTGCTGAAGGGTATAAAGCGGATTTTCAAATATCCATCTGTATGCGTATATTTAAATTTTGGATACCAGTTATGATATTTTTTTGTTTTTCTTTTTAATACAGTGATCCCAATAATGGCAAAATTTCATGGAAACCTGTGACGTCAACAACAATAAATTATTTGCACATAAAAGATGATGTAATAGAGATGAAAAACGATTTCCAAAAATCAGAAGTTGACTTTTTGAGCAGTTTACCTGTAGATGGTTATTTCTAATGAGCTCGTTGTTTACCTATGAAATATAGATACGACGATAAAAATAGGAAAGTATAAATTTGAAAGTTAACAAAAACGTTCTCATGAAGGATCAGGTATAGAACCGAGGATGTTGAGTGGTATGATTTTCGTTTTCACGTAATCAGTAAAACATGTTGTTTGATAGTTGAAAAATGACTCCAATACAATCTATGTCAACAAATTTCATCCTCGCTTCCAAATTAATATCATCACTCTTTACATTCAAATCAGATATCTTAGATGTTGAAACTCTTTAAAAAATGCAACAAAAAATTATTTTCAGGTAACTTGAAAATATTTTGCGTTCAAAGATTAATATTTCGGTATTCAAAAATAAAAAAAATTCAGATACCTATGTAATTTCTTTGGTACCTATTTGAGAGGTATATTTAAGGAACGAAGGAGAGATTTTTTATAGATTTTGACCCAAAATCATAATCATTTCCTTTGATCTTTTTAGGTCAATGTGGTGAAGAGATATGTGAGATTTATGAAATTTCTGCAACGATTTCTCACAGAAAGTCATTTTTTACTGGAACTCCTCTTCGTACCTAATATTAACTCAGATATTCGTCAACTGGCCTCACTTTATCATCTGACACTATTATCAAAAATTTTCAAACTTTCATTCACTCTTATCACATTTTGGTAACGATAACCCCTGCTCCTCCCTGTCAAAATCACGTATAAAACTGAAAAAAACAGTGTTGTAGTTATACTTTGCAAAGGAAAAAAAATGTTAAAATTATGATTAATTTAACATTTTCTAAATCCTAATCAAATTTTATTTTATACTCTTTTGTATTTAAGCTCTAAGGTACCTATATTATCTATCACATGTTTACTGTCGAAGACTGAAAGCTGAATTATTTCAGCATTTTTTTTTTAAGTTTCATTGAATTTTTTTTTACGGCGGCTGGCAGAAGAAAAATTATCCATCTAAACCCACTTCCATCATTACCACTGTATCATGGTAGTTATACTGAGATGCATTTTTGGTACCTACCTACTTAATTACCAATGTACATGTAGCTATTATAGTTTCATACTACAATGAATTTTGCGATTTTTATTCTATTTTTTATAACTTCATAGATTGAAATAAATATGTTTGTACAGTATTTACTAAGTATTGTTGTTAAATGCGTAGCAAGCATTATTTGTGATACAATACTGAAATATTGCAATTGTGAAATGGGTACTTCACAGTTCACACAAAGCAAAATATTAAAGTTGAAGTTTTAACCAGCAGCTGAGTAGTTCGTTATTTTAACGCATTCTATGGCATTCCTCACGCCACCCTTCCTGTTCAAGAATTTAGATTTAAAGTGAATTAAGCGTTGTATTTTATGTATTGTTTTCAAAAAAATTAATCTGAAATCAGAATTATTACGTTACCAATAAATTCGAAGATTATAGAAGATTATTTGTATTTGAATACACATACTCGAAAGGTAAGTAATTTCATACTTAATTTTCGCATTTTGAAGATTCTTTCAAAAAAAAAAAAACAAACTAGGTACGTAAATTAAAGCACTCAAAGGTAACTAACAGTATCTAAGAATTTCGTCCTTTCAGTAAAACAAAACAATGAGTATTCTATCCATATTTATTTGAACTGAATTTTTAATAGAAATAATAGCTGTTCCAGCTTACCTAATTTGGAAAGAAAGGGTCGGGGGAAGGTGGAGTCTTCAGATTTTTGCGTCTATGGGTTTTTCATACATTTCATTTCTCCGAAAATTCAGAAATGTAAAAGAAATGGATTGTGTATCCCTGCATAGGTATTTTAGCTTTGGGAATTTACAACTTCTTGTTCATTTAAAGAAAAAAGGCGGCCAACATTTACCTGAAATATTGATATCCTTTTCGTAGATTCCAGTGAGTTTTAAACTATAACTATATTATAATTACATGTATTTACTCGTAAATAAAACCTGTTCTAGACCGGTTTCACTCAATTGAATCGGAAGGTAAGTATAGGCATAAAATACGAGAAGATATTTCAGCAACAATAGCTCGTGTTTAGTCCGGATTCGGATACTTCATTTAGCAAATTTATGTTTGTTTAGTTGGTATCTATTACCAAAACATAGAAGTAGATTTATCGTTCGAAAATTTCTTTCATTCATTAAAATGAAAAGATATAGTGTTCCTTTGATTTTAAAATATTATCTGATATTTTTTCTAAACCTCAGTGATAGTGTTATACTTCATACAAAGCAGGGAATATTGGAGGGTAAAATTTTATCAAGCAGGAGAGGTCGTTCTTTTCACGCGTTCTACGGCATTCCTTATGCAGAACCTCCTGTCGGAGAGCTTCGATTTAAAGTAAATTGATTGCAATTATTTACATTCCTGTGGGAGTTTCGGTCAAACAAAAATTAATATTTTATCAATTGCTCAAAGAATCCAGTTCCGGCTAAGTCATGGAGTGGTGTCAAAGATGCTTCTACGTTTCCACCCATTTGTTTGCATATTCATCGTCAAACATTAATTGGCCAAGAGGATTGTTTGTACTTGAATGTGTACACGCCGAAAGTAAGTTCTTTTTTCTTCATCCAATAAACTATCGTGATTAGAATGTTATCAAAAATAAAAAAGCTCAGATAACTGAATCACGCAACCCATATGTAACCTCATTCACTAAACCATCTCCTAACCGAATATACCTTCTTTCACAGCCAAAGACAAAATTCACAAATATCAAATACAGTTATTTCTGACAATGCAAAAACTATTAATCACATCATCCCCTTCCTAAAGTCATCCAAACTGTTTTCCAAAATATAGATCCTCATGTGGTGTAATAATCTATGCCTCTTTGCGAGCAAAAAGTGCGCATCGAAATAAATGGTTGATTGCAAGGTATCAGAATTTAATGATTTTCAATTCAAGCCCTGTTGTTTTGATGAGAGGCGAGGTGAGGATAATGTAATACCCTTGAGCATTTATAAATTGACAAATTTTTGTTAACAAAAATTTTAATTTTCAGTCAACAAATTCTTGCTATTGAATCAATGACTTGCAACTATCAAATAAATGTTAGACTTCAAAAAAAGATAACCTCATTCTGTCCAGCAAAAGGTCTACCTTACCCCAGAAGGAGAACTAATTTTATAAGCTTATGAAAATGTAGGTATTACCAAATACTGCGTAATCACAGATCACATTTTTTGGCACTTCATAACACAATGATATGAGAAAAGTAAAAAATTAAAAAATCATTGATTTTTCTTAGAATTTTTTGAAAAATTAATTTTGATAATTTGATGTTTAAGGGGATTTCAAAAATAAAATTCTGACCCTCACAACTCAAAAAAAAATTAATGGTCAGATTTATAAAAATTCAGAATGTATTTTCATATATTATACAAAAATGAAAATTTTGTTGGTATGCTGATTTTTGATGACTTTTTGTTGCAATGAATGATGAATGACTAATTTAAATTGTGAATGGGATGAAACAAAATGAAATTAAGATGTTTTTCACTCAGGTAAAATTGTTCATTTTTTTTGCGGTATACTTCCGGAACTAAAAATAATACATGACTCCAAACAAAAAAATTATAATTTCCAAGAACTAAAAATTCAATAGGGACTTCGGAGGGTTTGTACCTTTGATTATATGCTATATGGGCCGAACTAGGTAATGAAAAAACGACCACAGACCGTCAATGATAAATTCAAGACTCGCGCATGCGCGTAATGCATATCGCGACTTCTAAAAATTCAATGTCGGGGACAATTGAGCTAATGTACATTAGCAGTCTATGTATAAAAGTCAATGCCACAGACCTGTTGAACATAAACTTCCGACGCGCAATTCTGCGCATGCGTCAATTGATAAAAGACTGCGTATGTTTGTAAAAGGGATAATCTTTGATTATTCACTATATGAACCGCACTACATGTGGGAACATCACCGTTGAACATGAATTTCCGACGCGCAATTCTGCGCATGCGCGAACCCTAAACATCCGTGCAAACAAGTATCGAAATAATCCTGATAACAAGACCTCGCGCATGCGCAGAATTTGGCGTCGGAAATTTATGTTCAACCGCCATGTTCCTACATGTAGTGCGGTCCATAGTCAAAGGTTTGTACCTTCAAAACTACTCCTAGCTATGCACATGTGTTCACAACAATCGAATTAACACTTTTCAGATTAAAAATGACACCTTACTACCCGTTATGGTGTACACGTACGGGGGTCGTTACATGTACGACGAATTGGCGCAGCCTCGTAATCTCGGCCCACATTATTTCATGGATAAAGATGTGATCTTGATTTTATATCAATACAGAATCGGAGTTTTTGGTACGGATTCACAAATATAGGTATTATACCTTTATTACGATGAAGTAAAATTTCAGAATAAGTGCTATAACAAAGCAAAAATTCAAATTGTTTCAGGTTTTCTGAGCACGGAAGATGAAGTAATACCTGGCAACTATGGCTTGAAAGATCAAGTAGCGGTGCTTCAGTGGATACAAAATTATATTGACGATTTCGGCGGTGATAAAAATAGAGTCACATTATTCGGAGGTAGTTCTGGAGCCACTAGTGCTTCTTTAGCCCTCATTTCGCCGTTAGCAAAAGGTACTTATTGCCTACAATCACGCAAAAAATAAGTTACAAAAATTTATAATTATGTGATTACCATGCGAACGTAACCTTGAATTACCTATAAAGTTATTTTACCTTTCCTTGTAATTACTTGAACAGATACTCAATCGTTTCTCAAACCGGTATTAAACGCAATTTTTTCTACGCACGAATTAAATATTTGTTTAAGGCTTATTCCATCGAGTTATTTCACAAAGTGGGCATCCATTAGATTTAGAGGAACCTGGAAGTGCCAGATTATACGCTTGGAAATACGCCTCTTTGGTTGGTTGCGACGGTGAAAACGTGAAAACGTCCGAAGATCTACTGAACTGTTTGAAGAATGTACCCGCTGACAAATTAGCTTCTCAAAATGAGAAATTATTCGTAAGTTTATCTATCCCAAATAGACTATTTTAATCGAATCAAGAGTGCATTACATGTATACTCCAGACAGTAGGATTTTTATTACCAAATTTGCCTTGGGGTCCAGTAATTGAAAACGAAAAAATACCCGGAGCTTTTTTGGTAGACGAGCCGCGAAAATTATTGCAACGGAAATCCGATATTCCATGGATGATGGGAATTAATTCCGACGATGGTGGCATGATGGCGCTGAGTAAGTATTTCTTAACATTATGTATATTTTAGAAGTGATGCAATTTTAATTTCTGTTTTCCGAATTTTTCGCATTTTTTTCTAGTTACTTATGACCCGAAATTAGCCCACATGCTCAATGAACTGGAAAAAAATTATAAAACCCATTTTCCTGCTCTATTTCGATATGGACGTAGAATTGATAATACTGAGATAATTGATAATTTGACAGAAGCATATAAACTTCATTATTTCGGCGAGAAAAATATTAGCGAAACTGTGAGAGGTTTTTCAATGTGAGTTTCATCCAATCTCTTACGTATACTTTTAAATTTTTTTCATGTAAGTGTAGGTATTTTTTATTTACATTTAGATATTCACATCTCTAATATACGTTGTTGGAATAGTGGAAAGTACCAAATTGTATAAAGGACCTAAATACGTGTACTATTACGATCACTTGAATAAAGAATCTTTTACTAAAATTTTTCCAAAATCCAACGAAAAAATTGGTAAGTTAAATAAATACGCATAGCCATCAATGGAATATAATTTTTAATTTCTTCTTTGTCTCTTTATTCGGTCATTTTATTGATTACACACTGATTTCAACTTTTTTCTTGAATAGGTGTTATTCATGGAGATGAATTAATCAGCATGTTTAACTGGTCATCTGTTATAGAGCCAATAACAGAAGGGGTAGATTTAATAGTATCCGAACAAATTATAAATTTATGGACAAATTTCGCAGCCAAAGGGTAAACATTTTTTTTCATATGATTAATTTAAATTTTCACATCCCCCTTCCTCACCTCCTCCACAGATGAACTTTAATAATTAAAATTTTTGGGGTAAGGTGCTCAGATGCTCATGTGATGAGTTTTCTATCAAAGTATGTTTAGTCGAAATGAAATAATCATCGTCTGCAAAGTTCTCTTGTAAGATAAGAAGGACTAACGGTTTTCACATTATCAAACGATAAACTGTTTTACGATAAAAAAAATACAATAATTTTTGTGTATTTTTATACGTTGGAAAATGAACTCATTTTTAGACATCCGCCTTTTTGAAAAAATACATATACTGTTTCACTTCTTTATTTTTGGACATAGTTACCTATTTTTTATTTTTGAAAATTCTATTAATTCTTTTAAAAACAGAAATTTCATATCTCCAAGTCTTTAATTCCAAAGTTTCAAGTCTATGATAATTATTCCTCATTTCTGCCTTTTTCAACGAACCTGTAAACAGCTCTTATTATTAGCATACCCAGAGACGGGCCGAGCCTTGGCACTCTGGGGGGGGTGAAAATCTAAAAATGCCGACTGGTATTTTCAATTTTCCGACTACGATTGATTGATTTGTAATTTGATGTACGAGTAATATCACATTTATATTTGCCTACGAATTCAAAGAACACAGGGAAGCAATTAAAAAAATCAAAGTGCAGTCGTTTTTCGAACTGCCTGAGAAGGTGATACAAGGTACAAGTTTAATTATTTTGATAATGTAAAATGGATATTCTGAATCATTTTGAATTTTAGTGAATAAGAATGGATGTTGAATTTTTAAAACTATCAAGTCACGAAGTAATTTCTTAAGATAATACAGAAATCAGAAAAGAACAAAAATGTTTTTTAAATGCAAAACCAGAAATATAAAGAATATCTAAAAATTGATTTTTTTCAAATTAAAAAAAAAAGGAAATTCAAGAATTAAAGAAAACATTGATGGGAAAATGGATAAATTAAAAAAAAAATCCATATCACAAAACAACGTAATAAAATAGAAAAATTTTTAGTAATAAAAAAAAATCCAAAAATTAGAAAGCAAACAAGTTGGGAAGTCTAAAAATTAAACAATAATATTGTTAAAAATGAAAAATTCCGAAAACTAAAAAATGCAACAATGAAAGATATCATGAAAAAAAGAAAAAATTATAAGATGAAAACAAATGTACAAAAATGGAGTAATGTTTCGAACTGAAGATAATTGCTAAAATACCGGTGATTACTTGATTGGAGCACTCCAAGCGCAAAAATCTTACACTCATAGAAATAAATATGTATTTGGATGATATTAGCAAGAATAAATGACATAAATAAAATTTATTTAATGCTTAAAAGCGTCTATCGTAAAATAAAATACAAAATTTTAAATTATACTTTTGTTGTCAAAAATACACATAAATGTATTGAATTGTTTCACCTTTAGCTAATTTTGTCTCGTTGGGTGCTCTAATCAAGTAGTCACCCGGTATAACGAAAAAAAAAAATGAAAACCTAAAAACTAAAAAACTAGATTCGAATAAATAAGGAAAAATGAAACCAAGGCGATAAAATATTCAACAATTTAAAACAAAACAATAAAAAAAATTAAAATGATGGAAAAACAATAAGTTTAAATTAAAAAAAATCAATAAAAAAAAAATCCAAAAATATTAAGTAGGATTTTTTTTTGTTGAGAATGAAAAAAGTTGTTATCACTCAAGGGACTGAGTACTTCTCCAGTTTCCAATTCTCCAGCATTATTTTGAGATAAATTTAAACCATATAATATCAATTGAAATTGAACTAAAACAATATTAATTTTAATGGAACATCAGTTTATTAATCTCGTTCATTTCCGATATTCAGTATCTCCTTCTCAGATGGCGACATTACCACTCCTAGCGTAGACAAAATTCGGAAATAGAAAAGCTTCGAGCAGAGTAAGCAAAACAATGCGCAAATACATATGTTTCTTTGTTTGATTTAATTATTTATTGTTAAATTTTCGCTGTTACTGAGACAAGTGAAACAGGAATTGTCGAATTTTTCTCACCAATGTCGATTTGCCGACTTTTGCCGACTGCGCAAAACCTCTGGGGGGGTGAGCACCCCCCTACACCCCCCCGCTCGGTCCGTCCCTGAGCATACCATAATTAAAAGTTTGAAAATAATTCGAATTCAGTAAATAGTTCTTTCTCTACTTTTTCACGCAGGAATCCCAACGATGACAGCGATATTCAATGGGAACCAGTAAAATTACCGACGATTAATTATTTGCATATAAAAGATGGAAAATTAGAAATGAAAAACGAGTTCCTAAAGTCAGAGATTGACTTTTTATACAGTTTACCTGTATATGGTTATTTTTAGTGTATAACCACAGATGCACTTAGATCTGCAGTTAATTGAAATTAAAGATGTTATTTTCATGTTATTAACTTCGTTCATTTCTTTTCGGAACGTAATTATCGCTTTCAGGGCATTTAATTGAGTACATTATGCATCATTAATTGGAGAAATTTTTCATTTTTTTGCCAATGTAAGGAAGTGCCAAATTAACCATAAGTACTTTGTAAAAAGCATGACCTTCTTAATTTTTTTTTTGTATTTCTGGGTGTAAGTGAATTAATCAGTATTAAAGCACTTATTCCTTACGATAGATATTGAATTTCAACAAAAATATCGACATTAAATATTTATGGAAATTAAAAACATAATCATGTACTACATTTACATACGAAATGCAAATATTTGCATATACTTGTCTGCAAATCCGTAACATTCTTCGCAAAATGATGCAAAAAAGCTCGATTCCTTATAGAAATTTTCATTACATCTTTGCATAAATTAACAGTTACCTATGTTGGAAAAGAAAATGAAAAAAAATGCTGTTGGAACCAGTTCAGTACGTGAAGTTTAAGGAGGGTAAAATCATTTTTGTACATAAAAATAAACTAGTACCTAATCACTTCACCTAATAAGCGAGAGAATGTACCTAAATACTCTTTACTTTACTATTGGATACGGTACGGTACGTATTTGTTTCGTTCAATATAAACATTTTTTGTGACAAAAGTTGTTCATCGCGAGTGTAAAATAAGTACTTATTTATATTTTTTGTTATTTGCCATTCGTAACTGAATTTTTCATTATGAGTAACGAAATGGACTCAACATCTAAATTCGGTTTGATTGAATATACAGCCTTTGGCTCTTTATTCGGTATATCCGCAATAATAGGTATGTACTTTGGATGGTATAAAGGTAAACAGGATTCTTTTGATGAGTACATGCTAGGAGGAAGAAATATGAAATTATTTCCTATTGCTCTTTCACTATTGCTAGGTACGTATAATTTTTCAGAATTTATATCATACTGTAGACATGTTTTGAAAAATTTTTCCCTGAACGTTTTCATAATTTGTATTCATATAGCCATATCTCATGCATCACAATTCTTGGATTTCCTGCAGAAGTTTACGAGTTTGGTACTCAACTGTTAATGGGTTGTGCAACCATTATTTTGGTGGCGCTGGTTACTAATAAAATTTATTTACCTATATTTTTCGATTTGCAGCTTCACTCGCTTTATGCTGTAGGTATACGTGCTCTTATTCGTTCATGTATGAAAATTCTCTATATCTATATCAGGCTTTTGGCCAGGCAACAATTAAAGAAAATAATTCTGAAATAATCTCCAAAAATCTGTTTTTGTAAATGTTAAGACTGGTAGTCTCCAACAACATTAAAAGTCTCCATCATTTTTTTTCTGTTGTATCCGCCAGACCTTTGGTAAAAGGTTGAATTACATTTGATTAAAAAAAAAATTCAACTACCTAAATCAAATTTTAACAAAAATGTGAATATCTGATTTTGTCTCCCTAATAGGTTAAAAAATTAGGCATTACCTATGGGGTTTTAGTAATGAATTTATGGATTAAAAAACAGAAAATGAAATGCAGATGTGTCCGAACTCTATAATTTCATTACTTCATTATTTATGTGAAGCAAAAAAAAAAAAAAAATCCTTCATGTCTACAGGCTGTACTCAATACCATGTCAGGAAACCCCTACCCTATCCCTTCCAAAACAACTTGAAAAGTTGAATTTAGAACTAATGTAGTTTTTTTGCCATGCGATAATCATATGATCGCATATTTTTCAAATTACAACTACTTAAGGCTCCTCAAATTTTTACAATACGTCATTTTGAATTCATTTTGAGCTAAATTTAAGAGGTCATTTTCAGGTCATCTACTAACCCAATATACAAAGTTTGACCTTTCTAGGTCGATTTGGTAATGAAGTATGGTAGATTCAAGAAATTTTATGACTTAAAACTTCACTCAAAAAGCTGTTTTTCCTTTAACTCTTCTCCAAATACACATAAGAAGCTCAAATTTGGATTTGTTTGTGTCCTTGTCTCACTCTAGAATATGTACATTCATTTTTCAAAATTAAAAAACACCTGATTCGATAATTGAATAATTGATAAGTCGAATGAAGTTATAATACCATATGGCAAACACGCTTCCAAGTTGACGTACTAGCGCAGTATCTAATACCGTAGTGGGAAAGGCGGGAAAATTTCTCCTGTTTGAATTTATCTTGTTCTAAAAACAACGTTAGCTGTTTCGCCCTGATTGGCTAGGACGCACTAGTACGCCGATTGGTTGTTTGAATTTATACTTTTTATATAAATATAAGCGTATTCTCATGTATTAGTCAGTTGATCAGTTCAGTTGTTACTTGTAAGTACTTCAAGAAATAAAACGAATTAACACGAAGTTGATTTTATTTTACTTAATTTTATTTTCATCATATTCGTTAGAAGAGAGAGTTATTGCTGGTTCGAGAATTTTGAATCAGCTACCGTGTCGATAATATCGACTCAGTAGTCCACACTAAAATTATCCGGGTCGATTATTTCGACTCAGCATTAGATTAACCGGGTCGATTAAATCGACTCAGTAAAAGTTGCGCTGGTTCGGGCTCGAATCAGCTACGGTACGGGTATACACTCGCATCATCGCTAGTTCGGGCACGAGTCAGCATTGCTGACTCGGGCCATAGCTTGACTCAGCACTTGAGGGAAATAAACTAAAGTTAAGTAACATAGTTGTGACCACCAACAGCGACAAATATGTTGATAAGAAAATAAGGTGGAGGTGGGAAGGTTATGATAGAAAAATTGTGAAGGTTAAAAACTGGGCTGGTAATAAAATTATTAATCATTCCAAAAACTATAGTAATCATTCTAAAAACTAGTAATCCTGTTCCGCGTGAGTTATTTACCTAAAATTCATTTATCATTGACAAATGTTAGATAACATACCTATTTATCTGATTTGATGACATAATTATGTAGTATAATTACAATGTTATCAATAAAATTTTTGAACTTCAGGGAGGATTAAAAGCTGTAGTATGGACGGATGCAATCCAAAGCGGATTCACTCTATTGACAGTTTTAGTTGTGATTTTTCTGGGAATACTTGACATCGGAAGTGTTACAAAAATCATTGAAATTAACAAACGAGGAGAGAGACTAGAATTCTTCAAGTTCGTATTACTCCTTCCAATGGAGTTACTTTTTATTTTTCTTCAAAACGTTATTGTGCTAAACATTTTTTCAGTTTCGATACCAATATCTTCTCACGAACAACGTTCTGGTCGACATGTTTTGGAATGTTTTCACTTCATATGGTTCAGCTCACATTTCATCCTGGATCGACTCAACGATTTTCAGCATTGTCTTCGAAAAAAACAGCAAAAAGGTGAACAAATCATTTTCACTTCCGCTGAATACATATTAAATAGCTGTACTTAATTAAGAATTACCCTCACGTATACACGTGAAATTATTTGTGCAATGTAGATCTATGATATGGTATGCTGTGGGAGCAATGACGATTTCTACTTTAAGCGTATTTATGGGCTTGATAATATACGCCAAATATTGGAATTGTGACCCAATTAAATCCCAGGTAATGGAAACGTACATAATTATAATGTGTATGGACCTACGTATTTCTTTACCACTACCTATCGATGTAACCAACTCAGAGAATAAAGTTCTATATTACGAATTAAGATGGATTTCCGCACTTAATAATAATCTGCTAAAAAACAATCTCACTCTAAATTATCTACCACATTTGATACCTTATGTACAATTTGACGCTCAATTACTTTTCAAAACATGACTTTTGGACTTCATGTTACTGTGGAGATCCAAAGCAAATGCAAAATTTCTCAACCTCCACATTACTCAAGAGTCATTTTCAAAATTCAACTCAGAATTCATACTTAGCCGTTGGAGAAATTTAAAAACTAAACTTTTCACTCCATTTTGAGTAGAAATATTTGCAAAAATTATTTTCAAGTATTCTGAAGTATCGTGCGAAAAAATACTACTGTGCTACATTACACTATTCAATAACTGTAGAATTTTCGACAAATGGTCTAAATAATAGGATATACATATAGAGTTTTATTATATTTTACTGTGTTGGTACCTACTCGTGAAAATTGTAATAGTGCAACGCTATAACAGTGTAATGATACATATGACAATGCATTCATTATTTTTCCTTTATCACATCAAGAAAAATAGATAACTCATCATTATCCTGCTACACTACTGTACTACTGCACTACTAATATTCCTAACTGATGGTATTACACCACAACACTACAGCACTACCGTACTACCACCACAGTAGGTAAGTAGGAGAGTGATGTATTGTATTATCAGATCAAGAAAAAATAAATAACTCTTATCATTATCCTACTACACTGCTGTACTACAGCTACTGCACTATACTAGTATTCCTAACTGATGGTATTACATCACAACATCCAATTGATTTATTACACACCAGCGCAAAAACTTCTGAGAACTAATTTATGTACACCTAATTCTAAATAATAACGTTGTAACTTGAAACTGTGGGCTGATTTATACTTCTAATCAGTTTTATAATATAATTTGATAAGAAAGTGGAATAAAAGACAATTCTACGTACTTACTTTTAATATTGATTTCAAAATTATGTAGAAAGAGTTTTAGCAGATGTTTGCGTCCCTATTGGCAAGGAATCCGCGTAAAAACCGCAGCGCGGCAAAATGGGACTAGGTGCGACTTTAAAATCGCCAACGCGTTAATATGCGCGTATTTATTTACCGCATGCGAGATCGCTTGAAAAACCGTACCGCGTTGATGCACGGCTTTCAAGCCGCATAAAAAGTCGCGTATACGTTTAAAAACCGCATATAAAGTCGCACATACGTGTTCCTTATTGACAAAAATTCATCAAAAGTCGCGCAATAAAACGCTCATCACCTCCAACGAACTTCCTTTTTACCATGGTGGTGTTACGCGCATCATTGTTACCTATGTTACACTGAGTACGCTTCTAATTCCGCTTCAAAATCCGCTTCTGAACCTTTCCTGATGCAGATGTGTACTTGATCCGTGAATTAGTGGAGTGCGCCATCCTGGAAGATAGCAAATTAGGGAAATAAAGCCTATTTATGCGTGAGGCAGCCAATCGAGCCCCGTTGCCATTCAAATTTTTTTTTTTTTTTTTTTTTTTTCAATAAATATTTTCTGTAATATTTCATAAGAATATTGTATTGCGGCTCATATTATTTAAATTTTTCACAATAATAATAATAATAATAATAATTTTTTTTTGAACAATTATTGTAATCAAATGTTGCATAGACACCAGACTGTGGTTTACATTATATTCACAGTTTTCAACAATTTTGAAATTTTTTAATAAAAAATCGTAGAAAATGATGAAAACCTAATGCACTCAATAAATTTGAAAAACCTTATTACGTACATGAATATTTATGTATACAAAATTATAATATATTGATGTAGCATAATCTTTAAACTTTTTTTATACAAAAAAATTGTAAATGTTATTTTTTCTTGAAATGATTTAAAACAATTTTTAAACTCCTAATTTATTATGCAAAGACCATGAAAAGTTCATTGAATGTATCCGTTTCATCATTTTCTATAATTTTTTTTTATTAAAAATACTAAACTTTTTTTTAAACATGAATGAATGACATGCTACTTTTTTGGAATTAAATATTTAAATTTATTTTCGTATTGAGTGTTCTTATACTGTGCGTCCAAGTAATCTCAGTAATCTTAGTTTGTTGATAACATAATAAGAGTTAAACTACAAATTTCTAAAGTAGAAATTATTTTAAAAATTACTTTAATGAATTTCAAGGCTGATAAATTCATTTTAACTGCATTACAATTTCTTTGCATTTAAAAAAAGTAATTCCAAATAATTGGAAAAGAGATTTTTTGCTGATTGTACCCGACGAATCACTTGGACGCATGGTATAAGTAGGTATAGCATTCAAATTTCCTTTTATTTCATCTTATAAATAATAAAAATTATCAAATCATTTCATATGTTTCACTTCACTACAATAATAAATTATTAAAATCAAAAAGCAAGTATTTCCTAAAATGGATGAAAATGGTAAAAGTTTAGTTTTTGCATAAAAAATTCATACAAAAAGACATTCTGAATTTTAATATTGATAGCTTTTTTTTATTTTTTTACTGTTTGAGAGTCGTAATTTTAGAATTCTTTTTGAACCCTCAAACAAAATTTTAGAGGGAAATGGGAAACATTTATCAATAAAATTTTGTTAAGTGAGGCTTCATATTTTTTGGCAGTGATTATAATTAATTATAATTAAATTAAAAATCATTTAATTAAAATTATATTAAAATTTAAAACAGATTTTATCATTTAATAAAATTAATTAATTTAACTTTTATATACATATTTCCCGTCACTTTTATTTATAAATTAAGTTGTACAATTCTCCCTAAAACTTCACAAGTATCAAAATCCGCGTTTATTTTTGCACTGCTGCGGATTTTGAAGCGTTATTTACCGCGACATACGGTTTTATACGAGGAATTTTAAACGATATGCGGAATTATGTGCGGATCCTTGCCAATAGGCTAGCGTATTCAGGTACATGCTTTCAAAATCGCGGCAAATACCGCACTCTTTCTATCCGCACTTTTTTCCGCACAAAATAACGCTGCGGGAACGCGGTTAAAACCGCGCAAAAAACTGCTGCGTAGTCGTACAGCAGTTTTTTGCGCGGTTTTAACCGCGTTCCCGCAGCGTTATTTTGTGCGGAAAAAAGTGCGGATAGAAAGAGTGCGGTATTTGCCGCGATTTTGAAAGCATTAACGTATCAAAATCCGCGTTTATTTTTTTACTGCTGCGGATTTTGAGGCGTTATTTACCACGATATGCGGTTTTATATGAGGATTTTTAAGCGATATACGGAATTATGTGCGGATTCCTTGCCAATAGGGGTTGATGTGTAAGGAATCAATTGCGCGTATGGTATGTGCTAAAAAACGTGATCATACTGTATTTATAATGTGGGTGAAAAAAGGTAAAATATGCAAAAATAGGTACCCAAATATAAGGAGGAAAGGCAAAATAGCTTGTTTTGAATATATTTAGGTAGATTAAGTTGAAAACTTGAGCGAAAAAAATTTCAGCGTTGATTTTTTTTTGAAGGAAGCATAATGTTGAATTTTTTTTTTGACTTAGAAATTTGATTTTTTTGGTAAAAACCAAAATTCTTGAAAACGAGTAAAAAAAGCCAAATATGCGAAAATATGCGCTAAAGAAGCAAAAATATGTTAAAATATGCAAAAATATGCGCAGACTTATACAACTCATTTTTCTCCAAATTTTATGAACTGTAAAGAAAGCAATGAATATGCATAATAGGTACTTTCATAGAAAAATATGCTTTTTTAATAGAAATCCGTTCCTTGCATCATCAGTCTATAGTATTTTCGACAAATGTACAAAATAATAAGATACTCTAAGATACTGCGCTTTGTGACTTCGGCCACGGAGATAATTGGAAGTCATTTTGTTTTGACTCTATTTCCAGCACCTGTATAGAGTATTTATAATGACTGGTCTACGTTCTAATTGGTCATACATCACGCCTGTAACAACCAATCAGCAAGTTGGAATGTGATAAATTTACTTCGACTAACTCATAAAATAAAAACACAAATCAGCTGATGATTCAAATCACAAACGAATTTTAGTCGTTTACTGAAAACTGAACGATATTATTTAGGAAGGTAGAAATGAAACTACCTACATTTTATCACGTTCTAGCGTTATGATTGGTCATTACGCACGTAACATACGACCAATTAGAACATAGACCAGTCATTATAAATACTCTATATCTATATAATTACTAGGTATACAGTGTACACAGTGTCCAAGTGATTTTGGCACGCCCGAGCGTCAAATTCTTCACCTTCAAACAGATCATCAATACTTTCATTTCTTTAACTTTCTATACAATAGTAAATGATAAAATAAATTATAATTCATGAAATATAATTTAATATTTTTAATATTTTATTTTTTGATAATAAATCATCAGTGTTGCCAAATACATCAGAGCAATTCATGAAAATTAAAAAAAAACACTTTGATAAATATCAATATGAAAGATCTGAAAGTAAAAGAATTCAAGTTCTCATCAACTTATCTGGATAAAAGCATCAAGAAAAATTCAAACTACTTGAAGTTTTTTTCTCAACAAGAGAATTTGGCACTTGGGGATGGAGAATTACTTGGGCACAACGTATCAATTAGTTTACACAACTTCTCCACTTCATTATATGGAGTGGTGAGAAAATTTACGGTCTTAAGCATTTCTACCTCTTTATTCGAGATATCTTTATTATCATTAACAGAAATTGCAAAATTCATCACAAATGTTGCCTTACTTCATTCAAGAAATATCATCCTCGTATCCGGGACTGACTGGAATATTTATTTCAGGTTTACTGAGTGCTGCTCTAAGGTGAGGATATAAGCTTAAAATAGATTTTTTCAATTAGAAAATGAAACAGGTAGGTATTTAAAGTACACGAGCATAATTGACTTTATAAATTTTTAGTACCATGTCTGCCGGATTAAACACGCTGGCTGGTATTATCTACGAAGATTTCGTCACTTTATGCTTACCTAAACAAGTGTCAGATCAGACATCAAGCATCATAATGAAAATAATTGTAATAGTTTTGGGATGTCTAAGCGTATTATTAGTGTATGTGGTGGAGAAGCTTGGTCCCGTCATGCAGGTTGAAATTACGAATTCATCAGATAAATTCATTTTTAAAATGAATGATTTTAAATCAGAGAATTATACTTCCAGGTGGCATTAAGCTTAGCTGGTGTAACAAATGGCGCCCTTTTTACAGCCTTTAATTTAGGTATTTTCTTTCCATGGGCCAATACGAAGGTAATTTATAATGCATCATGCATATTTTTTGGATTTATTTAAAAAAAAAAAAAAAAGAGGTACTAACCAATACTTCGCTTTTGTACATTTTTATCAAGGGTGTTCTGACTGGTATGACTGTGAGTATGCTACTATCTCTATGGATGGCAATTGGGTCACAACTAGCTTTATTCAATAAACACTTAATCTTCACCGGGAAGCCTTTAATTAGCAGTGCTTGTATGGTGAACATTACATCTCCTGTTCATCCATCTCAACTCCTAGAGTAAGATTCAGTTCTTCTTATCTCGAATACTATTAAAAATATCATTTAACTATATCTGCGGTACGATTTCCTATTTCAAAAAAATTTGCGTTATGTTTCTTAGGTACGAACAAATTGCTGATAGAACATTCGCTGTTCACGATCTTTTCTTCTTATATAAAATCGCTTTTCTATACTACATACCAATTAGTAGTCTAACAGGAATAATTTTAGGATTATTAGTCAGTTTTTGTAGTGGAGCTAATGATTTAATGAATATGAATCCCAATTTAATTGCGTCTCCAATGAGGAGGTTTTTGAAAAAAAGTAACCATTCATCTCTTGGAAAATATGATTCTATACCGCAGGAATTGAATTTGTTTTCAGAAGAACCAAGAAAATAAATTTTCCACATTTTATCACTTTCCAGACAATTAAATATCCTACATAAAAAAAAAAAATGGAAAATACAGTAAAAAGCTTTGACGCGGAAATGTGCTGGAGTGACCCTATAAGTAATACTAAAAAACTTAAAAACCCAACTGATGAGGAAAAGTCTTGATGGCGAAAATGGAAAGTACTACAAAACAAAATATCTTGGGACATCCTGAGCCAAGAAAAAGATTTGGAATCCACATTCAATTTCTTACTCATTAGTACTAAATACCACCCATTCAGAGTTGGGAAAAAACTTTAAGAAATGCAGTTCCACATTTTAAAAATTCTAAAACATTTCTCACTTTATTGCATCATTTTTAAATTGTCATTTTTATTGGTATTGTTTTTGCAAATGATTTAATTTTGTTTATTCTTACACAAATATACGTAACGTATTTGAATGGTGTTAACTGCATCAAATTATTTAATCTTGAATAATCTTGCAGAATGTTACCTACCTACATGTAGGATGACATGACATCACACAGAGTTACAAGTTTAAGTTCGCGAACAAATCAACAAAAATTCAAAATATAGGTAGGTATTTGGGATTTTGGACTCCTTGAATGGACTTGGGAACCATTATAATGGGGTTTTTTTATAAGTATCTTCAAGGAAATACTGTTTGTCCAAATTTCTGGTAATACTATAGGCATCTTATAAAACCACATGCCTTGTAGTTTTTGGCACCCTTTATATGGTATAATAGTACTGATTCTCAGTAGGGGTTTCGGAGCATGGATCTTTAGTAGACTTTCGAAAGAGGATTTATGGCCCTTTTGTTATATGGATAATTCATGACCCTATCCGAAGAGCCAGTGACCCCAACACTTTTATACCCTTATGTTTCACGCGGTTTTAATGGTAGTAATCTATCTTACTTGGTGTTTGTTGTGCGCACTTCCCCTTCAACCAACCGGTTACCTGAAAGATAAGAGGAGTTATCGGCCAGTCTTTCACAAACCGTGTTGACGTATTTTCACCAATAAAACGAACTTAAAATTTGAAAAGTAGAAAAAAAGTATCTACTTTCATATGATGAGCTCATAAAGTATTGTTGTAATCAAAATATCGTTTTTATTAAAAACTCAGCTGAAAATATGGAAATATGATGAATAAAAAGTAAAATGGTAGAGAACCTCGAAGGCTTTCAAAAATATACGTATACCTAGTACTTATCTATGAGATGCAGATTTGTTTATCAGGTTTGTTGCAAGTTTGATTTACCCCACCAGCTGACGTTTGTACTGTAAAGATCATATAATTATAATAACTTGCTCCAATGCCTAATAAGAAGTGTACTGCGTTAAAAAAAAGTACAGGCATGCAATTCTACTCATAAATCCATCTGCATGGTTACAGACCATTACAACAGGGTTCTCCTCACATTTTCATGATCATCTTAGTTTTTTTTATTCATTATTTTTTTATCCATTAAATTAAGAACAAAATTAAATTCAAACTAGAAAATGGAACGCTGTATCTTGCTCGTTTTAAGTTCAATTTTATTTTTCCTAAATCGCGGTGACTGCGTTTTACTACACACAAAACAGGGATCTTTGAATGGTGAAACTTTAATCAGCAGAGGAGGTCGTATTTTTTCTGCGTTTTATGGTATTCCATACGCAGAACCTCCAGTTGGAAATCTTCGATTTAAGGTAAGCTCAAGAATGACTTTAAACTCTCTTTCAACATTTATTTATCGTCAAAAAAATTCACTTTGGTAGCCAAACATGTGGTTATACTTACCGTAAAACAAATTAAAGCATGGTTTTGGCCCGCTGTTAGAGTAACGAGAAACTTGGAGACATTTTAAATATATTTTTAATTTTCCCGAGATTCTGTGCAATTGATAACATTTGTATCTAACTACTATGATGCGAAACCTTGAGAGTTGAGAGGTATTTTGATTAATTTCAATTTCAAAATCAAAAATTTTCATTTCAAGCATTTAACATTGCCTAAATTTATTTTTCATTTTTGGTAATTTTGAATAATTAAAAATTAAATAAACAAAAAATTATACATTTGAGGAAAATTATTTGTATACCTATCTACTTACTATAGGCAAATGCGTATACAATCAAATTTTTTTGTTGAATTTCAACATAAAATTTTGCATAAAATTCCAACTTTTTTCACAGACCTATTCTGCCAGTTTTTTGTATCAATTTGTCTATTATGCTATATTCATAACCTAATTATCTATACTAATTTTCTTACTACTAACATTTTTTGGTGCATCAAAGGACGTCATTGAGAAAAAATAACAAGAAAAACTGTTTTGTATGTATCTCTCGCCCAGAGACTAGTTTTGTTCCACTTAATGATGTTTCCGATATCATAAATATTAAAATACTACACTGATATGTACTTTTCATGCGTCATATATTTCTTTTCACTCTATTACATATTAAAAATTTATTATTATTTTTTTGAAAAAAAGGCGCATTAAGCAGTACCAGTGTTTTTTTGTGCATGGGCATTGGGCGTACCTACCGGTTTACAAGGGTATAATTATAAATGTTTAAAGTTCGTAAGTTAAATGAAAACTATGTACATAAACACAGAGCCCGGTTCCTGCAAGGTCATGGAATGGCGTAAGAGATGCAACTATTTTGCCAGCAATTTGTTCACAAATACGTCTCGGAGTTTTGTGTGGTCAGGAAGATTGCTTGTATTTAAACGTGTACACCCCAACAGTAAGTTTCTCGTTATTATTAATTTTATGAGAACGCGGAGAAGAGATGATTCCTCTCTGTCTTGTGTATTAAAAGAGTAGATCGGAGCCTTCTTCGCCTGCCATTTCTGATACGTTATACATTGTTCATAGTGTGCGACCCATCCAGTGCGATTCCTGGTCCTAATGCATTCTAAATAAAGGGGCATCTACAAAATATGAAAAAGCCTTCTTGATTTCACCTAATGAAAGTAGACAATTAGACATCTCTAACTTTTTTTTTGACAAATCCAAAAAATTCTTACACAAAAGTTTTTCTTTCTTTGAAAAGCAAGAATTTGAAAAATATTAATTTTTTGGAGCGATAAATTTTTACGATCCACCATTTTGGTTCCATTTTGACCCAAATTTAAGAGATTGTATTCTGGTCATAAATTTGTAGGACCAATCAGATTCCTTATAATAATAATGCACTGTGATTGACTAATAGAATCTCGTTATTTTATTATAAATACATATAAGCTTACATCTAAGTTCAGTTCAGGTTATGATACATATCTTCTTTAGAATAGATGAATTAAATAATCGTAAAGCGAGTTGTTCGCATTTATTTCATCACTTCAAGTTCTCCATGAGACATTGTGAAACATTGCTGCGAGTACGAATGTGTCTACGCGGATATCCATCGCTACCTAATGACTGCATCATTCATTTGCGAATACGATCATGCTAACGCATTCTTATTATTTCTTTAATGTGTCCCTCGAACGTGAAGTAGACCAAAACTACTACAAACTAACCCTACATAAAAGATTTGACCTTTCTAGGCTGATTAGGCGAGGAGAAATGAAAGATACATGAAATTTTGTAAATATTGTGATTTCCCCTTCAAAAACCATTTCGTTGCTTTAACCCCCCTCCAAAGTCACTTAGGAAGCTAAAATCAAAATAAGATAGTCTCTTGGGCCCATTTTATCATATGAATCCACAATAAAATTCTTATTTTCGAACTTTCATGTACTCCCACCTCGTTTTGAGGTCAATAACTCATCTGTCTTCCCTCCAATGTCATGTGTGAAGATGAATTAGGGTTATAGTATACTGTTTATGTTTATTAATCATACGAGTTAGTATCAATTACATCTTTACCGATTTAAGACTTTTCAAGCTCTACTCAAATTGTGATAATCTCCCATTTTGGATCCATTTTCACCCAAATTCAAGAGATCACATTCTGGTCACCAACTTACCTCACATACAAAATTTAACTTCTCTACATTTATTAGACGAGGATACATGCAAGATTCAAGAAATTTAATAATATCCCTCATACCACAACATATGTCAAAAACGACATTAAATGTAAAAATTTGGACTTTTTTTCGCAACATGATGTCGAAAACGACATATTTGGATATTTTCAAATCATTATATGTCGTTTTTGACATTATGTTGTCAATTTCTTTTTTTTTTGAACAGGTATGTCCTTTTTGACATCATGTTGTGTGTCATGTGTTGCTTTGTGAGGGATATAAAACTTCCCCAAAAACGTGTTTTTTGCCACAACTCCCTTCCAAAAGCATTTGAGAAGCTGAAATTTGCATATGTTGGTGTCAGTGACTCAATCTTTTATTTGAAATTAAAAACAAAAATTTCAAATCATTTGCTCCCCGTCCAGTCCTTTCAAAATTTAAGTGATTCTCCATTTTGAGGTGTATCGAAAAATACAAAAAAGCAGCTTTTTCGCTATTGAAAAAATAATGTTACACACACTAGCCGACGTTACGCGTTGTAGAAAAAAATATACACGTACATCAAAGAGCTGGACTATTGTTATAAATGATTAAAATACAAAAATATGGTCTGAAACGGAAAGATTTGAAGACTCCATTTCGACTCCCTCCTTCACCAAATCAGACGTGTCGTAATAGCTATCGTCTTAATTGAAAACTCAATTAAAAATCATACTTATGCAAGATCTCTTTGATAATGATCACTTTCTTCCTAATTTGTAGAATTATATTCATCTTCGGGCATAAATCAAGAAAAAGATTTCAACTTTCATTATTTCAAATTTTTAAGAATTTTGTTGGATAGACTACTGTACTACTAGATTACTCACCAGCGCAGTAGTTTCGACAAATGAGCTATGTAGTATATATCGCTCTACTATTTACAGTGTTTGTAGTATAACGGTGTAGTGTGTAGTAAGGCAGTATTATTCCTGAGGGGCATACTAGCGTTATGGTACATCACTGTAGTGATATGACAATACATTGATTAATCTTTTTTCAGATCAAGGGGAAAAGAACGAACGCACCATTATATTGCTACACAATTACATTGCTGTACTACTGCACCACTAATACTCTCAACTGATGGTATTACACCACAACACTACAGTACTACTGTACTACCAACACAGTAAGTAAGAGAGCTGTAGGTATATTCCATTATTTCGCACACCTGTCGAAAATACTACTAGTGAGTAGTCTGTAGTAGTACAGAAGTATTATTTTTCCGCATCGGTCTCGTAAAAACTCAACACTTTAGTTATGCAACATGGCTACTAACGGTTCCTTCCTTATTCTTCATTATTCAAACATGAAACGTTATAATATATTTTTTGATAATAACTTGAGATAATGTTGTTGAATGAAGATGGATGGAAATTTTGAAGATGAATACGGTGAGTATTTGTTGTACTCATTTATAATTTCCTTCCGGAATGACTGTGGACATTCTGATGAGTGAAGGAGATGGTAAAGTGTGTTCCATATCCATCAAAATTAAACCTAGTTATACTATGTGCATTCCATTAGTTATTCTTCATTCTAGTAGGCAATAAAGTCCATTAATTACGAGTAACAACCAACAACGTCTACATAGTTATCGTCTAAAACAATTCGTTCATCGCTGTGTAGTATATATTCATGCATTATCGTGTCAACAATTAGTTTATCTTCTTGCACCAGTGCATCTCTAGCTCTTGTTTCTCCTTTAGCAAAAGGTGAAGATTTCCATCTATGTACATTTTATTGTATCTTGATGTACCTGCGCGATGAAGATATGTGGATGGTACAACAAAACTCCATAATGTTAGTCAAGAGGCTGTTTAATTTCAGGTTTATTTCATCGAGTCATCTCACAAAGTGGGCATCCATTTGATATGGAAAAGCCTGGAAAAGCAAGATTGTATGCTTGGAAATACGCCTCTTTAGTTGGCTGTGATGATGAAAATATAAAAACTTCTCAACAACTTCTTGATTGTTTGCAAAATATTTCGGCAGAAAAATTAGCTTCTAAAAACGACGACCTATTTGTAAGTTTATATATTTGCATAACACTGTTTTTTGTAAGCAGTCAATTCACTATGTTTGTGTTGTCTCAAAAATTCGATAGGGATATAACTTTGAAATTGTTTGGATACGTGATTTCAAAAAATCCTTTTTCCTTACGCCAGTCTGAAATTACTCATCATTTCATGAAAATGCATTAATAAAAATGCTGCGCCGTCATCCCTCAATAGTGAAAAAAAAAACATATGAGCCACACTATTCAATGATGGATTAAACGCAGCATTTCTAGTAAGCTTCTTCAAAATTATTATACATTTCATGACTGCCAGAAGAAAAATGGTATGAAATTCAGATAATTTAATTCCTAATTAGATACCTATTATGCATAATACAACGTGAATCATTAGACCTATTAAACCGGTCTTGGTAAACAAATTATAATGATTAGTATCATGTTACTTGAAAGAAAGCTCGCACTATTTGTGGACGATGGCCGTCTCCAAATTTTTTTCACTTAGAATAATCTCTTCATTGCATATAGAGTACAAATTCAGAAGGAAATTAATAAAAATAGGTTCGTTTCTTTATACCTATATCGACTTCACGTTGTTTCAGACAGTAGGAAGCTTGTTGCCAGTTTTACCTTGGGGACCTGTTATCGAAAATGAAAAAGTTCCCGGCGCATTTTTAATAGACGAGCCACGTAAATTACTACAACGAAAAACCGATATCCCATGGATAACAGGGATTAATTCGGATGATGGTGGAATGATGGCCTTATGTAAGTATACTTTTGAAAAATATTTCGAACATTTTCTTCTCATATACTTTATGTTACATATACAGATACGTTTTTGAAACAGTTACATACGATATGAAATCATCCCAAACGCTACAAGAATTGGATAAAAATTACAAAAAGCATTTACCTTTATTATTGCGCTACGGATACAACGTGAACAATAGCACTGAAACACTCGATCGCTTAACGGAAGAGTACAAATGTCATTACTTTGGAGAAAAAAGAATTAGCGAAGATATTCACGGTTTTTCAAAAGTAAGTCCAATCCTATATGCGATTAAATATTATTTAAAATGAAATCGTTTTACCTTCGCTTTTGAAACCTTTTCCCTTCATCTAAAAGCTGGCAAGGTCCAAATGATACATAAATGCATACTGCAACGTTTATTAGTAAACAACGCGTGAATTTTTTATGCCCTAAAAATTTGAGGTTGCGGAGAAAAACTAGGATGACCTCAAATTTCTTAAAATTCCAGAAAAGAAGGCTAGAGGAAATAAAGAAAAAAATTGTAAAGCAAGTTCTTTTAAATGTCTGAGCCTAATCCCTCCATACCTCCCAGGAAAATTGATTGAAAATTGGAGAGATTTTCAGATGAAACGTCTTCCTATACCAATTACATGGGTTTAATATTACGCCAAAAGAGAAACTTTTTTCCGGTTGTGGTCGGGTGCCTTCGGATGTAGTCGTTTTAACTTGTTGTTTTTTTACTTTTTTTTTCGTGGTATGTGTTTTCTATGTGTAAAATAAATGTACTAAACGTCGTTTTAATCCTTAATTATTTTGTAATGTAACAAAACATAAGTAAAAAAATGTAACTACACTCGATCGCTTAACGGAAGAGTACAAATGTCATTACTTTGGAGAAAAAAGAATTAGCGAAGATATTCACGGTTTTTCAAAAGTAAGTCCAATCCTATATGCGATTAAATATTATTTAAAATGAAATCGTTTTACCTTCGCTTTTGAAACCTTTTCCCTTCATCTAAAAGCTGGCAAGGTCCTAATGATACATAAATGCATACTGCAACGTTTATTAGTAAACAACGCGTGAGTTTTTTATGCCCTAAAAATTTGAGGTTGCGGAGAAAAACTAGGATGACCTCAAATTTCTTAAAATTCCAGAAAAAAGAGACATAGAGCAAAATAAAGAAAAAAATTGTAAAGCAAGTTCTTTTAAATGTTCTGAGCCTAATCCCTCCATACCTCCCAGAAAAATTGATGGAAAATTGGAGAGATTTTCAGATGAAACGTCTTCCTATACCAATTACATGGGTGATGGGTCTAATGTTACGCCAAAAGAGGAACTTTTTTCCGGTTGTGGTCGGGTGCCTTCGGATGTAGTCGTTTTAACTTGTTTTTTACTTTTTTTTTCGTGGTATGTGTTTTCTATGTGTAAAATTAATGTACTAAACGTCGTTTTAATCCTTAATTATTTTGTAATGTAACAAAACAAAAGTAAAAAAATGTAACTTCCATTCTCTATGTCATAATAACGCGATCCTAACCTAAATTAAATTTTGTAATGTAACGAAAATAAAAAAAAAGTAACTTCAGTTTTCTGTGTCTTGGTAACACAATTTTAAATCCTAAATTATTTTGTAGTCTAACAAAAGTAAAAAAAAAAAAGTAATTTCAGTTCTCTACAACATAGTAACATAATGAGCGCGAAAATGACAATAGTGACATGATGAAATATTTTTTGAAGTCTCATATATCTCAAGGATTTATCTTTTTATGGAAAATTTTAAAATCACGCGATGATGTGCTATATCTTGAATCCTCTCACCAAAACAAAGTAAATAAATTGATGATCTCCTCGTTAAAATTCGATACTTCATTTCTTCCTATCTTAGCAATTTCAAATTTAAACTTTTTTTTTTGTCATTTAGAACCCGATTTTAGTATTCCAAATTTCCTATCCCATAAAAATGATACACAGTGTCTGTTCTTCAAATTTGAATAAAATAAATGTTCACGAATTACATGATTTTACCTTTAATTAATAAAATAAATAACCTATTTCGTTGCATCATTCAGATGTTCACTTCTTTAATATACGTGACTGGAGTTAAAGAAAGCATAAAATATTACAAAGGACCCATATATGTTTACCTCTATGATCACATGAATAAAGAAACATTCGCTCCAGTATTTTCAAGTTCTGACGTAAAAATGGGTAAATTACCAAATAATTTTCAATGTAATCATAAAAGACATATTTTCATATTTATAATATTTGTATCATCGAATACTCAATTGAATTTTCTCATATTATTCAGGAGTTATACACGGAGATGAATTAATAAGCATGTTTAATTGGTCGTCAGTTGTGAATCCTGTGACCGAAGGCATAGATTTGATAGTTTCTCAACAAGTTATAAATTTATGGACAAATTTCGCAACAAAAGGGTAAATTTTTTTAAATTAATGTAGATAATATGCTTTAAAATAGGTATTGAAATTTAATAATTAATATACTAAATAACCACTTTTTTAAAACAAATTTTTATTCCGAATTCACAAAGGTAAGTATTATGTTTATTTATGACACGTGTATTTTTTCATAGGGAACCTAATGACGATGGTGAAATTTTATGGGAACCGGTGAAGTCACCCACGATCAATTATTTGCATATAAAAAATGGACTCCTTGAGCAAAAAGATGGATTTCAAAAGTCCGAAATAGAGTTCCTATATAGTCTGCCGATAAATGAGTATTTCTGATAGTATCTAGGTGGACTAATGTAAATAATTGTGTTTTATTTTCACTACAAACTACCAGTTCGCTCATTCATTACTACTATGTGTGGTATTGAAATAAAATTTTCTAATAACTCTATGATATTGTTTTGTTTGTTCTAATAAGGTTAAAATTTACCTTAGGTCTTTCTGATGCACATTTAGTTACCTATTCCAATTTTTTTTTTAAATTATCTTCGAACCTGTGAGCGAAAATTGTAAATATATCTAAACTATGGCATGTCATTGATTAGGGAGTATAAGGAAGCCATTCAATGAGAAGTAATGGTTGTAGAAAATGTCTGTATTGCGCATCTGAAATACTAATATTTATAAATCCAGTAAGTACGTACTTGAATTATTTTATTGTAATTTCAAAATACATATATGTAAGATGTATTTTACAATTCTTTGCAAAACAAAGGGACTGAAGAGAAGAAACTGAAAAGTGGGTAGTAGAGCATTTAACATATTACATACAAAAAAGTCAGTGGCGGCGATACAATTTTGGCGCCCTTAAGCAAAATGGAAGAAGGCGCCCTACTCAAAAAAAATTTGTACCTATTTCATGATTTTCCTTCATTCTTCAAGAACATAAGGGTTATAAAGAAAAAGGAATTTCAACTGAGAGTATTTTGTGGCGAGATGCATGGCTATGGCGCCTCCACCCTTCGACGCTCGTAAGCATTGCTTCCTCTGCTTCCGCCTATCGCCGCCACTAAAAAAAGGTGGATTTTTGCCATATGATATTACAAAATGGTCTAAAACGTCAAGCTTTCAACAGCCCCTTCCTACGACACATTCTTCTAAAATCAGGTAGACTGTAATAGGTAGCTATGGTTTTTTAATCAAAAACTCATTTAAAAAATATTCTTCACTATTTCAATTAAGTACATAATTTCCTTCATTCATCACCAATAAATTAAGGCGCCCAGTTGAGTTTTGGGATGTATGCTAAATTCTATATTGATACCAATACTTAACTACCTATCTCAATTTTGTCGGCTCTTACCTCCTCACTTTGCGGAAAAATATAATTTCTTCGATTCAGGTCATTTCACACATATGTATTTGAAAATAAACCAAAACAAATAAGTCAGAAAAATCGAAATAGGAAACCAAGTTGTACGAGTATAATAACACGTTACATCACTTCTTGGCGCTTTCCCAAAAAATCCAAATTGTGATCCATCATGTTGTGACGTCAACGAGAAGATTTTATCTCGGTACATAAACAAAAAAACACATAATGCCGATATATTTTTCATATATTTGAAAAATGGAAAGAGTCACTTTGAATTTTTTCATTCGCTATTCAAAACTAAGAGCAAAAATTTGTGTGGAGTAGTGTAACCTGATTATTTATACTCGTAGAACCTGAGTAAGACTACGAATGATGTAACCAGTTTTGCATATTTTATCTGCTATACACTTATAAAATCCATTTCAATGAAATAAATACCTTCCCATCCAATGATGTTTTACAGATAATTTTCGACTTGATAAACATTCTTCCATTATTGTGCGTTCACAAAACGTAAACTTTATCTAAATGAATGTTTTAACGCAATATCATCAGTTCGTCATTGCGCGAAGTTTTCGAACATTTCTATAGTTCCTCGTTAAAACTGGTCTCTTAATCTTTTAATAAGCGTAACATAAAATGTATATTATATTTAGTTTGATTTTTTTACTCACATTGTATTACGCAAATTGTGTTATATTGGATACGAAGCAAGGTACGCTGAAAGGTGACACTTTGCTCAGCAGAGGTGGACGTCCATTTCATGCATTTTATGGAATTCCTTATGCCGAGCCTCCTGTGGGAGATCTTCGTTTTGAGGTATGTCATTTTTACTATTCGTGAATTCCTCCAATCATAGAGTTCCGGTTTTTCATATTATTTTATTTGATTGCCATAATCAACGATTGACACACACCTACCTATATACCGTATTCTTCTAATTTTCCGATTCAATTCGAATTATTAGCACATAAATCTAAGTACAAATAATTTACATGTGTTATATGGACCTCCCTTAAATGTAATCTTGGTGTCATATCATCAGGAAGAAATTCTTGTCACTGAATTTTTGTAGTATTTTTTATTCATGTAGGTACTTATTCATATGATAACTTTTTTATGCACAGAGCCCAGTGCCGCCTAAACCATGGAATGGAGTAAGAGATGCAACAATATTACCTCCCGTATGCATGTCTTACGAAGATCATGGGGAAGTTATTGGTCAAGAAGATTGTTTATATCTAAACGTTTACACTCCTAAAGTAAGTTCATACGTAAAGAATTATCTGAAGTTCTTATTTTTCACTTTTCATTTATTTTTTTGTTGGTGTGCTGAATTATCTACGTTATCAAGAGAGTAAGAATACCGTGATAATTCATTATATACGCTCATTCTTTTTATCTGTAGGTACAGTAGTGCTCCTTTGATTAACTATCGTTATGTAATAAATAACTCAGTAAAACACAAAAATATCGCTTTCAGGTTTTGTAAACTAGATTTTATGCGTGGGTATATTATGTGCGTATTTTTTTGATTCCACATCGTATAGTTGCTTATACTTGCATATAATGACCTTGGACCTTGTTCGATTAAGCAAAATTAATACATAATGCAATTCAATTAAGTATGCAATGTTAGTCGGTGGTAAAAATGAAAAATTATCTACTACCCAATACACATAACTATATAAGTACATCTACAAAGTGATTCATACACTCGACAACTTCATAATATAGATATATGGTAACTTTGAAATGATCATACATACATAAGTGTTGATATCTCGTATGACGGTGGTCACACTTTTCGTAAACTTTTTGTAATACGCTGGTTGGACCATTTTCGTTAAAGTCCGACCAACGTTTTGACCTTCTCAATGATTTTTCAATGATTTTAATATGTCGTGTAAGCTCGGTCCCATTCAATTCTGAGAGTTGGGTCCTACTGTAGTATGTTACAACGGAAAAACACACTCACTTTATTATGAAGAAAAGTTTTCCGGTGTATAAGAGTGTGGTATATCAGTAATAGATGATAGATGTGATAGGAGAGACTTGGGCATATAGAACCACCTTTTTTTAAATGGCTCTAAAATACGTTGTAATTGCAAAAAACATGTGAAGAACAGCTTCATTATTTAAAGAAAAAACATTCCAAAGTATCTCGGCAAAAAGAACCACAGTAATAAATAACTGAAATATGAATGTAATGATTACAAAGCGATTACAAAATTACGAAATTAATAAGAAACGTATTTTCATAAGGTCAAACCAGCATCTACGCAAAAATTGTGCACATGAGATTGATGTTGTAACCTCTCGCAACTGGCGCACTAGCTTTATGCGACTACTCGGAGCATATATTACATTGGAGCTATTCTATCATTAACCAACTTCAAGTTTAAGTTATATATGTTGCGCATTGTGAATTTATAGTAGTATTTTGGTATTTACTTTTTCTGATCTTTCAACTATTACCAACTCATTTAACATTGTATGGTTCTTTATGCCCTGGTTTGACTTTTCAGATAAATTTAGACAAAAGTGTACCTTTTATTAAAGAATTCATAAATTCATATGCAGGAATAGGAAGAAGAGAAATATACCTTTACATGGAAAAATATTTCTTTCGAAGATACGATACAGTCAAATCATTTCGTTTTGAAATTTCGAGATTTTCGATTTTTGGTAGTACAAAATCAGTTTATGTCAAATTAAAAAAAAAAAAACAAAATGTAGCAGCTACATATTTTATTTGCAAAATGTTACCAACTTAAACCTGTACCAAATGCAAATATCGCGAATTTCCCAGAATATTAAATAACACAGCCATAATTTTGATGATTCTTTATGCCCGGACGGTTGTTTATGCCCTTTATTTTTATTCAATATACTCAATGCAAGTTTTATGTAGTAACCAGCTAAGCATATTCTATTATTTTTAACAGTTCACTTTTTTTAAAATTGAATTTCATTTACAAGATTAGCAATGAAACGTTGTTACCAGTCATGGTGTTCGTTTATGGAGGACGTTTTATGTACGGAAATGCGTTGCCAAGTAGATACGGAGCACACTACTTCATGGACAAAGACGTTGTGTTGATTACTTTTCACTACAGATTGGGTGTTCTTGGTACGCGAATTAAACGAAATCATATCTAATCTTAAATTGATAATGTTCTATTCTACCAAAATCTACTTATTGTTATATTTTCATATGCAAATTTTATAACTAATTTAGGCTTTCTGAGTACCGAAGATGAAGTTATACCTGGAAACTATGGCTTGAAAGACGAAGTAGCTGTTCTTAAATGGGTGCAAAATTATATCGACTCATATGGTGGTGATAAAAATCGAGTAACAATATTCGGTGGTAGTTCAGGCGCTATGAGCGCTTCTTTAGCATTGATCTCTCCATTAGCCAAAGGTAGGTAAAAACAAGAAATTGATTTGTTATAACAACTATTTGGTTTTAATGGGTGCCTTCAGCGTGGGCTTTAACTTTTTTAAGCATTTCATAAACTATTTGCTACAAGGAAAATGCCCACAACATGCTTAGTTTACAATAAAAACGATCACTATTACAACCTGCATATATATAATTTAGAAGTGAGAGGTCTGTGAAGAAAGTTCTTCATATCTTTACTTTTTCGAACATAATAAGTGATTCCCTAAAACTCAACTTTAACTTTGTGTATCCCCCTCCCCTTCTTAACAAATACTTGGTCAAAAGTCATTTCTGTAAACACTGAATTTGAAGAAATCCAAAGCTGAGTTTCTAATATCATCGATAATCTTTCATTTCTTCAACTCCTTGAGGGAATTACTGTACGAAATATAATCGTAGTATTAAACGTGAGTACAGGTTTATTCCATCGCGTAATATCTCAAAGCGGTCACCCTTTGGACATGGAAAAACCCGGTGTAGCAAGACAACATGCATGGAAAATGGCCTCTTTCGTTGGATGTGATGATAAAACTACATCCAAAGATTTACTCGCATGTTTAAAGAAACTACCAGCCGAAAAATTAGTGGAGAATAATTCAAGACTATTTGTAAGCAGCGAACACACATGCATATTTCATGAGGGCTTTGAAAAATTTCCTGTAACTCAAATAAGCTTGCATGTTACAGAATCTCGGTCATTTATTACCCATCCTACCTTGGGGACCGGTTATCGAAAATGAGAAAGTTCCTGGCGCATTTTTAGTCGACGAAACTCGCAAACTTCTAGGAAGAGAAACAGATATTCCATGGATCATGGGAATGAACTCTGATGACGGAGCTATGATCGCAATCTGTACGTATCTATGCTTTACATTTGTCTAAATCTAGATATAGGTATTCGATAATATATCTATCATTTCCTACACTTCACTCCAAAAAATTATGTGCTTATCGTGCTACAAAAAAAACCTCAAATAAAAAATTTTAATGATACATTTATTTATTTTATCGCAGTCACTTATTTTACTCCTGGATATGCTGTGATTGACGAATTGGAAAAAGATCACAAAAAATATTTTCCATTAATATTTCGCTATATTCATCATGCCAATAACTCCACACATCTGGACCAGTTGACTGAAATCTATAAAAATTATTATTTCGGTAACACTAGGATCCGTGACAATGTTCACGCATTTTCCAAGGTATTCTTCCTCCTCTAGAGATAGTATATTTTTATTGAAAGAAATTGAAATATTTAATATATTTATACACTCTTCAGATGTTTACCTGCATGATATACCTACCAGGAATTAGGGAAATAGCAAAATTGTACAAAGGACCGAAATACGTTTATTATTATGATCACAGAAACAAAGAAACTTTTGCTCATACTTATGGAGAATTTGAAGAGGAAATGGGTAGGTGCTTATCAATAGAATTTCATTGTTATATAATTTTTATTTTTCTCACTTCATATCGTTGTTTTTATAATTAACATTACCGCAATGAATAGGAGTCATTCACGGAGATGAGTTAATCAGTATGTATAATTGGTCAGAAGTGATAAAGCCTGTAACAGAAGGAGTTGATTTAGTTGTTTCCGAACAAATGATACAATTATGGACTAATTTCGCCGCCAAAGGGTAAAGTCAAGCGATATGCGTATCTATTATAGGTACATTCTACAAATTAAAAAAACGTGATTCATAATGTTTGATTTTTTTTCAAATTAGTGATCCAAATGATGACAATGAACAAATTTGGAATCCTGTGAATTCACATTACGTTAATTACTTGCACATTAAAAACGGTTCATTAGAAATGAAAGATGAATTACTCAAATCCGAGTACGAATTTTTAGAAAGTGTTCCAGTGAAAGGCTATTTTTAAACAAACCTATATTTTTTAATTTATTTTTTGTTACCTACAAATGTTGTTATCGTGTTCAGTTTTTGATCAGTAAGACTGCAATATCTTTCTGAATATGTGTTTATCACAATAAAATGTTGTTGTTTATTGTTATCTTTTGTATTTTATTTTTTATTAATAATATAAATTGCAAAAAAAATAGATACCTATAATTATACGTCATTACTTATACGTGGTATTGATGATTATCAAAGCATGATTACAATTGTAATCAACATTATTGACGAAGAAGGATTGTTACAGTACACTAATTTTGTTTCGCCATTTTTACATTTTTGGATTCAAAATGCTTTTCAAATTTTTTTTATTATGTTTTACTTTTTTCTGAGCACCGTTACAACATATTATTCAAGTCTATACTTCTTATCAAAAGTAAAAATTTGAAAAAACTCTTTTTCATCCTTCCCCCCACCCTCCAAGAGTACAACATTACGATGAAATTGGTTCACAAATTCTCAAATTTGGTGCTGTAGTTCGTTCATAATCTCACATCAATCAAACAGGATACCAGTACCTCACTCTTTTCTTATATACCTTCTAATTTCCCGTTACTTACATTGAATAGAAGAGGTACTGATTTTAACATAATATTCGACTCCTGAAAAATGATAATCAATACTAACATATCCTTTAATATTGTTTTATTTCCTACAAAACGTGTTTTAGAATTCAGTTCTAACCATGCCTTCTATTGGCAGAACGCAACCAACAATACGTGTAAAACGACCTTGAAAAAGTGGCAGTCCTGTGATATAATGAATTAGTGTTTAGCTTTATTAAAAAGATTTAATTCTGATGAACAGAATCGAAGTTGGAAACTGTATATTTTCGACAACTACGTGAAAAAATCACTTTTTTCGACGCATAATTTTTTATTAATTCCATGCGTGGGAACTTATGCTTCAGTGATTTATCGGTAATACTAACTGTTAGTACGACCGCTATAAATTGTCGTCCATAGCCATCTCTCTAATTATAAATTCAACAATCTCAATGAACGAATTGTTTCTAAAGAATTATTGGTGAATAATGTTCTATTTTTTTTTCTACTAGGTTTTTAAATTTAAAATGAACGTTCATTTTCCAATGCATGAGAGGACGTGTTGAAAGAATGCTGTGATCCTTAGATGAGGGTATAGTAACCGAATTGTACATTACCTACGCCCCTCTCGTAAATACCTAGAGTCATCTGAATTACCTATTACACTTACCATTTTTGAGAAATTTGATGAAAATTGAAATCATATCATAAATACCATATCACGAACTACTGTTGAATTTTTGATTTTTTATCACCGAGTTGCTAGCAAAAATCATTTCACATCCATGCATCTTGAAACTTCTGAAAATACGATATACCTATAGGTTATAGGTTGCTTTTTGCTTAATTAGGGAAGCACTAAACTTGGCGTTTTCGAGATACTGTCTTATATTTATAATGAAAATGAAGATCGTTTCAAAAAGATAAATGTTAAATATTTAATCTATCATTCTTTCAAAAAATATGTAAATGCGAAACGCATAACATAAGTGTATAATATTTGCACTCATTGTACTCCTGAAAAAATATGCGAGATTTACGTTTATACGTTGCATTTTCTTCTTTTTTTGAATTTGGCGCTCGACGCCATATTTGTTCTTTGGTTAGGTGGTTGAACCCTGGGAGCAATGAATCTGTAAGCGTGAAGTAGCTTGAAAGAAAATGGAAAATCGTGATAAACAAAAACAATGCGGTTATTCGACGTTCTCTACTTTTATTGAATTTTTGGAATTGTAAATTCAAAATGAATTGTATTCGGTTTGAAATTATAAGTTATCGATAATTATCGCGAATGTGAGTGTAATAATAAATATCGTTGCGTTTAATTTCTCTTTGTGAAGTATAAAGTGATTTCGTGAAATGAATGAACATGTACGTGTAAAGTACATTTTTTAGGTGTTTATTTTGTGTTTATGATTGTTACCAAACCAGTCAGTTATCGTTGCCAGCTCGTTCATCTGGAGGTGCAGTTAAGCAGGAACTTGCGAAGACTGAAGAAAAGGTAAGCCTTTTAACGATTTACAATGCAGCGTATAACCTCTCAAATGGCGTCCTGTTTCAAACTGATGAGCTTATTAGACATCGATTCAATGAACCCAAATCAATATAATCATTGTTCTATTCAATTCTCAATAAGTTATCTGCTGATCTCTCGCGACCTTACAGATACGGTTTCCTCTACACAAATATCGAATAATGTACACTCGCGTATATAGCTATTAACTACCATGCAACTGAAGTTTGAAATGCGGTATATTATTCTTGTCATACATACCTAGTTGATTTTTGATTGTAAGCTTCACAAGCAAACGAAGATGAACCATTCGAAATGAAACATTTTGATTGATATGGATCACAGTTTTCGTAATGAAACACTTACATGTTAATCCAAAATTACCTTTGGGGCTTTGGATTCAATTTGTGATAATTACGAAGATTTCACCCTTTATATCTAAACTTGATAAGTATACTGGAACGCTCCTTCAGTTTTTGAAATTGTCAACGCCATAATTTTTATGTTGTAATGATTGATGAAGTGAAATCTATCCAATTCAGTCAAGTTATACTACGTAATCGTAGTACCTATAATGAGCTCTGAACAAAGTGATACACTCTGTTTGTATCGCTGTGATTCATATATTTCGGTAATACTTATCGGAAGATATCGTGAAAATTAAAATTCTAATCAAGGACATTTTCAACATTTGAAATTTTAGTCCTATATAAATCATAAATAAGATTTTACTGTTTATCATCAATGAATGGAACTTTAGAAACATACAGGAAATCCATTAATCATTAATTGATGATATAACACGATACTGGAACAGATCCAACTCTACCCCTCCTCTAATTTTAAATCATATTAATTTTGTGTTTATCAGTTTTACATGGAATTGAAATGTTCATCAGGCATGATCATGATACTGTAAATAAAAATGTTGATATTAACTTTGAATTTTTTTTAATTTTCTGATGATGAACTGAGAAACCTTTCATTCACTTGTCAAACTGGTGAAATCAAATAAATATATTTAAAAAAAATAATTATAACTATTTTATGAAATTTTATGCTTATTTATATTTCATCACTAAAGTTGGGATTTATGTAATTTTATTCATATGTAGAATGTGTATTAAAGTTCGCAAAATATGCAATAATATAGATACGAAAATAGAAACTTCAAATGTTCGAAGTCAACAATTTTTTTAAACATTTTATAAAAATGATTTATTTTAAATTTGCCAAATAAAAAGATGTTATATTATTATGGTAAACACCTTTATACGTTGAATTTTCTGCAGTACAGTAAACGATGAAATTTCATTTTTGGCAAAAAAAAGATTGATGAATATCTACCTATGCGAAAATTTGCGTTTTTTTGGATATGAAAATTAGCAAATATGTATGAAATAAGAATTCGCAAGTCAGGGGGACTTGAAATGAATAATTTTCTATGTACAATAACTACATAATTGATTGATATTTATTCCTAATTTGAACTTGGGGATCCATACTTGAAAAAAAATGTGAACTTTCTACGATTGTTTTGTGAAGAAAATTGCGTTTATTTTTTCTTTAAATTTTATGATACATTTTATTTTTTACTTCGAAGCATGAAGTTGGTAAACGGTAAGTAAATATTTATGTTAATTTAAAAATCGTCTTATTTTAAATATGTACAACTCGATTCGATGTGAATTAGAAACATCTTATTTCATGAAAATGTGAACGCTTAGGTACATCGGTACGTAAAAAATTACTAATGATTTATTGTAAAATTAATCTACTGTATCCTTACACCAAATGAATTGGATAATAAAGGTGGCATTGAAGATAAAAAGGTTACTCGGACAGTTTGATATTTAATTTACGCATTAGACTTGCTTACTGTATTCGTGTATAAGTAAACAAACATCTCTTTGTAATATCGTTTAAGAATTTATTGCTATTTGATTTCGCAATGAAAAATTTGGTAAAAATTTCGAAGCTAAATTATAAATATGTAAAAAAGAAAATCTACGTTGTTAATGCCTTTTTCTTTCATCGTTCCAGTCTTCCGGGAGAGTGTAGCAGTGGTACTGTCTGTCAAAAATAACTTGACACTTTTTAGCAGGACAAGGATAGGCAAAAAGCGCGACAATTTTCACGATTTCATTACTTCCCAAAATGTTTTCAAATTGAAAATGCTGGCCAAATAGTCGAAATAGTAAAGCACAAACAAGCACGGTGAATACGTTTCCAGTTAAATTCGATGAACTGATAGGTAATAAAACATTAACCTACTTTGTAATACAATCCACATTTTGAGTAACCATGCACGAATTGTTGCCTAACCTTGCGCTGTCAAAAAGTCTCAAGTTATATTTGACAGACAGTACTTATGTTTATAATCATGTTTGGTACTTATGTTTATAATCATGTTTTCCTTATCACTTCATCTTCACCTTTGTGAGTGAAATATTACGCATGAATATGATTAATTACCTGAGTCGATTCGTACAAATGTTTATGGAATGTTATGTTTTATTGTTCTTAACAAGTCAGAGGCGGATTGAAAGGAAAAGTCCCGAGAAATGAACAGAATTCGAGGCCCACAAAAATCATTTCTTGAAAGAGTGTGCTGGCAAAATTTAAAATAAAGAATGAATTGAAAAAATTAAAAAATCATTAGATATGTTTAAAAAAAATGTAAGCAGCCATGCCTCATTACTGGAGCTGAATTGTTGAATGAAGCTTGTTTACATTTGCAGGTAATATTGTTGAATACACTTTTTGAATCTACTGGCTACATCCATTACCGAGTCCAAAATCCACACCTTATCCCTCCCAATAAACATCCAAAAAAGCTTATTTTCGAATATGTAATATTTTTTTGGCAACTTTTGGAAAATTACTTACAACACTTCCACCTCCCCCTCCCCTCTTCACCAATACAGAAATTCTAAAATCAGCTCTGCAAACTTTCTGTGGAAATCTCAACCCCCCTCCCGTACAGATACCCTATAGCCGGACCTGAAATGTACTTACTGTAGTAACCTGAGCTGTTGAAACAAATCAGTACCACTTGTGAACATATATCATACATGCTGTAATTATTATCTCAGAATATTACTGATTAAAAAGAAAAAGATCACAATGAAACATTGTTTTTGTAGTTACATAATTTTAGCTAATTAAAAGGTAATGGAAATTTTACCGCTGAAGAAGTATTTCAAATATATGACTATTCCCCTCGTTAAATTTAAATAACGAGCGAATTGTTTACGTTGAATTGACCTCAGCGTGTTTCCACTGATATTTATTGTTCCAATCGTACGTATGAAGTGATGCTCATTAATATTATTACAAATTATGTTTGTTGTTTTTTTATTTTCATTTTCAAGGTTGTGAAAAGAGGGATATCCATGATTTTGGTTTTTCAAAAATAAAAAAACAATGTGAAAAAAAATTGGAGAATAATTACCAACGAATTTTGAAAAAATATATGTTTTTAAATTTCAGACTCTTGTTTTTTGTTTTTCATGCATGCGCGAAAAAATTATGTTGAAAGGACATAAAAGTTCAGAGTGACCTAAATATGGTGCAGGAGGTGGAACGGGTTTTGAAAGGGAAATTGCTGCAGGAAATTTCATGAATCTTCCATGTCTCCACACCAAATCGACTGTGGGATTAATTGATGACCAGAATTTTACCTTGGAAATTTTGTTCAAAATGGCGGATTGCAAGAAGTTGAGGATATTTTGAAGAGTTTCAAGTTGCTATAGTTCGAAAAGTGTAGGGATAGGTTAGGGTTTTTCAAGTACACTATTGCGAACAAAAAAACAAAAAAAAAAGTGACGAACTATAACTATAAAAAAAAGCTTTTGTATTGGATGTGGTCTGTGGAAATGAAGGAGCTAGCAACGTAATTTGCGAATTTGAACAACGCCCAATTAAAAACTCAGCTCCAGTAATGCGGCATGGCTGCTTACTTTTTTTTTTCTATGGATGTGTATACAATACATAATTATTATAAAATATTATGATGCTATTTAATTATCGAAATATGATAAAAAATTAAAACTACAACCAAATGAAATTAATTCCAATTTTTGCTTATAAATTTTCGAATTTAAATCGTTGTATTATAACGTTCGAATACATTTTTTCTAGAAAGAATAGTAATAAATTTTCTCAGAGGGGTAGAGAGTACGAAATTCATCGAACAGCACTGAATTTACGTAATTACGTACGTGATTAGGTGTCTAGCCTCTATATTATAAAATTTGCACCTTGAATCTTCCCTCCCTCCTAGAACTGCCTATTTACGCCGCTGTTAAACTTATTCTAGCCTTGTGCGTAATCCAAGGCTTACCAAGGCTTTGCTTCTTTTGATAATTTCTCAAAATTATTGTTTCATAGTCTTATAAAAATTCAACCTGTAGGTCTGTACTCTGTACACCCTCATTTTAGTACTTATGTTCTCAATTATACATTTTCAAAAACCTACCTATCATTGATTCGTTGAACTTCTCCATGGTAAGTGAATTTAGGAAAACCGCATTTGTTTGTGCCATAATGAGTATTACGTAATGTAGTTTTTATTTTTTTGCGTTCTCCATTCCGTTGATAAGCATGAGATAACCTTTAGATGAAGAAACGTTGTAACGTCCTATTATAAGTTCGTAGTAGTTGGAAAACATATTTTGTTTCCTAAAAGTTACCTACATCATTTGTCGACGTTTTTGACTCGCTTCATTTTATAGTAGGTGATCGTATGATACAGTCCAAGTTTCAAGCTGAACATTAACTATTGTGGCTTACCAACTGATAGATAGTATTTCCAAAGTGAGTGAATAATTTTTTTTTAGTTTAATGATTTTTCATTAAATTATTTTTATTTGTCTGAAATAAATATGAAACAAATTGAATTATAATTATTTCTTATTAACAAATTCAATTATTGCAAAACATGTTGGTTCCTCTCTCGCATAAAGTCAAAATATTAGTTATCGAGTAAATTCTCCAAATTTTTTTTCAACGTTTCATGTACAGTAGCTACAGCTAGAAGCACAATCGTAGTGATTTTTTTTGCATACTCTCAAGTTACAAGTTATTATTTCAGTTATTTATCCCGTAAATATGGAAACGATAGATCAATGCTTCATCGAAAGTATTATTAAAGCAGAAGAAAACGAGAAAAACGTCAATCTGGTGGATTTTAAAATCAGTGCCAAAGCAGTCGGAGATGGGAATAATGTCAGCAGCGAGGTGTCTAGGTTGTACGTGAATTACGAAAAAGACGGGAAAGTTATTAAAAAAACGTATTTTATGAAAATTCCTTCCAGCTCGCCTCTTTATCATATTTTGAAACCGTTCGGTAAGTGCATGTTCATTTTTGTCAGTTGTCACGATATGGTCGCACCTTTGCGACTTGATTGTTAAGGAACTAAAGCTTGGGAAGCTGGATCACGCTTCTCGTCCTAGTAAGAATCCATTGTGTCTTGTGGATATTGGCTGTATGTGCGTTTTTAAATAATTTTGTTCTCAGGTTTTTGAATAGGTTTCTTTTTGCTACGTAAGGGCAATTGGAGCGAAGCTACTTGTATTGGTTTGTACTTTATAAGTAAAATATTTAGAGTATATTTAATGCTGAATTGTGATGAGGGATGTGATGATATTTTTTCATTTGTGATGAATTAAAAAAAAAAATTTTATGCGCCATGTACAGCTGCTGTGGCTAGAGGCGCGTCGATGTGTTGGTTTCAGATACGTATGTGTGTGAAGCTGGGTGCTATGTAGAAACGCGAATAAATTATCGATTCAGCTAGGATCATTGAATTTAATTTACTGAGCTTTAATTATTCATTTTCAACTTTATAAATTATTTTGAGTCCCTTTAGTTCCAAAATTAATATATTTTAATTTTTCAACGAGTGAGTTGAATTTATTAAAATCTCATTTTGCGGTTATATGTATTTTAAAAACTTTGATATCTGAATTTGAAAATTGATGGAAAATCTCCTGTTAATTTTATTTAGTGGGTACGACATGGTCTGTTGGAAATTTTTTCATGAACAATCACTTCAACCTGATGTGATATTCAAGGTCAAAATTTTAATGTGGCGATGAATTCTAATTTCTGCCGCAATTTGATGATAACGATAATAACTGAATACATTTTATTTATTAAGATGATAGGTCGAGCGTATAATATCAGAAAGAATTGCCTAACTTTATCTGAAGTTTTGAACGATAAAAGAATCCTCCGAATCTAAATGATTTATGAATCGTTATTAAATTATTTTGTAAATTGCAATTAAATGCAAATTGCAATTACAGTAAGAAGCAGAACTCGGGTGCTAATGCTTACTCGTATTTACATAACGACGTGCCCGATGTAAAAGCGGACATTTCGAAATAGGTAAATTGGTAGGTATACCAAATTACTCTCAAATATTCACCGTAAATTTCCTAACCACTTTAATCCCAATGCACTCTGTAAATGGTTCTTACAAACGTCGCTGCCACTTGTTACAGGTATATATGAAAAAGAATGCAACATGTACACAACCGTGTTACCTGCCATGTACAAATTATTGGACGAACAAGAACGTCTATCGCCCAAGTGCTACGTTTCATCCGATTTGAAAATACTAATTTTAGAAGACCTGCGCGAATCCGGATACAAAATGATTAATCGACGCCATCAAATGGATTTCGATCACGCGACCGCCGCTCTACGAACATTGGCTAAATTTCACGCAGTTTCAGTTAAACTAAACGAAATGGATCCGCAGATAATAAATTTGGTGAAAAAAGACGGATTCTACGATAGTAAGAATACCGATTTAGTCGTTAAATCGTACGAGAGATTTTTAAGTATTGCGCAAAACATACCATCGGTCGAGCCCGAAGTGTTTTCAAAACTGGTCCAAATTAAGGAACGTATTTGGGATATAGTTATCGAACAAACCACCCCTCGAGAAAATGCTTTGAATGTTTTAAATCACGGAGATTTTTGGAGCAACAATATGCTATTTAAATACGATCACGATGGAATTAAAGTTAAACTCGTAGATTTCCAGTTATGTCGTTGGAGTAGTCCGGCCAACGATATTATTTTCATGATAATTAATAGCGTTAGATTCGAAGTTTTCGAAAAGAAATTAGATGCGCTACTGAACGCGTACTATGAAAGCTTTTCTTATTGGTTGAGATCGTTGAAATGCAACGAAACTTATACGTTAGCTGAATTGAAGAAAGATTTCCATAATAGTTATCAATACGGGTATAACGTAATGGCGTCCGTGTTACCATTAGTAATGAAAAAAGCCACAGATTTGAATTTAAACGAAACCGTTAAAAATAAAAGAGTCAATCCAGATGGGCTGAAAAAAATGTACGAAGAAGAGAAGTATATCGTTGCTGTTACCAAGTGGATACATTTTTACGCTAAACATGGTAATTATTCGTTTTTTTTAATTTTTATTTTAATTTTAATAATTTTTAGCTGAGTTTTTAATAAAAACGATAGCTATTGCAGCCTACCTGATTTGGGAAGGGAAGGTCGGGGGAGGGTGGGGTCTTCAAATCTTTGCGTTTCAGACCATTTGTAATCATCTGGCAAATGTCCAACTTTTTGGTATATATATATATTTTTTTCCCCCACGCGTAGCGCCGGCGAGTATTCATAAAATTCGCTCAAAATTTGGTGAGGAACTCTTCTTGAAAATGCGCAGAAGTGCTTTTTTTTTTTTTCGAAAAATTTCAAAATGGCAGATCATTCAAATTTTGAGGGGGGGCTGGAGAAGAGACAAATAGCTCAAATTTTTCGTTTTTGATCTCATATGAAAGAGTGAGTCACGGACACCAACATATTTAAATTTCAGCTTCCTAAGTGCATTTTGAGGAGAGTTAGCAAAAACCTGTTTTTGAGGAAATTCGTTTTTTGTGTCACTCGCCTTGCGCAGGCGGGTGTGGATAAAATTCGCTCAAAATTCGGTGAGGAACTCTTCTTGAAAATACGCAAAAATAGTTTTTTTGTTTTTTCGATAAATTTCAAAATGGCGGATCACTCAAATTTTGAGGGGGCTGGAGAAGGGCAAATAGCTCAAATTTTTCGTTTTTGATTTCATATGAAAGAGTGAGTCACGGATACTAACATATCCAAATTTCAGCTTCTAAGTGCATATTGAGAGGAGTTAGATCAAAAAACGGCTTTTTGAGGAAGTTTTGAGTCATGAAATTTCTTGAATCTTCCATATCTCCCCACCAAATCAAGTTAAAGAGGTCAAATTTTGTGTGTGAGGTTAGTTGGTGACCACAATATGACCTCTTGAATTTGGATCAAAATGGATCAAAATGGCGGATTATCAAAATTTTGAGTAGAGCTTGAGGAGCCTCAAGTTGGTAAAAATGTAATTAATATGAATTCATATGGTTATTGGGGATAAGTTGTATACTATATCCCGAATTCACTTCCATACATGATGTTGGAGGGGGAAGGCGGGGTTATCAACCTAAAATAGTGGTGGGGTACAGGAGGGGTCGAAAATTTTTTATTGCTGTGTCATATGATAAAATGAGCCCAAGTGACAAACGTATTTTGATTTTAGCTTCCTCAGTGATTTTGGAGGGGAGTTAGAGCAAAAAACGGCTTTTGGAGGGGAAATTGCTGCAGGAAATTTCATGAATCTTCCATATCTCATCACCAAATCGGCCTAGAATGGTCAAACTTTGTGTGTAGGATTAGTTTGTGACCAGAATATAACCACTTAAATTTGAGTCAAAATGGATCCAAAATGGCGGATTATCAAGATTTGAAGATAATTTGAGGACCTTCAAATAGTTATAATTTGAGAAATATGTGTTCACATGATTATTTCATGGCAAGAAATACTACATTTGTGCCAAATTCAACTTCTTAAGTGTTTTTGGAAAGGATAGGGTAGGGGTTTTCAGACTTGGTATTGGGTGTGGCCTGTAGTCATGAACGGTTAAGCAAGGTTATTAGTAAATCAAAACAAGCTCCAATTAAAAACTCAGCTCCAGTAATGCGGCATGGCTGCTTACGTTTTTTTTCAGTTATTTATTTTTTCACCACAATGATAATAAACCTCATTAGAAGCTCTGCTTTAGTAATGCGGCATGGTTACTTCGGGTTTTAATTTTTTTTTTATTTGCTAATTTTAATAGTGCGTAATAGGCCGTGGTAGAAAATTCTAGAAAACATAATTACAATTAAGAAACTTCTTTCTTCGTCTTAGATAAAATATACGCGCTAATTGTAACGAGCGGAACGTCTAAAGGTTATCGTCGTTCATTCAGAATTTGGATGACTATAGATGGAATTAGAACTTAAATATATTATTGACAGAACACGTTTGTATAGTAAAGTCACTCACCTAACAACGTGTTCAAGATTAAGGAAGATTGCTAATTGGGAAGAATCAATCGATAGTAGCGATATTAAATTCCATTACTTTTTTATGGCTTTTAGGTTTATTTCTTTGAATATACGCTGAAGAAGATACAAACACGTAGACATCATCTATATACATGAAATGTAGTTGTGAGATTGAAAGTGGTTCCTGATGCTGTTTGCTCATGTTTACGAAGTACGTAACATGTACTGCGAAACTAAGAATATGCCGATATATGATTTAAATTTATTTATTCCTATGTGACAGAATTACTTGTTATTTTATTATGATCGAATGAAATTCGATCTTCGCCTTTCAGTATTGGTGAACATGATGTTGAGTTTTGTGATGTAATATAAATGTATGTACTTTAATCTACTGTGTACAGATATTTTATATATTATACTTTTGTAATTATTATTTTTTTAAGTAAAAGATATGCTGAAATTAATTGTACGAATTTTTAAGTATTAAAGCTAAATAAATCTGTTTCATCGTCTAAGCTCATTTACACTAGGCCGGCGATAGGTTGGGAGAGGCCCTGGGCAGCATTTATGCTTGTGTCCATTAATTTTTTCGAATTTTAACAAAAATCAACCCCTTTTATTTTTTCAAATTTCGACAAAAAATGAAACGAAAAAATCTTTATTTTATTTTAAAAATATAAAATAACGATACAAAAAAAAATTCTCAATACCTAGTCAATTCAATAACCACCAATTCACGAGATCATTTCATTCGAAAAAATTGTAAACACAACACCGCTCCAACTCTACAAAATATCAAGACGAATGAAATTATGAAAATGAAATAACGTCACAGTAACGCGAACACAGCGATTTGTGCATACACTAAAGTTATATATATAAAGACTAGTTAGCTCACTCGGCTCACTCACATAAGAACAACGGTGTAAAATCCGTCCACCCTCAATTAGTTACAAACGCGGCCACCGCAGCAGTGAGAAGGGCTATTTTTTTCGGGAAGTACATTTAAATTATATGGGAAGCGCCAATTTTTATAACTTCAAGTCCACGTTACTCGAAATTTTCAGCGGCATCATGTAGTTTTTAAATTGCCATCTTATATAAAATTTCACGCTCTTTCCAATGGAGTATAATAAAGATCAATTTGATCAATATTTTTTATTAGATATGCAGGTTTTAAAGTTGGAAATAGTATTTAACCTATATAAAAACGCGTATTTTTCGTAAGCTTATATCTCGTTACTCAAAAGTTTCTGTTGCATCATATGATTTTTTAAATTGCTATCTTGGAGTAAATTTCATGCTCTTTCTGATGATGTATAGAGGAAATCTTTTCGAATTATATTTGTACTCACTATAGAGGTTTAAATGTTGAAAATCGTATGTTTTTATACAGGTTAAATATTATTTTCAACTTTGAAACCTCCATATCTAGTAAAAATATTGATCAAATTGATCTTTATTATACACCATTGGAAAGAGCGTGAAATTTTCTATAAGATAGCAATTTAAAAACCATATGGTGCCGCTGAAAATTTCGAGTAACGTGGATTTGAAGTTATAAAAATTGGCGCTTCCCATGTAATTTAAATGCACGTCGCGAAAAAGATGGCCCTTCTCACTGCTGGGGTGGCCGCGTTTGTAACTAATCGAGGGTGGACGGATTTTTGTCCTGAGTGAGCTAACTAGTCTTTATATATAACTTTGGCATACACATTCAATTTATAAATGTTCGATCGACTCGGACATGTTCAAACTTGTAAGCGTTGAAGCGTGGACCGAGCTACCTGTGGAAAACGAACGGTGAGAGATCCCAAAAATGAAGAATGCTTATTCTTTTATTTTTTTTTATTTTTTTTTTCATTTTTTTTCCGAGTTCGTGGGGCCCGGGGCATCTTGCCTATTTTGCTCCCCCTCTCGCCGGGCCTGCATTTACACTATTTACTCCTCAAAACTCTTATTTGGAGTCAAATTGTCGAAAATTCATCATTTTGAACCAACATACCATTCCACTAAATGATAAGCATAAGACAACCTATAGATAAAGAACCGTTATACGCACCCATTATAAGTTCATATTAGTTGGAAAACATAATTATGTATTTTGCTGCCGAAGAGTTACCCATATCATTCGTCGACGTTTTTGACTCGCTTCATTTTGTAGTAGGTGATCATACGATACAGTCCAAGTTTCAAGTTGAACATTAACTATTGTGGCTTACCAATTGATAGATAGTATTTCCAAAGTGAGTGAATTATTTTTTTTGGTTTAATGATTTTTCATTAAATTATTTTTATTTGTCTGAAATAAATATGAAACAAATTGAATTATATTCTTATGTATTATTCTGCTTATTCATTATTAATTTTATTTTTTATTTTTTATATTAACGAATTAAATTATCGTAAAATACGTTAGGTTATGTCTTGTATGAAGTCAAAATATTAGTTGACGAATAAATTCACCAATTCTTTTTTTTAACATTTCATGTACAGCAGTTATGGCTACAGGCACGATAGCACTGATTTATTTTTGCTTGCTTTCAAGTTCGAAGTTATTATTTCAGTTATTTATCCCGTAAATATGGATACGATAGATCAATGCTTCATCGAAAGTATTATTAAAGCAGAAGAGAATGAGAAAAACATCAATCTGGTGGATTTTAAAATCAGCGCCCAAGTAGTGGGAGATGGGAATAATTTCAGCAGCGAGGTGTCTAGGTTGTACGTGAATTACGAAAAAGACGGGAAAGTTATTAAAAAAACGTATTTTATGAAAATTCCTTCCGACTCGCCTCTTTATCATATTTTTAAACAGCTCGGTAAGTGCATGTTCATTTTTATCAATTATCACGATATGGTCGCACCTTTGCGACTTGATTGTTAAGAAACTAAAGCTTGGGAAGCTGGATCACGCTTCTTGTCGTAGTAAGAATGCACTGTGTCTTGTGGATATTGGCTGTATGTGCATTTTTAAATGATTTTGTTCTCAGTGTTTAAATAGGATTCTTTTTGCTACATAAGGCAATTGGAACGAAGATTCTTGTATTGCTTGGTACTTGATGAGTAAAATATTTACAGTTTATTTAATGCTAGATTGTGTGAAGGAATGTAATGATATTTTTTCATTTGTGATGAAATGAAAAAAAAAATTACGCATTTTCATTAAGTTTCAATTATTTATTTTTCAACTTGTTAAAATTATTTTGAATCTCTTCATTTCCAAAATTAAGTAATTTATATCAATTAAGTAATTACGCTAGAGTTGAATAGAACGGAAAAAATCACACAAGCGTCTAGATTGCCATATATGAAATTTTCATATATGGCAATCTATACGCTTGTGTGATTTTCTCCGTTCCTGTAATTTATTTTATTTTTCAACGAGCGATTTGAACTCATTACAATTTTGTTTCCCGGTTATATTCTTAGAACTTTGATATCTGAATTTGAAATCTGATGGAAAATCTCCTCTTAATTTTACTTGATAGTTTCGACATGGTTCGTTAGAAATTTTTTCATGAACGATCACTTAACCCTGATGTGACATTCAAGGACAAAATTTCAAAGTGACGATCAATTCTAATTGTTGTCGCTATTTGAAGATAACGATAATAACTTAATACTTTTTTTTATTATCAACTTATTACAAATTAAGTTGGTAGATCGAGCGTATGATATGAAATGGAATTACCTTACCTTATCTAAAGTTCTGAACGATGAAAAAAATCCATCGAATCTAAATCATTTATTAAATTATTTTGTAAATTGCAATAAAATACGAATTGCAATTACAGTAAGAAGCAGAACTCGGGTGCTAATGCCTATTCGTATTTACGTAACGACAAGCCCGATGTAAAAGCGGACGTTTCGAAAATTAAGATCGCTATTTCGAATATAGGTAAATTGGTAGGTATACCAAATTACTCTCAAATATTCACCACGCAGTTTCAGTTAAACTAAAAAATAATGCACCCGCAGATAATAAATTTGGTGAAAAAAGATGGATTCTACGATAGTAAGAATACCGATTTAGTCGTTAAATCGTACGAGAGATTTTTAAATATTGTGCCAAACATACCATCGGTCGAGCCCGAAGTGTATTCGAAACTGGTTCAAATTAAGGGACGTATTTGGGATATAGTTATCGAACAAATCATCCCTCGAGAGAATGCTTTGAATGTTTTAAATCATGGCGATTTTTGGAGCAATAATATGCTGTTTAAATACGATCACGATGGAATTAAAGTTAAACTCGTAGATTTCCAGTTATGTCGTTGGAGTAGTCCGGCTACCGATATTATTTTTATGATAATTAATAGCGTTAGATTCGAAGTTTTCGAAAAGAAATTAGATGCGCTGCTGAGCGCGTACCATGAAAGCTTTTCTTATTGGTTGAGATCATTGAAATGCAATGAAACTTATACGTTAGCTGAATTGAAGAAAGATTTCCACAATAGTTATCAATACGGGTATACCGCAATGGCCGCTGTGTTACCATTAGTAATGAATAAAGCCACAGATTTGAATTTAAACGAAAGCGTTAAAAATGAAAAATTCAATCCAGATTGGATGAAGAAAACGTACGAAGAAGAGATGTATATCGTCGCGGTCACCAAATGGATACATTTTTACGCTAAACATGGTAATTATTCGTTTTTTATTTTTTATTTTAATTTTAATGGTAATTGCTATGTTTTTTTGTTTTAATCTTAATAATAATTTTTTTTGAGCTATTTATTTTTTTACCTCAATGATGATTTTTCTCACTAATGTAAAAAAATGTTTCAATGATTTTTTTCTATTAGGATGGCCTTATTCAGGTCCATGTGGTGAGGGGGGGGGTAAGAAATATGTCACTCATGTGTGTTTCGTTTGTGCCCTAATTGATTCCTTTGTGCTCCTTTCCATTCTTACATTTTTTGTAAAACTTCGGGGTGCGTTTGGGAGTGTGAGAGGTCATATTCTGGTCACCAACTAACCCCACACCTGAAGTTTGACCTTTCTACATTGATTTGGTGAGGACATTTGGAAAACTCAAGGAATTTCATGATTCAAAACTTCCTCAAAAGGCGGTTTGTTGCTCTAACTCGCGTCAAAATGCACCTAGGTAGATGAAATCTGGATTTATTGGTGTCCGTGATTCACTCTTTCATATGAGATGAAAAATAAAAAATTTGAGCTAACAGATTGATCAACAGTGCAAGACTGAACTTTTTCTGTATGTTTGTAAATGGGTTGAAGGCACGAATGACAACCTAACGTAACTTTGAGCTAAGGAACGTAGATCTGAAAGTTCCAAGTCTGAAGGTTTGAAGGGTGGAATAAAATAATAATGATGTCAAATTGTAGGAATAAAATAGAACAAAAAAATCAACAAAAAACTTGAGCCAGAAATCGAAAAAAAAAATGCGAGCCGGGATAGGATTGCAACCCTCTACCATCGGCACCACACGCCACCACGCATATCACTAAGCCCCCGAGAGCTCAACAACATTCCTAAAAAATTCCGTATATACATGTGTTGCACGCATTCGTTTAGCTGTGCTACACCAAAAATTTGAAATGAGCTAAAATATCGATCATTTTTACGAACATAATCATTCACTCCTCACTCAAGTCAGGGAAAATAATAACTCCCATTAAATTTCATTACTTTTTTGTGGTTTTTAGGTTTATTTCTTTGAATATACGCTGAAGAAGATAAACAAACACGTAGACATCATCTATATACATAAAATGTGGTTGTGAGATCAAAAGTGGTTCCTGATGTTGTTTGCTTATCACGAAGTACAAAACATGTATTGCGAAACTAAGAATATGCCGATATATGATTTGTTTTTATTTATTTATTTATTCGTATGTGACAGAATTACTTTTATTTTATTATAATCAAATAAAATTCTTTCCTCGCCTTTCAGTATTGGTGAGTAACTGAGTATGATGTTAAGTTTTGTGAACTAATATAAGTGTATGTGTTCTAATCTACTGTGTACAGATATTTTATATAAAATAAAAGATATGCTGAAATTAATTGTACGGATTTTTAAGGATTACAGCTAAATAAATCTGTTTCATCATCTAAGCTCTTCGTCGTACTTCAGTCTGCAGGGTTAAGGATGTAAAAAATGTAATTCATTTTCTTCTTTTTCATCCGCTACATAAATGGGTATTCGCTACCATTATTCTTGTCCCTAATAATACTACATTTATGCACGTGGTGATTCATGTGATCAAATTACTGCATAATGTTGGGCTACCAATGGCTTTCCAGAAATCGTATTCATCACCTAATAAATAATTATTTCTCATCGTTAAGGTTAGATTGTTGATATGCAAATATTCCAAATTATTCGGTGACGATTGTTTCCACAGTTGTCGTTATTTTGTCCGTTAGGATTCCTACAATTATGAACAGGAGACGTTGTACGTTGTGATATCGAGTATACTGTTGTTACAAACTAATAGGTAAAAGCGATGGTTACCCGTAAGCCACGAAATTATACCACAATGTGACAACTTGATCGGATACTATTCTGTCTTCTCCTTCTAGAACTGGAGGAAATAAAAGAGCGTTGTAATATAAACTCACCAACTCTTCACCGTGTACTGCGCCTGTAAATAGAGCTTTGCGTGATTATTTTGTTCATTATTTAAAGATGCCATCGAGGTACTTACCCAGTTTCCATTTCGTTCTGGTAGCTAGTAATTCTAGATACGTTTTCAAGTAGCCGAATCTGTTCGCGTAATCATATAAGTATAGGTAAATCGGACCTTTATACCTGGTAACTGTTTCAATTGTACCTAGATGAAAGTTTCCAAAACCGTAAATCTGGAAATAATCAAAAAATTTTAATCATCTACCTACGCTTTTGATGTGATTTATTGCGAAAATTGATTTAAAGTTGCATATTTTTTTTGTCTGAGCGGATTCTCATTTTGTACTTTTCTGGGTGTTCCCTTTCGATCGCACCAACTACACTTCATGGTAGGATGGACTTCTTTTGTTACACACATAGGGTGGTTTAAAAATACATGTAAAAAATTTATTTGGTTTTTTTTTTTTTTGCTCATAATCTATAAATATGTTTCTTTTACATTGTAGCAATAGTCACCATATCACATTCCTATTCACTTTCCTCAAACAGACTAAGGTGTTCCAGGAAATCTGGGCCTTACTCTCTAATCCCTAGCAAATGTGCCTCTGGCCTGAGTTGTAGTTTATGGCACAAACAAACTACACAAATTTTCATATCATTTTATTTTTCAGATTGACAAATTAATTATAACTACTGAATATATTCTAAAATTGTTTTTCTTTACTTTTTCTGTTATTAAGCGAATTTTTCATTTTTAATGTGATGGTTACATTAAATGAAAAACTGATTTTTCAACCACAATGCTTCGCAGCCGAATTTAATTTTTTTGAATTACTTTTTGAGATATAATTTTTTTAAATGAAAACGAATAATATTAGAGATTATGAACTTGCAATTCCAAAAGAATGAAAGTCGAACCACCCTAACACGCATGTATAGTTGTTTACCTACCCTAAATTTGAAGAAGTCGAAATATACTAATTTGAAAGAAAATAAATATATAATTTTATCTTGTAAACAATGAAATATAAAAATATGAAGTTCGGGTAACAAAAAAAAAGGTAGACGCTGTTGATGGGATAGAGGGCAGAAATTATTTCGTCTCAATACGACCGCCTTCATATCGTATGTGAGACTACTCATACTACATTCATATAATTATAATAGTAATTTGCCAACCTTTCTTGATAGAAAACTTGAAAAACTTCATGAGAAACATTTTTTACCTACCTAAAAAATGATAAAAAATTCTAGCCCATTATAAGTATAGTGAGCATGCTCCTGGATGTATTTTCCATTTTTACTGTATTTTCCAATTATTATTTGCTAGTATGATTTTTAAGCTAATGATTTTTTTATCGCAGCCCTGGGGATTCTTATCTAAAAAAACTACACCGTAAAAATTCTCTCTTCGGCTAATTTCAATAAAATGATTTGAAATTTGGTATGCACTAGTATAGGTACCCGATGATTATACCGCTAAATTTTTTCAGATTTGTTTTACAAGAAATTTGACCATGAAATTAATTTTGAAAATTTTAAATATTTCTTGTGGATTTTGAACTCATTTAACTTATTTACAAATAAAAACTGTAAAAAATGAAAACTGATGTCGTAATGTGATATGTAATAAATACATTTCTCCGGTAATTTGACATAAGTTTTTCATTTCTCATAAATGTGTACGGAAAAATGTTCAATTTAATGTATAAATAATGGGTTGCCTTAACAAGTGACGTAAAAATAATGTACTCGTGGTTGAAAAAAAAATATGGGTGATTTCTCATATAACTGGCCACCAACCTCAAAGTATCTCGGGTTCATTCCCTTGATGTGCGTCAAGCTGTCTAGGGCGACATCGGTATTGCTCCGTTCAATTTCATAGTAACTTGATTAACCCATTGTTAACCCATTTCTTTTTTCACGTTTGAAATTATCTACTTAATTTGTTTTTTTTTCCAAAATGTCTATGAGAATTATTTTAAGTGCAAGTGGCGATGCCGCTCCTACGAATATTTCATTTATTTTTAAATTTATTTCAAATTCTCTTTATCATTCCTTTTGCTTATTCGCGAAAGAATTTTCACCGAGGGATATGACCTCACGTTGTTCTTCCTCCCCCCTCTCCTTTATTTTAATCAAATTTTATCCTCTAAATTTACCTAGTTATCTTTTATTTATTAATTTAATTTAACTTGAACTTAGTCTACGATTTTTGTAAAATAATCACTCCCCCCATCCATTTAATTTCATATTTAAAACTCAAGAGACCATGATGGACGTTTGAATTAGTGTTCAATACGTTCATAATTATTTTTTTGCACTATAATTTTTTTTTTGCCAAATATATAATTTTATATTTTTTGTATTTTTTTGTTGCTTTTTCACTGCGCTAATTTTATTTATTTCTGAGCAACTTATTCTTAGAGATGCGAATTTATACTTGAACTTTGTGATCTCTAAAAATAAGTTTGAGAATTACTTTACCTCAAAGATCTTAATATTTTAGCTTTGTAGTGGGGGTTTAAACCTGTGGCCTTTTTGAGGTTATTTAACAACCCCTGTGACCATGCCCGCTCCATTTTTTGAGAAAACCCGAAATTCGGCGCACCTCACGCCTATAATGTAATGCTGTATTACCTATTCACAGAAAAAATGGTGACAATGAAGAAAGTAGATGTGGTACAATGTTGAAATAATTATAAAAAATTATTGGTAAAATTAGTCATTAATGATTATTCGTACATTTTGCTGATACCTTTGGAAAATGCTATATTAACATCATATTAATATAAAAATTTTTTATTTCCTATTTTATCTCTTGACATAGTGGGGTTGGATATCTCTTGGGTAGCTCTCAATTACAAAAAAATTGATTTCTTTATAAATTTTCCACACCATTATTTTATTTTTATGTTTATCACCTCAACATTGACGAAAATATCATGACAGGACATTTAAACGTAAACTTAGACTCGCACTTACCTTAGCTATCTCGTAAAATGATTCGTTTAATTTCTTATCGCCTATATATCTTCTCTTTATCGCCTCTGTCGCTTGTGTAGCGTTTGGAAACGTTTCGTATCGAAAGTACTGAGGAAAAAGAGTCTTGTAGTTTCGTTCGAAATGCCGAACAATTTCTTCTTTCGCAAATAAAGCTACGGATGGCCAAATATATCATTAATTTCACGGTTCCGTTGTCCAAATGAAATGTATACTTACGAGGAGGTTAATAAACTAATCGGTACTTAGAACTCGTTGAGATCCTTCATCCGGGATACCACCGATCATCCAGGGTATTGTGTTTGACTTTTGTATACTCAAACAAGGCTCTTCTACGAGGAAAGCTCCCGTATTATGTTTATTTTCGAACACTGGTCTGAATACCGTAAATGGAAGTATGTAATCGTGCTACGAAATTAACTCCGACTTGAATTTCCATCGATTTCTGGGATATACTTATGTTATGTAAGATGAACACAGTATGTACCATCATTTTGAAATAACTTTTTCCTAATTGTTGGGAGGGAACTGATCTCAAGCATTGAAGCAAATGTTCTGATGTTCTTAGCATAGATATGTTGCATCCGACGATGCTGCCGAATTGCCAAGCTAATTTTTTCGCTTCACCGGGTGGATGGACAGCATCCGAATTAAGCGCGAGACCGCTTTGCGAGATTGCTTTGTGGAATAAGCCTACGTTGGAGTGGTCAAAAAATTTTTTCTCTCAGTTTTCCCCATTCATTATTAGTTATACACTTGTGCCATTCCAGATCCATTCACACATTGGTGTTTTGAATTTATATGAGCTTCAATTTCGCTTACATCTATTCTACAAGTTTTTCTTGCTGTAGACATAAAAAAAAACTATACCAATTCCTTCTCAGAGTACTTGGAGGAGAGGAATGGGACTCCCTTAATTTTTGAAGCTTTCAGATTTTGTGAAAAATATTTTTCACGGTTCAGTAGTGCATCCAAAGAAAATCTCAGTTTTTAAAATTGAAAGTTGAACTTTATTCATTACCTATAAAACGTTCAATCTTCTCAACTAAAAAAAAAAAAAAAAAACCATTTCGACTATGCTGCGTCAATTTGAAGAAATATCAATGATTATATCATTTTAATTTTTTCGTCATATTTCCAAAGTGCAATTGAGCTTTTGTAGGAGCTATAGCTGTTATCAAATTTTGGAGATACTAAAAATGTAAGCAGTCATGCTGCATTACTGTAGCTGAGTTTTTAACTGTGGCTTGTTTAGATAATAAACATCTTGTACTGAAGCTGAAAACCCCATCTATACCCTCAAAAAATTTGGAATATGTAATACTTTTTCCTATAGGAACCACATGAGCCCATGCTCACCAACCTTCCCCAAATTTTTATGATTAGACATTTTGGATTCATTTAAACTCGAATTCTCAAGTCCCAAATCAAGCTTATATGTGAAATATCAGCTTCTGTAAACATTTGGTGAGGAGATGAAGACTATTAATGACACTTTCTTGTATGATTTCTCCTCCAAAGTCGTTTGTCTCTCCAAACCCTCATACCAAATCCGTTTAGAGAGCTGTTTGAATATGTTAATCATTAAGGTTTATTTTGTTATGTGAACAACAATAATCTAAAATTAAAAATTTCTTTAAAATTTGAAAGCACCATACAACATACACCAAAGCTTAATTCCACATTGGGAACGCAGAGAAAAAAAAATTCAAATTTTTCAACTTTAGCTGAAATGTTTTATTTGACTTGTGAAAGTTGAGATATTAATAATGTAAAGTCAGTTTTCAATTTTTGAATCCAACTCTTCCCTCTAAAGGCTCTAGAGAAAGCTGATAGCGGTTCTCTCATTTTAAAAGCAAGAACTACGAGTAAAAAAAACCAAGTGAAATCGAAAGCCATGAGGTCATAAATCGTAATTGTTCGATTAAATTGATCTGGAATGAACACTTTGCTTTAAAAAAAAAAGGTGTGAGAAGTGGTACCTTTGGACAGAGGTGAAAAAATGTGAAAATTCACGTCAATCGCCCCGGAGCTGCCGCCAGATATAGTTACATTAGTGGGATCACCACCGAAGTACTTTACACGATCATGGATCCATTGTAACGCAGCAACTTCATCTTTTAAACCAAAATTACCACTGATTGCTTCGTCCTCGGTGCTGAGAAATCCTACAACAAAGGATGGGAATTTTGATTATTCACAACACAACACTGTAGAAACCATTGGTGTCATTACTTCTTCTGTTTTACCTAATGGTCCCATTCTGTACGACATGGTTACCACAATGACCGGCTTATCCATGATGTAATGTGGTCCGTATTTATAAGGTGAAGCTTCGCCAAATAGTTTTTTACCTCCATATATGAAAACCCAAACTGGTAAGGGTCGACTTCGCGTCAACTATTGGAATGTAATCGAGATGAAAATCGTTAAAAGAACATCATCAGCCGTATAGTGTTATTGGTATCGATTACTTGCTCAGTCTGAGGCGTATAGATGTTCAAATTTAAACAATCTTCACTACCTTCGATTCTGTTTAAGCACGGTTGAATGCATTTAGCGCCGTAATTAGTAGCGTCCAATACACCATTCCACGACTCCACTGGTTGCGGATTCTATGACATAGTGTAGCTACAACGTGTATAAAATCTTCGCAGAACAGTATTATTATTTTCAAAACGTACTTACTCGGAATCTCAAATCACCTATTGGAGGTTTTGCGTAAGGTACTCCTAAAAATGCGTTGAATTTGCGTCCATTTCTGCTTAACATAGTGGTACCTTTAATTGTCCCTAAATCTGTATTTACATATATCGAGCATTGTGACAGAGTGAGTTGACTTAAAAATAAAAACACCAAGTATTTCATGCAAAACATTTTTTATTTTGTTAGAGAATTGAGTTCCAGTCGGCGTTTTATTCAACTTATTTTGTAAACGTTTTGCGTTCAAGTCTTTCTACCTTATCGCCAGTAGACAGTTATTGAAAAGCATTTGCACTGACGTAGCTAATACATATTTCATGTACGGGCCATGATAAGGTATTGTATAGGTAACGGGCAACGCTTACAATTTATGATAAGTTAGTCAGTGGATGTGTTTAAATATTGATATTAATTGTCAGGTGTACGCGTAATGACGTTGAGTCACCTGCACTTCGATTTAAACCTTCGTAACAAATTTCATTTTTACTCTCCCTTCTCAATAAAAATTACGCATTCTGAAGCTCACCTAACTTTACCTATCCTCTAAGTTTCAAGTTTCTCGCTGTTCAACAAATGAGAAAGTTTTAGTGAGCGCTGTAACAGGTGCAACGCACCAAATTATTAAATTACGCACGTTAACGTTGCGACGTTGTAGTGTTCGAGCGGAGTCGTACGTTGCGCTTCTCACAGATAAAGTGTGACGCAAACTGATACATAAGATAAGGCAAACGTACGATTCATTGCCTTCTCTTGGTCACTACTACGTGCTTTCGTACATTTACGGAAGACGAGTGGAATTTAATTTTAAGCTCTCGATGTCATATTGACTGCTGAGACCATCTACTGAGGCTGCGTGAGCGCTTCAAATTACACAATTTTCTCCATTTTCAGATTACTAGAACCTATTTTGGTTCACTTATTATTTTTGAGATCTCGTTGGTCTTATCGACTACTGAGACCATTTATTGTGGCTGCGTGAGCGCTACAAATAACAATACAATTTCTTTTTTATTTTTATGTGCTCTAGCTAATCGTCGCAGCTACAAGCGCATCGAACTCGAAGCTGCCAAAGCGCTTCGAATTGTCATTTTCACAAATAAATAAATACTGTACACTGTAATTTCCTAGTATTTTAAAAAACATTTTTTATGAAGTATATGTATATATCGTGTTGTTAAAAGAAGAAGAATAAAATTTTCATCTCTTTCATTTACGTATTGTCATTTCCTCTCATTTGGAGCAGCTTTTGCGCACCGATTCGAAGCTGCATTTTGCGCTTCGAAAAGGCTTGATCACACTCGTCGCAGCGCATAAGTGGAATTTACTTTTAGTGAAGTCTGCTAAAAACTGAACCGAAAAAAAAAAAAAACTCAAATTTGTTGCAGCTTATAATAGTGTATAATAACCTCTGTACTGATCAAAATTGATTTTAATAAAACTTATGAAGATATAATTACACTCAGTCTTCAAAGAAAAGTATAAATAGATACTTTTATGTATCTAGTTGAATAAGTACTTAGTTGCTAAGAAGTACATATAATAAAGTTATGGGGCTTTCAGTGTAGTGGGTGTAGAATAATTACTAGATCTGCGCCATCTTTCGTATTGATACTTTAAATTTCGTATGGAATCCGGACAAAAGAAAAGAGGCACTCCATTTTGAGGATCATCAATTAATGGTTCGAAAGTTAGAGATATTTCTGTTTTATTATCTTTTTTATAAAGTAGTGGATGTGCTATATTGAGAAATAAGTTGAGATTTTCCAAATGTTCTCTATCAAAATACCATCCCTTGTTATAATAGTTTTTCAAATATGCGTCGAAGTTTAATTTATTGACTTTCACGAGTTCATTATTATAGTCTTTCCAGAATTTATGTTTAATACTATTCCCCAGAACGAAACTTCGTGCCATTATTAAGCAGAATTTATCAATGTTCGTATTCCACTTTTTATTTTGAATTTCATTTTTGAGTTTCTTTGCTATGAGGGTGTGAGGGTTTTGGATATAGCCTTTCCAGGTAAAAAAGTATCTTAATACGTCGTCGTGGTAATAGTGCCCCTGGTTATGGAGTTTGAATTCGGATATAGCATATTGGGCTGTGTTATTTATAAAAGATTCATTTAACAATGTCTGGTTATTTTTTAGAATTTCAATAAACTGTGTCTTTCTTAACAGTGATTTACTTTCTTTTTTGTTATGATCATTTCCCGCTGAATATTGTTCTTTTAATATTGTCTTTCGCGGTATAGATTGCGTACCTTCAGTATTGAATAATTTATATAGAGTTCCTATAATTAAATTCCAAGCGCATATGAAACGACTCGGTACCTATGAAGGAAAATAACAAATATTACAATCCAATAAGCTTACTGTAACCAGTGTTGTAGGAACAAACCAAAGAACGAGAACGAAGAACAATAATAACGGAGAATTTTCATTGTTCCTGAGGAACAGGACCAAGAACGAGAATATAAAAGTGGTATATCTGAAGAACAAAGAACAGAACGAGAACAGAATGTTTTCAAACTGAAAGATCAAAGAACGAAACGAGAACCAACTAATGTAAAATGCTGAGGAAGGAGAACAAAAACAAGAACGGATGTAATTTTGGTTGTTCTTCGTTCTTTTGAAAGTTCATGATTTGTCATGAAATCAATAGATATCATGAGGGGAAAGAGAAAATAAGAAACTTATACTTGAAAGCGAGCAAGTGTTACATATACCGATATAAGTAATTTTTTTTTTAATTATTAGCTTCAATTAATTGATTTTCAATTTCAACAACAACATTAACTGTAAACACGTTATCAAAAAAAAAAAAAAAAAAGAAAGAAAGAAAGAAATAAAGAAAGAACAAAAGAAAAATTGAAGAACGAGAACAGAACGAAGAACGAACAAGAACGCGACCATAAAGGATTGAAAGAACAAAGAACAGAACGAGAACAACATTGTAAAGAATTAAAAGAATGAAGAACGGAACGAGAACAGTTGAAACATTGAGAATAAGAACGAGTCAGGAACAGGATCAACTGACTGGGTCTTTTCAGGAACGAGAACAGGAACAAGAACAGACCTATGTTCGTTCCTACAACACTTACTGTAACAACTTTATCATAGTTATATAAACGTGAACATAATTACTTACGTAGTTAGATGTTACTCCTATATTTACGAATTGTTCTAGTTGTTCTTTTGATTTTTCAAGTTGCTTTATTAATTTTTCTAGTCTTTCATTAGATTGTTTTAGGCATTTTTTTCCTTCAATATTTGCTGAAATTATGTTTATTATCATGTTCCATTTGGCAGTTTCTTTCTCACTTTGTTCGCATTCTTGTATTATATTATTGACTTTTATCCCTGTTTGATTTTCTATTTCTGATTTTATAGCATTTCCATAGGAATTTAATTTATTGATTACCTCTGTAATCAGTAATATTTTTACTGGCACTTATGGATATAATAAATTATACAAGTAGCAAATTGTATGATTTCTATTAACGTACCGTTAGATCTAATGCTAGTGCATAGACTATAAAGTACTATCAGGGATAGCTTCATATTTATCAGTTTATTTGTTGGCAATGTGAATGTTTTTACTGAAACATCAATGAAAGAAGGATTTTTTTCATACATGTTATAGGGTTCTGATCTTACGTTAAAAAAAAAAAAAAAAATAATATTAATCCTTGCGCTGCCATACAGCATTACTTAAGCGGAGTTTTTAATGGGCCATAGAGGCTTCCTCAAGTGGCTTTTTAAGACCTTCTCAAATTTAAATGATTTCCTTTTTGGATGCATTTTGAGACAAATTCAAGATGTTAAATTTTACTGTGTAACAAATTCTGTATACAAAGTTTGCAAATTTTGTGAGGATATATGAATGCTTCATGAAATTTCGCAATACAATTTCCCCTCTAAATATCATTCATCTTTCTCACTCTCCTCCAAATCCAGTTGAAAAACTGAAACTTGAATATGTTAGTAAGCTCATTGTGTCATGTTCTAGCGTACCATCATATTTCATGTTTTGTTCACTTCCACATTATTTTGAGAACAATAACTCTTCTTGCTTCTCTTCAATATCATCTGTGAGGTTAGATTCAAAATATAGATGGACTTCCGCTATATAAAAATTTATTGCTCATAATTAGTAGGAATGCAACCAGAAATGCTGTGTTGATGGTTCTAGTTCAGAGATAGCGCTTCAACACAATTTTCGTCTCCCCGCGACGCTGTGCAAAGATACTATATATATAGTGGGCAAGTAGCAAATGGGCCAATACCACCCCCGCTTCTTTCTAGTTCTGGTTAACGCTATCATTGATGAGACTATAAAACTACTTTTCCTTCGAGTTTCAGATTTTTCATAAGTGATAATTTTTATATAACCGTGGGCTATTTAGGTATTATTAATCTATAACTATAGATAATTTCGGGGATAAAGAGAATCATTTTATGGATGCGTCGAATTAATTAATAAAAAAGCTTCAAAATTCAATTAATGCGGGTAGATAGGTACTCACATATACTGAGAATAAAGCTTAAATGTAGTAATTTATAGATTAAGTTATTAAATCATTTTGTATTTCGAACAGTGTAGAGGTATACCTACTTGGATAAAAATTTAATTTGTTCGTTCATCTTTATGATCATAAATCACATGTTATCAACTGATAAGCATATCGATTGATGAATTCTTTTTAAAATTTTAATCCAATTATAAACGATTTGATAATTTAATAAATGTTGTGAAGATGATAATTTTTATAAGAACAAAAAATACAGTCTAGAATAATACCTTCATGAAATTTATAATTGAAAAACAACAGTAATGAAGCACATTCTTTCCCCTCCTTTATTCGCTTGTTATCAGATATTCTTCATTTAGGAAATCCACTTTAATTTCTCATTCATATCATTGTATGAATAAACACCTTAGTAATAAATTAATAAAATTAATATTTATCTCTACTGTACCAGTTTTATTTATATTCGATGACTGCTCTGAATCTGAGCGATAAAAAACAATAAAATATTATAAATCTTTCAAACTACTAAAAATGTTTGTAAATAAAAGGGCAACCGCTAACGATTTCACAAAATAAACAGATCCTTAGTAATGAATATTGGGCGTAAAGTGTAGGCTTTGCCGCTTACGCTTGGCAAATATCATTTGTATTGATCATATCGGTTCTTTGATAAGCGTGTCGCATACTTGAGAATATACCTACCAAAGATAAAGAGCCTAAGGTTAAGTCACGGTCTCTCCGATTTTTTTTAGCGCACCCGCCAACTACTTTGCAGTTCTGCTCAAGTTTTCAAAACATCCCCTGAGAATTGAAAGCTGGGGAAAAACATGTGATAAAAGTAACCATATGCATTTTGACGTTTAGTGAAGCATTGAACAACTTGAGGAAATGAAGAAATTTGAAGTTATTCATCTCGAATGCATGCATTTTATTATAAGCAGGTAAAAGAATATATAAAAAAAGAACATGATAAACATATGTCCCACTCCACAAAAATCAAAGTTTCCTGGACCACCCTTGGACTCTCGAAAATGAAGGAACTAGAAGTCTAGAACCCACCTTTTTGTTTGAAATGATTTAGAACTTATAAGTAACTTTGTAGTTCCTTTTTCAGTTTTTCATGCTGAGGAAACAAAAGATGTTGGTCATACTGCTTCTTCAATTCCTTCGAAGTCATCAATGTGGGGTTATGTAAACTCTTCCAGAATTGGTATTGGTCCCAGTAAGGTTTAATCTGTGGAGTTAGCGTGAGATTGTGAATGTATAAATATTCAACGTCTGGTGTAGTAACAGGTTTCCATAATTTCTCCTTTCTTTCGCCATTCGGATCTCTATTAAAATTATTAAAAGAAAAGGATTCATTGTGTGTATTATTGAACTTTTAATATTGTTCATGTGATGCATGAAAATCAAACCCGTGAATAACAAAATTGGCGAACAGTTCCACTACTTGACCAGATACAATTCTATCATCACCCTGTATCACTGGTGGAAAGTACTGCGGTCCGTAAAATAAGCTTCTCATTTCTTCACCATGAATTACTCCTAAAAATGATTGTTAATTCTTGCATGAGCCGAGAAATATTGCTCACCAAAAAAAAAAAACCATACCAATCAAACCAAACATACCAAATTTATATTGTGATTTAAAACCGAACGAAGTATCGTATACTTTTTTGAAAGGAATTTTATTTAGATGATCGTAAACATAGTAATATTTCTGGCCTCGGTATATTCTAGCAGATTCCGTCATACCTAAATGTACCAAACCGTAGGAAACTATCTGCCAGTAAAGAAATGTAAGATGAATTACGAAGTTTGTCAATACTCAGTATCGATATAATTCCTATGCTTAATTAGTTTTTTTTTTTTCAATAAATTACCTCGGAGACGCAGTAAAAAGTATTTTGTATTAGTTCGTTTTGACAATATTTGTTCATTAGTGCATCAAGTACTTGCTGCTCATTAGATAAATGGTTGATGCCGAAAAATTGGGGAAACAATACGCGATAGTTTCTGAAGAAATGTTGCCTCACTTTTTCGCGAAACCCTGGTTCTGGTGATGGGTAACCAAAAATTGCTGAAAAAAGAAACACTATTTTTATGCTGTCTTCAGCAGAGTCATTGAAGAAGAGAACATTTCGCTCACGAATGACTTTTTGTTTTCCCTCATCGGGAACAACGCCCATTAGCACTGACTTATTGTTTGGTTTTAGAATATCGATAGCAGGATGAGATACAAGGAAAGCTCCTTTTTCTTCTTTCTCAATAACTACACCAAATAAAGTATGAGGGAGTACGTAATCGTGCTATAAAGAAAAGTTAATGTCCAATTGAATCGTTATTAAAGTCATATTGTTCTTAATGATTGTGAAACCATCTTTCATAAAAATTTTATACCAATAAGCTCGCAAATGCTAAAGTTAGATTCTTGGCTTCTACATTCTTCAAGCAGTTCAGAAGATCTTCATTTTTTTTAATCGATTCATTTTTACAACCAACGATTCTAGCTACTTTCCACGTTTGCTTCAAAGCGTTACCAGGTTCTGGTAGAGATCTGTAATTCAGAGCTTGGCCGCTTTCAGATATAGCTCTGTGAAATAAATCTTCAAGCAACATATTTGTTTTAGTGTATAGTTCATTGACGAAAGTCTTATCCTTTTCGATCGCGCTTACTGGAAGAAAGAGGAGAGAATAAGTGTAACCAAACGTCCACAGCTCCGGAACTTTCGCCTGAAATCGTTACTCTGTTTGGATCACCTCCAAAGTCAGAAATGTATCGCTGAATCCACTGTAAAACCATGTTTTGATCTTTAAGACCGAAGTTTCCTTTTATTATGTCGTCTTCTGTGCTTAAAAATCCTGGGTGTGCGTATAATTTAGATTAACATCGATTTCGAATTTCATATTTTAAGCAGTTGATTGAAATCTAGATAAGCTTATTGGAATTACCTAAAGTTCCTACTCTGTATGATGCTGATATGAATATAACTGGATGATCCATGATGTAATGAGGACCATACTGTGTCGAGCTTGGTTCCCCAAATAATCTTTTTCCCGGGTAGATGAAATACCATACTGGTAATTTTTGGGTGATGTTTTGTGGAGACTGTTATGTTCAAAAACATTTTACCATTTATTATGCCTTTGACTTATCTATAGATATCTTATTGAAGGGATGTTTCGTCACCAACCTGAGGTATGTAAAGGTTTAAATATAAACAGTCCTCGCTTCCTCTGTATCCTTCTACGCGGGATTTAAACTGAGAACATGGCTTTTGTTCGCGTGTTGCATCGTAAGTATGAGACCATGGTTCATTATATAAAACTGGATTCTAAATGAGCTCGAAAAATTTAGTTAAAGATAATCCCAACTGTACCTGAATGTAAAATTAAATTTTATGTACCTGAAATCTCAAATCGCCTATGGGTGGTTGAGCATAAGGCACTCCGAGGAAAGCGTAGAATTTGTTATAATTTCTACTCAATAAAGTTCTCCCTTTTATTCGACCGAGTGTGAAATTGTGTTCAATATATTCCAACGAATGTGAAACTACAAGCAAATGAACTACAGTACAAAATATAAACTTCGAACCGGCCATTGTGAAGTACTTGAAACATTCGCATTTTCAACTTGCCAATTAAATATAAATGGGCGCGGACAACTTGTTATCTGTCAACCTTCGTAAAGTTTGGTCGTTTCCATATAAGCTACTTATTATCATTACCTATATATAGATAGGTTAAAACACACTGTGATATGATTGTGACCAATTTATTTCATGACCGATTTTATGGACACCCAGTCTTCTTATTAAGGAATGAATAAAATTTCTCTCTTATGACGTTCTTCTTTCTCAAAATTCTTATTAAAATAATGGCGACTTCGGTTCTATAGTATTTTCTATTAAATTAGAATATGTAATATAATACCTTTTTCAATTTATTTATGAGTAGGTATTTTCCAGGGACTTGCATTTGAAATGACGCTTTTCTATTGTGAATGTAAATATGTAATATGCTAATAAATAAATCTTTAACTGCTGCCCTTCTGTATCATTTTTATTGATAATATTGCTATAAAATTTGAAAAGATCGTAGATGTAGCCTATGGGCACATTATGATGTAAATATTTGCATATACATATAATTATGTACTTTTTCAAGGTCGATATATGTTTTCTTTTTTTCAAATTAAATATTTATTATTCTTGTAAAGGTAAAAATTGCAAAGCGAATGCAAGTAAATGAGTATTGTTTTCGTAAAAATGCTTTAGAGGAAGTACTCATTTTGTGTTTAAAGTTGATACCCATTCAGCTCGCAGGTTTTCTCTTCAGATCGCCCAAGAAAATTGTCTCATATATAGAAGAATTTATTAAAGGTGGGTTTCCTAAATTCTTCCAAAATAGGTAATCATCCCAAAATGGTTTGGATTTCATGAAACATTGAGATTTATTTATGTATATGTATTCGACGTCAGAAGTTATAACTGGCTTCCATGTTTGCTCTGCATTCATTCCATTTGGATTTCTGTGGTTAAAAAAAATACCAGATTGTGAAATGAGGGAGTTATATGTACTTACAGTACCTGCATGCAACTTACCCATAGATGACAAAATTACTCCACATTTTCACAATTCGCTCTGAAACTATTCTATCATCACCAATCAGCACGGGAGGAAGAAGAAAAGGTTGATGAAACAAGCTTCTGAATTCTTCACCATGAACTACACCTAAATCAAAATAGTAATTTGAATGTTTCAGTACTACTAGAAACTAGTTCACAATATATGCTAGGCGTCGAGGAGAAAGGGGAGGTACTTAATTAAACTTTGAGTGGAGAGACTTCTTGTGAATTGGTGTTTACACTTCAAGAGAATTTCGATAAGCTATAGGTTTGATAAGTAGGTGACCCCTGATCTCCTAGAAACAGACCTGTATCCAGAAATAGGAAAATTTAGCGGTCCACCGAGAAATCCCTTTTTTAACGGCCCACATAGTACTTATCAGCCCAGTTTTTTCTTTTATTTCTCAAATTATGGATTTATGGAATTCCTTTTGTTTTTTTTTTATCAAAGTTTGGAAATGAAAGTAGCCTAATTTTTACCTCATCGGCCCAAATACATCGCGGCCCATTGAGATTTTCTCGGTAAATCGCCTACTGGATCCGACCCTGCCTAGAAGTAATAGCTGCCAAAAGCAAGCCCTAGGAGGCTAGTGTAGCGAACATGAAGGAATTCTACTGCCAAAAAAATGGAATGACGAATGAGTCAGAGAAAACGCATGGTTGGTTGCTACTGTAAACTCCTTTACCTACTGGTGTTATGGCTCCAAACTCTGGGTGGCAGATGGAGTATGTAACTGGAAGGGAGTCATACTATTGAATCCCATAACCGGGCTTCAATCTATTTGCGGAACATTCCTAATCTATCAGTTAGCAGTATAATAGAATTGCACAGATGAATGTAAGGCTCAAAGGAGTAGTTATCATCTCATATCGAAGAGGTACTGGCCAAAATTAGTGTCCTGAGTCTGACTCTCCCAAAGTGAGGGACAATGCGCTTCAACAATCCGAGAAGATAAACTCATAGCATAGGTACGGCTAAAGATGGGAATAGATGGCAAACACTATCAGTTGAGAGTATGGTGACCAGAAGAAAAGGAAGATGTAATGGTTGAATTTATAATGTGGAAGACTAATGATGGAGGTACTCGCCCATAAGAGAATACTGAGAAAAATTGTGGGTTGGTCATGAAGAAATCTTTTGTCATCTAGCCAGATCTTTTGAGAGTTCTGTAATATGTGATCGCTAATAACCATAGTGATCCCTCTATCAATTTCATCTCCAGTTCATTTATTGATTTTGATAACTGTTTGTTCGCATTTTGTGTATCTCAGTTTAATAAATTTGGTTTATTTAAATTCAAAGAATCTATTGAATACTCCAGAATTAAATATAGAATTGATTTAAAGACATGGTTTAAATTTTTTGGAATTATTCTTGTTGAAGTTAGAAGTTACTGGTAACCTCTGTCTGATTCAAGTTTTGATTTATTTACATTCCCTAATTACTTCGTTTTAGCCAAGAACTCACCCATAGGCTCCTTGATGTAAAGTCCAAATGAAATATCATATACTCGTCTATAACTTTGAGCATTTAAATGATCGTAATGGTAAAAATATTTTTCACCATTGTACTTCAACGCAGCATCAATCATACCTAAGTGAACAGTGGCTATTCCATATGCCTGAACACAATATTATTGAGATTAACAGTGACTTCCATCTGTAATATATTACCATTGTCTTCTATGTGATTTTATCTTACCGTTGATACTTCATGATAACCATCTTGTATTCGTTTACCAGGGAAATATTTTTGTCTCACATTTTCTACTATTTGTACTTGATTAGGGAGATGATCAAAACCCAGTAAAATAGGAAAGATTCGATTGAAGTTATCGCAAACGTAATCCAAAACTTTCTTTTTAAATACTTTATCTTTTGTAGGGTATGCGTAGAAACCTAAAAAAGAAATGTAAAATGGATATCAAGAAATTCGTTTCGGAATGATCGTAGATCTTTCTTTACCTACCTAGGGATTTTTGATGAGCTTCGTTTGTATTTACTCCCATCAGTAATGTCTTATTACTTGGTTTTTGGATTTCTACGATTGGATGCGATGTTAGAAATGCTTCCTGCGAATTCGGATTTTCAATGACTATTCCAAAATAGGTATGAGGTAGGATGTAGTCATGCTATACATGTAAGTCCGTGTTTTAACATTTAGGTGTTAACTATTAACGATTCCTAGTCGTAGCTGTTAGGAAGTTATACCATCATAAAAGCTAAAGATGTAGTCAATATGTTGGCAGGTACCATTCGAAGGCAATCTGCCAGGTCTTCGGAAGTTTTTACGTATTTATTTTTACAACCGACGATTGCGGCCAATTTCCAAGCTTGTATTCGACTTTTACCGGGTTGTGAAATGGCTCTGAAGCTTAAACAAAATCCGCTTTGTAAAATTGCTCTGTGGAATAATGCTGTTGATCAGAGAAGATGTATTAAGTTTGTTTCTCTTCTTTAATGACCTTGACGAAGCTGATGATGTTATTCGAAATATCGTATTTGTATTTAAGTAAGCATAATGCGAAGACTTATACTTTAATAAAATATCGTATAAAAATAATAAATTGTTTAAGATGTATGCGTATTGTTATAATTTCATGTATCATTGTGTAAATGTAAATTTTTGCTTACGTTTAGCAATAGGTGAAAATAAATGTAAGGCGACGTCTACAGCTCCTGAACTTTCACCAGCAATAGTTACTCTATTTGGATCGCCTCCATAATCGGATATGTATCGATTGATCCACAGCAATGCTGCCACTTGATCTTTCAAACCGAAGTTACCTGGAACTACATCATCTTCGGTGCTTAAAAATCCTAAAAAGAGATATAATTGTGGTTCTATAATGCATCCAGTATGACTTATTAATTAGAATAAATTCCACTTATTCACCAAAAGCACCAACTCTATATGATGCGCTAACAAAAATCACTGGTTCATCCATTATATAATGAGGACCATATCTCTGAGTGGTTGGATCTCCAAATAACCTTCTTCCTGGATAGATGAAAACCCATACCGCTAATTTTGTGCTATTTTCAGATGGTAACTGAAAATTATATGTAAAATAAGGCCTTTCTTTTAGACTTTCCATTTGCTCGCTCATTTATCGTTATCTATTGAGCACAAACTTGGGGAGTATATAGGTTCAAGTATAAACAATCTTCTGATCCTTTGTATGTCCATCCTAGTGAATTTTGAGCACATATTTCCGGTTGTTGAGTTGCATCGTATGTAAAGTTCCATGGTCTTGTGTAAGGTATTGGATTCTAAAACCAGTCACTGAGTTAATGTTCCTAATGTTTCTTTTCGTATTGTCGCTTCTAAGTGACTAACTCACCTTGAATCTCAAGTCTTCCAGTGGTGGTTCTGCAAAAGGTAATCCTAAGAATGCGTAAAATAATTTACCCTTCCTGCTAAGCATCGTCGTGCCTTTAACAGGCCCCAAGGTTGTGTTGAGATATACATAACCGTAGATCGGACCAATTATTACGGTTAATAATAAAATAAAACGAACCACCAACGTGTATTGAAACATTTTAAATAAATTTTTTCTTATGTCACGTATAGGCGATACTTTTTTCTTGCACTTCATTGAAGTTGCTGGTTTCGTGATTTTTTTTTTTTTACTTCTTATCATTGTGAATGATGGGCTTACGTCAATATATTATAAAATTTATTGGATCTTGGACATGCTATGTCATTGTATATAATTTTATTAGGTCGTTTAATCAGTGAACATTTGCCCTTTCCCTAATGTCTCCACAATCAGAAATAATTTATTTAAAAAAATAATATATTTATACATATCTATATATATACACACACACACACCTTTTAATTTATTTGTACAATCATTATTAAAATGAAGTCATGTTTTGAAAACATATCTTTGATGGAGACAATTTTTATCATTGAGTCAATATACATATCTAGACAATGTAAAGGCTTTTTGTACTTTTGTTTCATTGATTGAAAATTTAAAATTAAATTTTCTTTTTCTTCTATATTCCAAGTATTTTTTTATAAAATAAATAATCATCCCAAAAAGGTTTGTTCTTCATTTCAAGTTTGAGATCGTGAATATGTAGATACTCCAATTCCGGTGAAGTTACTGGTTGCCAAATATTAATACTGCTGTTCCCATTTGGATTCCTATAAAAATAATATTATCACTTATACGCTTGCAGAAAAAACAATAAATCTTAGTATGCATATTCTAAGATTCACCCATAGACTACAAAATTGTACCACAAGGAGATCACTTGATCTGATACGAGTTTGTCTTTTCCATCAGTAATTGGTGGAAACAAACTAGGATAGTGTTGTAAGCTGCGAAGTTCCTCTCCATGACAAACTCCTATTAGAATTTTCAATTTACCACATATAGAATTTTTTTATTTTTGAAATATTTTATAGAATTTTATCCATTTACCCATTTTTCCTTGACCATGAAGACCTCTAAGATAATAATTTCTCTCATAGTTGATGGCATTTTGATGATCGTATACGTAGAAGTACTTTCTACCATTGTATTCTAACGCACTATCAATGGCTCCTACGAAAAAATGGACAGTACCTGATACCTGAAAAAGTTTTCTCATTCACATCATAAGTTTTAAAGAAATATCTGTGTCCAGCTCAGTCATTGTAATTATTACTCGAGACATTTGCTTGAAGGATTCTTTGATAGATGTTCCGTTGAAGTATTTTTTGAGTATGAGATCAGTTATAATTGTCTTATTGGTGAAATGTGTATAACCAAGGAGGTCCGGTAGAGTTGCATGTATGTTACTCACAAAATTATCTATGCTTTTTGAAGTAGCGTAAAATCCTGAAAAGCATTCTTAATGAATAACCATATCAGGTAATTAAATCAAGCATGCGATTCCCTTTGAAACTGACCTATAACTCCTACCGAACCTTCATCGCTGTTGATTCCCAACATCCATGGTATATTATGAGATTTCCTCAATTCGTTCAAAGGTTCGTCGACTAAAAACCGCATCGATGAGTCTGCAGATTCGACTACCGGAGCAAATTTTGCCATTGGTAAAGACCTGTACTGGAATAGAAGAGTAGTTTTGAAATTTTCTCGTTTGCTGAAGGAACAACGTATTTTCAGTCCTAATGGTTTGGTTTACCTCGGTCCTTGAAAGACATTGAATTATTTTATGAACTGGTATGTCTTGTAAACATGACAATAGGTGCTCTGTTGTTTTGCTATGTTCACATCCTACCATGCTTGCTAACATCCATGCTTGTTTTCGGGCCAAACCTGGTTTCATCACTGTTGTCAAAGGGTGGCCACTTTGGGATATGGCTCTATGGAACAATCCTAGAACGTAGGTTTTATAGAAAAATGTTCAAAAATGCTAACTCAAAAGATGAATTTGTACCTTTAGATAATGGAGAGCAAAGATGTAAAGCAGCATCTATTCCACCAGTGCTGCCACCAGATAGGGTTACATTTGTGGGATCTCCTCCGAATGAGGTTATGTGTTGCTGTATCCATTTAAGAACGATTAATTCATCCTTCAAACCGAAATTTCCTGGAATCACTCCATCTTCGGTGCTCAGGAATCCTTAAATATTTAAGTTACTCAGTCATGGAAATGTGATAAGTTTTAAGTGATTGAAGCTCGTTTTACCTAATATATTTATTCTATATGTCATTGTCACAAATACCACTGGCTTATCCATGATGTAATGTGGACCATGTTTGTTTGGAGATGCGTTCCCGGATAGCCTACGTCCTCCATAGATGAATACCCAAACTGGAAGTTTCTCTTTCGTCTTCACCTACATTAGTACATTCTTATTTCATCACTTACCTTCTTTAGTGTCCTATCTAAGCTCTATATATCATACCTGTGGTACATAAATGTTCAAGTACAAACAGTCCTCTTGTCCAATAAATACGTTCGATCCATTCAACTGCGGACAAACTGGAGGGTACCTAGTGGCATCGAACGTTCCGTTCCATGCGGTATCATATATCAGTGGATCCTGAAGCCAAAACATGAATGATATTTCACCTATTCAAATGTTGAATAACATTGAAAAATTTATTACCTGAAATCTCAGCTTTCCAACTGGTGGTTTAGCGTAAGGAATTCCCAGAAAAGCGTCAAATCTTCTACCTCCCCTACTGAGCATAACAGCTCCTTGAACATGACCCAGTTTTGTTTCGATTATTGTGCCACAAAATACTAAATTTATTTGTATGAGTAATAGGAAGAGTATGAAACGCATTTTGAAAATTTTAATTTACAAATTCGACTCGAACGCTTCGCTCATTATAAGATACGCTGTTTTTTTTTTTTTGTCAAGGTTGTCTTAGTAGTTATCAGTCGACAATGTGAAATGTGTCAACGGGTATGGTAATAGTTCTTTCCTCTATCAGCTTACGCTCAATAACTACAACTTCACCAGAATTTTGTATTTCGGACATATAAGAAATTATCGTAGTTTTTGTACGTTGTAAAATTGAAATAAGACGAAGTTTTTCATGGGGATATTGTACGCCTTTTAGTTCACCAATACGAAACAATGGCATAATAATTTCTATGGTGAAAATGGAGAAATCAATTCAAAACGAATATTGATCATGTGTGTATTGGCGTCTTTGAAAATGAAAGTTGGTAAATTATAATACATAAATGTTCAAGAGATTCGCATATATTGATAATCACCCCTTGGAACGTGATAATGTAAATATCAGTTATCACGAAGGTGTAAATATTTTCCTTGGAAAAAAAAATTGCGCCATTGAGTGTTAGATTAGGCAATTTAATCTACAACAGTTTGTAAATGTCTTATGTTCCACGATAATGACCTCTGCAGCATTCGAAATCAAGAGTAGGCAAGTTAATTTACACGAAAGTACGTATATTTCCCTACTTTATCTATGAAATACTGTATCCACTCTGATAAGTATAACCTATTCTCATGCTACCACTAATAGACTATTAAAAAGGAGTTGCTAATTGTTTTGAAAATGAACCACGTATATTCACAAATTAAAAATATGTTCATGTATATTTACAGAAAGATTGTACAGTTGTATTCTTGGTAGCGCTTAATATTAATTAAGTACTAATATATTTCGATAATTAACTTTTATCAGCTTACTCCCCAAATAGGTTTATGTGTCTCTGAACTTATTATAATGCTGGTGTCTAATTTCTTCCAAAATGTGTATTCATCCCATAGTAATTTATTCTTCATAGCGAGTGTAAGGTTACTTATGTGTAGATATTCCAAATTTGAGGATGTGACGGGTTTCCACGTTTGCTCGTTGTGTTTGTTCGGATTCCTAGAATTTTAAATGAATTTCTTATTTTCCTATTTGCAATAATTTACTACCTATAATTAGCTGAGTTTTTAACAAAACGATAGCTATTACAGCCTACCTGATTTGGGAAGGGAAGGTCGGGGGAGGGTGGAGTCTTCAAATCTTTGCGTTTCAGACCATTTGTAATCATCTGGCAAATGTCCAACTTTTTGGTGTATATATATATTTTTTTTTCCCACCCCGTAGCGCCGGTGAGTATTCATAAAATTCGCTCAAAATTTGGTGAGGAACTCTTCTTGAAAATGCGCAGAAGTATTTTTTTTGTTTTTTCGAAAACTTTCAAAATGGCGGATCACTCAAATTTTGAGGGGGGCTGGAGAAGAGGCAAATAGCTCAAATTTTTCGTTTTTGATCTCATATGAAAGAGTGAGTCACGGACACCAACATATTTAAATTTCAGCTTCCTAAGTGCATTTTGAGGCGAGTTAGCAAAAACCTGTTTTTGAGAAAATTGCGTTTTTTGTGTCACTCACTTTGCGCAGGCGGGTGTGGATAAAATTCGCTCAAAATTCGGTGAGGAACTCTTCTTGCAAATACGCAAAAATAGTTTTTTTGTTTTTTCGATAAATTTCAAAATGGCGGATCACTCAAATTTTGAGGGGGCTGGAGAAGGGCAAATAGCTCAAATTTTTCGTTTTTGATTTCATATGAAAGAGTGAGTCACGGATACTAACATATCCAAATTTCAGCTTCTTGAGTGCATATTGAGAGGAGTTAGATCAAAAAACGGCTTTTTGAGGAAGTTTTGAGTCATGAAATTTCTTGAATCTTCCATATCTCCCCACCAAATCAAGTTAAAGAGGTCAAATTTTGTGTGTGAGGTTAGTTGGTGACCACAATATGACCTCTTGAATTTGGATCAAAATGGATTCAAAATGGCGGATTATCAAAATTTTGAGTAGAGCTTGAGGAGCCTCAAGTTGGTAAAAATGTAATTAATATGAATTCATATGGTTATTGGGGATAAGTTGTATACTATATCCCGAATTCACTTCCATACATGATGTTGGAGGGGGAAGGCGGGGTTATCAACCTAAAATAGTGGTGGGGGTACAGGAGGGGTCGAAAATTTTTTATTGCTGTGTCATATGATAAAATGAGCCCAAGTGACAAACGTATTTTGATTTTAGCTTCCTCAGTGATTTTGGAGGGGAGTTAGAGCAAAAAACGGCTTTTGGAGGGGAAATTGCTGCAGGAAATTTCATGAATCTTCCATATCTCATCACCAAATCGGCCTAGAATGGTCAAACTTTGTGTGTAGGATTAGTTTGTGACCAGAACATAACCACTTAAATTTGAGTCAAAATGGATCCAAAATGGCTGATTTACAAAATTTGAAGATAATTTGAGGACCCTCAAATAGTTATAATTTGAGAAATATGTGTTCGCATGATTATTTCATGGCAAGAAATACTACATTTGTGCCAAATTGAACTTCTTAAGTGTTTTTGGAAAGGATAGGGTAGGGGTTTTCAGACTTGGTATTGGGTGTGGCCTGTAGTGATGAACGGTTGAGCATGGTTATTACTAAATCAAAACAAGCCCCAGTTAAAAACTCAGCTCCAGTAATGCGGCATGGCTGCTTATGTGTTTTTTTTTTATAGTGTAACTAATGCTAGAAATGTGATTTATTGAAATAATAATTTTTTTTTTTTTATTACCTTTTTATTATACTGGGCGTGTATAATTGCCAGGATTGTTACGCCCAGTGTAGAGAGTTTAATTTATATTTGGTTTTTATATTTTATTTTGTGTATGAAGGATAGGATTTTTTTTTAATTCGTCTGGGTTGTCCGGTATGTTGGTTGTTTGGATGTTTAGATTGTCACGGGTTTGTTTGATATTGGGGCATTCAAAAAGGAGGTGTGTGACTGAAACTTGTTCGGTGTTACAAAATTCACATAAGTGTTTCTTTAAAAACATTTATTTCATTTTAAATGAGATTAAAGGTTTTGAGGAATTACCGTTTCTTTCCCTAATTCGGCAAGTATATAATTTATACAAAATATTGCGCTTATATTTTGCAACAAATTGAAGGTCATAACTTAGTAAGAGCTGATCGTGGCCAATTTTCATTTGTAGAAAATTAAATAATTATTCGAATGCACAAGTATAGATTATAATTACCCAGTAGCCACAAAATTGTACCAAAGTGACAACACTTGATCAGATACCACTCTGTCCTCTCCGCGTATGATTGGCGGAAATAGATTCGGGTAGTTAAACATACTTATAAGCTCTTCGCCGTGAATTGGGCCTAAAAATTAGTATAATAGAAATTTACTTCCCCTTCAAAAAGTACTGTTTAATTATAATATGGACACGAGGGTGAAATGGGATAAAAAAGTTCCTTGAATTTTGATGAAATTTCAATAGGTTGTTTACCTGTTTCATGTTTCACGTACATTCCTCCAACTTTTTCTCCATGTGTGACTGTACCGTAATTGCGAAGATAATCGGGATGATTTTTATAATCGTAAAAATAAAAATATTTTGGTCCTCGGTACTGTAAAGCTGTTTCTATTGCACCAATGTAAGCATGAGTAACTCCAAATATCTGCGGTTGTTATTTGATTAAATTAACAGATGAATATAAATAATGAAGAAAAATAAAACGATAGTAATTATGAACATTTTTTTCAATTTACCTTCCCAAATGATTGAAACGAGGAACCTATAGGATTATGCTTCAGGTATCTTGATAGTATCATGTCAGTGATGTTTTCATAGTTTGATGTATGTTCGTAACCGAAGAACTGGGGAAATACTGTCTTATAATGTTTATCGAAGTGACTAACAGCCTTGTGATTGGCAAAAAGTACTGAAATTTTACGAAATCCCCAAACGCAAATTTTATGTGATTGTCAAAATTTGTTATACAAAAAAAAAATTGAAATTGTTTATGTACGTACTAACAGATCCTAAAGCGCCTTCATCAGAAGTGACTCCTAAAATCCAAGGTATATTTTTTGTCTTTCTTATCAGTGAGGCAGGGTTATCTGTCAAGTACGCTTCATTTACATACTTATGTTCTATAACTGGACCGAACATTACATCCGGTAGTAAGTAATCGTGCTGCAAAACAATTACTCATGTTTATTTTAAATTGCAATCGAGATTCTTGGGGAGCACGATAGGTTGAGCAAATTTTCGTTTTCTGAAAGGGTCAGAGCACCTAGTATATGCATAATAAGTAGTGCCCCTAAAAAAAGTACAAAAAATTTTACCTCTCATGTTTTGCAACACATCACTGAAATCAGGTTAAATTGTTAAAATTGAAAACTGTCATTGATTTTTGGCATTTCGATTTTTTTTTCTTGCAAAAATTTTATTTTGTTGTATAAAGACTACACAAATTTTAGCCAGCATTCTTTTCAAAATTTTGAGGTCTAAACTTGGTTTTTTGAAAAAACATGAATTTTAGCCTTCAACAGTTTTATTCGTTCGCATAATGCTGAAAATTTGTTTCAAAATTTAGTGGTCGAAACTTTATTTTATTTCATATTTTTAAGCATTACTTTTGCATGTTTTGAAAAAAAGTAATAAGTGGATAATTTATAAGTCACTTGCATGAAGTGTGCCCAATTTCAACTCATAGGCTCAGAAGATAAAATAACAAATTGTAACTTGCAGTGGTTCTCAAAGTATGGACAATTGGTAAAAAAACACCTAAAATTAATTTGAAAACAAAGTTGTAACATCTTGGGAGTCTTCGGTGGCAAAAATTGAGAATTTTTGTTCTTAATGCCCTACAGAGTGGAAACCAAACATAATGCATCATATACGTGACCTACAAATTAACCATTTGTCATTTGTTTTTCAAATTATGCGAGATTGAAGCTTAAAAATATGATATAAAATATAATTTTGATTCCTAAATTTTGAAACTAATTTTCAGCTTTATGCGAGCGAATAAAATTGTTGGAAGCTTGAAAAAATGAATTTGACTAAAAATAAATTTTTTTGTAATTTTTTAATTTTAGAAAACTTGATCTCCATTTTGGGAATGGTTGGGGAGTTGGTATGCTTAAGATTCTTGTACGTCTTTTAAGGATGATTTAACCAAAGGATATTTTAAAAAGGAGTTTATTGTAATTTTCAAACATGAAAAAAATCCAAAAATTATTTTTTTTTCAATGTTTCCTATTAATTTTTTTGCTTATTTTCTATCGCTCTTTTGAAAAAATCTAGACTGAGACCAAAAATTATTCCTCTCCTGGTCCCAATGATACTTCTCAGACAACTCAAAAGCTCAGTTTCCACTATTTACCATTAAACGAAACGTTCCTTGCGAAAGTTTCTCTATCGATTTCGTTTTCAAACATTTCAACAACTGCTCCGAAGTTTTAACATCGCATCCAACAGCTTTAGCGAACTTCCAGGCTTTTTGACGAGCTACACCAGGCTTTTGTATCGTCCAGAAATTCAATAATTGTCCGCTTTGTGATATGCATCTGTGAAATAGGCCTTAGGCGCAATTTATCAGTAATTTAATGTTATAAATTGACTAACTCATATCATGTAAACCATTACCTTTAGATAAATCGGAAAACAAGTGTAAACTGACATCAGATGCCCCTGAGCTTCCACCACTTAAAGTGACGTTAGTTGAATCTCCTCCGAAAGCGTGAATATGATTTTGGATCCAGCGTAATGCCATTATTTGATCTTTCAAACCATAGTTACCAGGGATACCTAGATCTTCTGTGCTCAAAAATCCTAAAAATTGCCAAATTCATTTGTCGTAGATTTTTAGCTGAGTTTATTACAGCCTACCTGATTTGGGAAGGGAAAGTGGGTATTCAAATCTTTTCGTTTTAGACCACTCGTAATAGTGTGGTAATTGTCCAATTTTTTGGTATGTATATAATTATATATTTTAACTCACGCATAGCGCCCACGGGTATTCGTGAAATTCGCTCGAAATTTGGTGAGAGATTATTTTTTTTTAATAAAAGGAAAAATTAAAATTAAAAATAATGAAAATAATATCATTAATAAACCAGAAAATTTATTAGGAATAGAACGTAAAATAGAATAAAAAAATAAAAAAAACGTAAGCAGCCATGCCGCATTACTGGAGCTGAGTTTTTAACTGGGGCTTCTTTTGATTTAGTAATAACCACGCTCAACTGTTCATCACTACAGGCCACACCCAATACCAAGTCTGAAAACCCCTACCCTATCCTTTCCAAAAACACTTAAGAAGTTCAATTTGGCACAAATGTAGTATTTCTTGCCATGAAATAATCATGCGAACACATATTTCTCAAATTATAACTATTTGAGGGTCCTCAAATTATCTTCAAATTTTGTAAATCCGCCATTTTGGATCCATTTTGACTCAAATTTAAGTGGTTATATTCTGGTCACAAACTAATCCTACACACAAAGTTTGACCATTCTAGGCCGATTTGGTGATGAGATATGGAAGATTCATGAAATTTCCTGCAGCAATTTCCCCTCCAAAAGCCGTTTTTTGCTCTAACTCCCCTCCAAAATCACTGAGAAGCTAAAATCAAAATACGTTTGTCACTTGGGCTCATTTTATCATATGACACAGCAATAAAAAATTTTCGACCCCTCCTGTACCCCCACCACTATTTTAGGTTGGTAACCCCGCCTTCCCCCTCCAACATCATGTATGGAAGTGAATTCGGGATATAGTATACAACTTATCCCCAATAACCATATGAATTCATATTAATTACATTTTTACCAACTTGAGGCTCCTCAAGCTCTACTCAAAATTTTGATAATCCGCCATTTTGAATCCATTTTGATCCAAATTCAAGAGGTCATATTGTGGTCACCAACTAACCTCACACACAAAATTTGACCTCTTTAACTTGATTTGGTGGGGAGATATGGAAGATTCAAGAAATTTCATGACTCAAAACTTCCTCAAAAAGCCGTTTTTTGATCTAACTCCTCTCAATATGCACTCAAGAAGCTGAAATTTGGATATGTTAGTATCCGTGACTCACTCTTTCATATGAAATCAAAAACGAAAAATTTGAGCTATTTGCCCTTCTCCAGCCCCCCTCAAAATTTGAGTGATCCGCCATTTTGAAATTTATCGAAAAAAAAAAAAACTATTTTTGCGTATTTGCAAGAAGAGTTCCTCACCGAATTTTGAGCGAATTTTATCCACACCGCCTGCGCAAAGTGAGTGACACAAAAAACGCAATTTTCTCAAAAACGGTTTTTGCTAACTCGCCTCAAATGCACTTAGGAAGCTGAAATTTAAATATGTTGGTGTCCGTGACTCACTCTTTCATATGAGATCAAAACGAAAAATTTGAGCTATTTGCCTCTTCTCCAGCCCCCTCAAAATTTGAGTGATCCGCCATTTTGAAAGTTTTCGAAAAAACAAAAAAAATACTTCTGCGCATTTTCAAGAAGAGTTCCTCACCAAATTTTGAGCGAATTTTATGAATACTCGCCGGCGCTACGCGTGGGGGAAAAAAAAAATATATATATATATATACCAAAAAGTTGGACATTTGCCAGATGATTACAAATGGTCTGAAACGCAAAGATTTGAAGACCCCACGCTCCCCCGACCTTCCCTTCCCAAATCAGGTAGGCTGTAATAGCTATCGTTTTGTTAAAAATTCAGCTAAAAATATCATTCAGGTTCAATATGATTAGGAGTAACAAAATAATTTATCTCATTAAAATTATCATAATTATTTAAAAAAAATAGGGCGAAAAAGGTACTTTTTTATTTTTTCGACTCACCTCAAAATGGTGGATTACTCAAATATTTCATTTTTGATCTCATATGAAAGAGTGAGTCACAGACACCAATATATTGAAATTTCAGCTTCCTAAGTGGATTTGGAAGGAAATTAAAGGAAAAAACGACTTTTTAAGGAAGTTTTGAGTCATGAAATTTCTTAAATCGATCTTCATCAAATTAATCTAGAAAGGTGAAACTTTATATGTAGGGTTAGATGGCGACCAGAATATGACTTATTGAGTATAGGTCAACATGGATCCAAAAAGGCGAATTATGAAAATTTGAGTAGAACTTGAGGAGCCTCAAATAAGTAAAAATGTAATTCGTGTGAACTTATATGATAATTGAGGATACGGGTGGCCTGTAGAACTGAACGTGTTAGCAATATAATTTGCAAACCTGAACAAGCTACAATTAAAAAGCTCAGCTTTAGTAATACGGCAGGGTTGCTTAAGTTATTTAATTTATTAATGACAAAATTTGAAGATTAATTAAATAAATTACACGATGGTGTTAGTAAAATAATCTCTCCTTATACTAGGTTTCCATCCAAAAACAACCGATAGGTACATTAAAGGGGAGAAAATACTATCGTTAAAACCATATAAATCAATCTAAAATAACCCTTTTTCGTTTAATTGCTTCTGATGTTTCCAATTTCAACTTTAAATTGGTATTTTTATACGACACGGTGGGTAACAAAATCGCTCAAGTTTTATAATTTATTAGCACACCACTCAAATTACGTATGTATTACATCATGTTGTATATAAAAAAGTACAAATATGTACTGTATCTACGTGTAAAATTCATATACATACCTAATGGTCCTATACGATAGCCTAAAGTTACAAAAATCACTGGCTTATCCATAATGTATTCTGGACCATATTTATAAGGTAACGCATGCCCCAATATTCGACGTCCTCCGAAAATAAATACCCACACAGGTAATTTCCGATCTCTATTTATCTGTAATATCATTGTAGTTCATATTATCGTTTTTTTTTTTTTTTTTTTTTTTTTTTGTTATCTTAGATGATTTTCACGATTCAGAGATCGCCAACAAAGTTTTGTTTTATCGCAATTCGTGCGGCGAAATTTAGTTTTACCTGAGGCGTGTAAATGTTCAGATAAAGACAATCTTCGTTACCGACAATACCTTTTGGACTCACTTGGGGACATATCGAAGGGTAAGACGTGGCGTTTAGTGTGGTATTCCAAGGTTTGACTGGTAGGGGATTCTGAAAAAATGATTTCAACGACATAATATACGTAGATATGGTTGCATCAAGTGGAAATATCTTGCGTAATATATAAAATTATTATTTTAAATAAATAACTGTTATTATAGTGCGTATGAGTTAGTCGGAAATGTGTTTTGGAAATTTCCATTTCTGTTGCAAATGTTGTAAATATAGAAGTTCAAGTATAGAAGCTTGAGTACCTATTCTTTATTATAGCCGAAGAAAAATTTGTGGTGGGGGAAAATATAGAAAAACTTTTTTTTTTTTTAAATATCATACTGATAGCCTCTGAAAAGTTGTTTAAAAAAATTGATTTCAAAATATCCGAAAATAAACCACTCGCGTTTTCTTTCCTAAAATCGGTCGATTATCGTAACAATTCTCCTTACGCAATACCTTAGACAACAGAAACCTGAAATCTCCATCACCAGCTGTTTAGTGATGTACTTTGATTACTACTAGTGAAATTCAAATTGCCATATTGAATCAATAGCATTTTGGAATCAGATGTTTTTTCCACAAAATTCAAAATGGTGCATCACTCATATTTTGAGGGGGGACTGGAGAAGGGGCAAATAGCCAGGGGCGTAACGAAGACATTCTTCAGGGGGGGGGGGAGAAAACCAAAAATTGACAACTAATATCATGAAATTTTCCCAACTATTGACCTTTTTTTTTTTTTTTAGTCTTCAAAAATTTTAAAATATTTGTAATAATATTGCTACACTAAAACTCCAAATTTACCAACTTTCCAAAAGCCAAGGGGGTTACGTCCCTGGTTGTGTGCAATACATGATATAAGTTCGCATCAGTTCGAATTTATTCGAGTTCTTATTTTCCCAAAAGAAATTCCAAGTTCCCAATTTCAGCGTTGAACAATTATAAATTTCCCAACTTTTCAAAACACCTGGGGGGAAGCTCCCCCCCATCCCCCCTTAGTTACGCCCCTGCACATAGCTCATATTTTTTGTTTTTAAGATCTCATATGAAAGATACACATCCAAATTTCAGCTTCCGAAATGCGTGTGGTGGGGAGTTAGTGCTAGTAAATATATGAGTTCTGTGTAAAATGAAACTTTATTTTTTTTTAAATCTTTTAGCTCCTTTTACTTGCCTTGTTTTATAAATTTTCAATGTTCGGTCAAAATATTTGGAAAGAGAGTAATTTTTTGGGAGAAGTTAATTTTTTAAAGTAAAATTTTACCCTCGCATGAAAAGAAAAATTTATTTACAATCAAGGTTATGTAATACCTTGTGATTCTTAATTGAAAAACGTAATTTTCAATTTAATTTCCCATTTATATTACGATTACATAATAATTATTTATCCTGTCCTTGAATATGAATCCCACATTTCTTTCCATAAGTATACGTACATATATACCATTGTAATTTTATAAAAAAAGTCATGGATTTTTACCCCATCCCCCTTCTTAGCTACACCTTCGGTGTGAAATGACATCGTCTTTTAACCATTCATCTCACATTTCCACTTTCCTTGGAATTATATAACAATTTTCAACCAATGCTCGATATCTTGACCTGAGAGATCACGTTAGGACTAGGTGATATAATGGGCATCAACATTCACAGTGCATGATATACAGACACATATGTGAGTGTTTACGTTTGGTCAACGGTTGGCTTTTATTCGCAAAAATTGAGTGTGGTTAATGCTTTGCTCTGCAACGCTTCTAGTCAGAGCCTCCCCGAATGGATTTACGAAAAAAATGATAAGATCTTTTTTTGTAGAAAATTTAATAACGAGTATTTTATTATTGCACTATTCTCCTTCTACCTTGCACCGTTTACGAGAAAAATTAAAGAAACTGGTTTTGGGGCTTTAATTCGCAGTAGAGAGAGTAGTGCCCAGTGTATCGATTCGGAAAATTCATCTAGATGTTTTCTTCGAGAAAAAAATTAGATTGAAATTTTTTCTTGGTCAAATGCTGTATTGATTGGACCACTAAGACATAATTGTGAATAATTGTAAAATGAATATCATTGTTGTAATTTGCAATTCACTTTTATCGCAAAAATAAATAAAAATTTTATTCCTACTTTCTCAAATATCTGTAGTGATATTTATTTTAAGATTGAATTCATTTCTATTTCTGCTCCAAAAATAAATTTGAATTTGAATATGATAATGTTATTTATTTGAAATTAATTTCTTTTCCTACACTTGGATTTCTCATTTTACATTTTTTTTTTTTTTTTCATAGAACATTATTTTAAAGAAAAATAACTTCCATGCCTATTCACCTGGTATTTGAACTATAACAATTCTTCAAAGGTTTTATCTTAGTGATTACACCTTTGTGAGGCAAATCTTTAAAAATATTTGAAACTATTAGAGTATTATTACCTACCTCAATCTCAGCTCCCCGATCGGAGGTTCAGCATAAGGAACACCTAGGTAAGCGTTGAATTTTTTACCATCTCGACTCAACATTGTGGTACCCTTAATATCGCCTAGATCTGTACTCACGAGTACTTCACCCATAGTGTATTGATACAGTATCGAATAATACGCGAAAAAAGCATACAGTTTTTCCATCTTAAAAAAAAATGCAAACTCCTCTTTAAAATATAGAAAAATACGACCAAAAAATTATTTTATCTCAGTTTCACGAAACATCAACGCTGCTTAGGACGAAAGTGGCATATGATTCTAAATTCAGCGTTCCGAAGCATTTTGAGAATACTTGATAGTGAAATAGATACGCGCAGCATTTATGACCTAACATACTTAGATTTCATTGAGTACCTACATTGAAAAGAACGAATTTTACCTGTTTCGTAAATACCATAACTTATCTCGTATAATTTCTCTTTTTTCCCATTTTTTTATTGCTTTTTAATTTATTTGACATTTTTGAGTGATTTACTTTGTATATTTGAGTTTCCACATTCATTCAGTTCGATATAATGGAGTTAACTTGACTATATTAGCGTTAATTTTGACAATTATTGAAACAACTCTTCGAACCATTTATTTCGTTTATTCGTATAAATATAAAAATCAGCAAATAAGTACATAATGTATATAATATAGGAACTTTGTATACCTACATGCCAAAACATGGTTTCCAAATTCTATAAATAATATACACAATTATTAAAAGGAAGTAATGCAAATTTTCACATCGGTTTATACGCCTATATGAAAATTATCATCTGTGTAATTATATTTCTCGTATTTAATTCAATCTCAATTAAAACAACAAAAAACTAATACGTCATAAGTTTTGATCTTCCTGATATCGTTACGATAGTGAAAAATAGCTAATTTTTATTTCAGCTTGCATTGTCCTTTCAATCGTGAAGTAGACTGGTATACCAACAGTAAACGATTCAGTTCATAAGTGTAGACTACATCGTAATTTGAAGGCGATTTACCTTGTATTTATTTTAATTATTGATATAACATGAATGGTGGGGACTGGGGATTAGGAATGGATCTATCATCTCCGGATGCTTGATAATTTGTACACTATTTCCTCTTATTTATGAAATCAAGGCCCGCTCCCAACTTCGTTCGTTATTTAAAAAAAAAAAATGTTTTAATTATCGTTTAGAAATTTAATTTCATCTTAAAATTAAACGCGTGTCGCAAAATGGCTCGCGTGTTCGAGCATAAAATTAGGATTTGATTCGCGAATTGCATTTATTCATTTTTTTTTTTTCTAATAATCTGTACGTAAGTACTGACCTTGCTTCTGAATTCTCTTTGGCGGTGCGTTGAGATTAAAAAGTAAATTGTATAAGTTTTCAAGCGGATGTGTTTACACTGATTTAAATGTATAAAATAAATAATAATTCGAGTTCAGTTTGATTGTGGAATAAATGCGTCACTGCAGCTTGGTTGACGTATTCTATTGCAGTAATGTTGTTGTAGCGATGATCCAGTTAGCTTGGTTTTATCTGTAAATTGGATAATTTATCGTTTTCAAGCACCTAATGATGTGATGTAGGATAGGTGCCTAGAGGCTGAATTTTGTAGAATCCTATGCACAAGCTATCAACTTGTTGGACTCGTATACATCGACTAGAATATTCCGAATAGTAATTAAAATGTCTTAAATGAAAAATTTCATAAACATACACTCCCATTTTGCTCTCGTGAAGCTCACCACGTCCTTTTGTACTGACTAGTTTTACGCTCTTTACCTCAACCTTGAAGGATATTTAAACATTTCGAGACCAGCTCGAAGAATGACATTAGTCAATGAAGAATTTCCAAAAATCATCCCTTCTTGCGAGTTATGTCTTGGCGCTGTGTCGTCTTTGAAGAGTTTGCACAGTTTTACGATCGATTTCAGATTTTGGTTTTTTACGCGTATTTCTCACGTTATCGTAATTAGCCATTAGAATGTAAGAGGAATTGTCAAAGATGGTTTGTATTCTCTTCGGACGTGTTATACTCAAAGACGAATCACTTTCTAAATATTCCGAGTTCAGATACCCATAGTTGTTGCTATCCGTATCTGCGGACCGTCTGGAGTACTCGTACGTGGAATTTGTAGCCAATGTCAAATACCTGTCGGTAGAGTCGACCGAGTATTCGTCGCGTCTGACGTTAAAAGGCGTCTCTGTATTAGCATCCTTGTCGAATTTAAATAGCGAGTTCTTCGGCAACAGGTATTTACGCGGGTTAATATTGATCGAAATCATTTGACGTTTCGGTACGTTGAATTCGGTCGTACCGCCTTCCGTTCTTCCGTATAGATGTTCGGACGACGAGAAACCGAATAGTAAGCAACGAAGAGCTGTTCTAAAATCGCTCAGTCTGTACGCATAGAGGAGCGGATTGCCTGCGGAGTTTAGATGGCTCAAGATGATGCATAGGTTTAGTACTAAATCGGGCACGTAGCAGTTTTCGCAAAACGCTTGTATGCAGTTAATGGTGTACAAAGGCATCCAGCATAAGATAAAAAATAATACGATGATGGAAAGATTTTGAGTAGCTTTTACTTCTTTTTTACGCGCATCCGCTAGAATACGAACCGTCGATGGGTACTGAAGGTGGTTTGAAATGCAGCAGCTTCGTTCATCGAGACCATTTGACGTAACTGTAACGCGAACGAGTAATGAGATGTGATATTTTTTTGGCATATGAGATCTAATGGAGACATGTCAGCTTACCTGTTTTAGTATTACGTTGTAAATATGAGCGTAAAATGCGGCTAATATTAAAGCCGGAAATACGATGGTGGCGAAGTATAAAAATACCAGGAAATTGTAATCCATTACTTTGGTGAACGAGCATTCAGGAGCATTCCCTGGACCAGCGTTCCAACCGAAAACCGGTAAAAAGCCCACCAGTCCTCCGGCTAACCAGCATAAACAAATTATTCCTGAAAAATAGGTAACCCGGATGTGAATTTTACGTAAATTTAAATTGAAATTGTATAAGTACCTAGGAAATAAAATAAAATTTAAGTGAAATGAACTCTCGGGTTCGTACAGCGTAGTCAATGTAGTCGCTGAAATACCTCAAAAAGATTTCATATAAATTTCAGCTCCAACTCAATTTTTAAACTTCTTCCAAACGAAGCCAAAATTTTCAGAGCTTAAAATTAAAACAAAATTAATTTTGGTAAATTTAACATTTTTGCACTGCAAAGTTATATTTTGTAGTGCAGAGATTGAAAAAGATTTTTGCCATCATTAGCTGAGTTTTTAACAAAACGATAGCTATTACAGCCTACCTGATTTGGGAAGGGAAGGTCGGGGGAGGGTGGGGTCTTCAAATCTTTGCGTTTCAGACCATTTGTAATCATCTGGCAAATGTCCAACTTTTTGGTATATATATTTTTTCCCCCACGCGTAGCGCCGGCGAGTATTCATAAAATTCGCTCAAAATTTGGTGAGGAACTCTTCTTGAAAATGCGCAAAAGTGCTTTTTTTTTTTTTTCGAAAAATTTCAAAATGGCGGATCACTCAAATTTTGAGGGGGCTGGAGAAGAGGCAAATAGCTCAAATTTTTCGTTTTTGATCTCATATGAAAGAGTGAGTCACGGACACCAACATATTTAAATTTCAGCTTCCTAAGTGCATTTTGAGGAGTTAGAAAAAACCTGTTTTTGAGGAAATTCGTTTTTTGTGTCACTCGCCTTGCGCAGGCGGGTGTGGATAAAATTCGCTCAAAATTCGGTGAGGAACTCTTCTTGAAAATACGCAAAAATAGTTTTTTTGTTTTTTCGATAAATTTCAAAATGGCGGATCACTCAAATTTTGAGGGGCTGGAGAAGGGCAAATAGCTCAAATTTTTCGTTTTTGATTTCATATGAAAGAGTGAGTCACGGATACTAACATATCCAAATTTCAGCTTCCTAAGTGCATATTGAGAGGAGTTAGATCAAAAAACGGCTTTTTGAGGAAGTTTTGAGTCATGAAATTTCTTGAATCTTCCATATCTCCCCACCAAATCAAGTTAAAGAGGTCAAATTTTGTGTGTGAGGTTAGTTGGTGACCACAATATGACCTCTTGAATTTGGATCAAAATGGATCAAAATGGCGGATTATCAAAATTTTGAGTAGAGCTTGAGGAGCCTCAAGTTGGTAAAAATGTAATTAATATGAATTCATATGGTTATTGGGATAAGTTGTATACTATATCCCGAATTCACTTCCATACATGATGTTGGAGGGGGAAGGCGGGGTTATCAACCTAAAATAGTGGTGGGGTACAGGAGGGGTCGAAAATTTTTTATTGCTGTGTCATATGATAAAATGAGCCCAAGTGACAAACGTATTTTGATTTTAGCTTCCTCAGTGATTTTGGAGGGGAGTTAGAGCAAAAAACGGCTTTTGGAGGGGAAATTGCTGCAGGAAATTTCATGAATCTTCCATATCTCATCACCAAATCGGCCTAGAATGGTCAAACTTTGTGTGTAGGATTAGTTTGTGACCAGAATATAACCTTAAATTTGAGTCAAAATGGATCCAAAATGGCGGATTATCAAGATTTGAAGATAATTTGAGGACCCTCAAATAGTTATAATTTGAGAAATATGTGTTCACATGATTATTTCGTGGCAAGAAATACTACATTTGTGCCAAATTCAACTTCTTAAGTGTTTTTGGAAAGGATAGGGTAGGGGTTTTCAGACTTGGTATTGGGTGTGGCCTGTAGTCATGAACGGTTAAGCAAGGTTATTAGTAAATCAAAACAAGCTCCAGTTAAAAACTCAGCTCCAGTAATGCGGCATGGCTGCTTACATTTTTTTTCATTTGTTTATTTCTCGTAAAATATTGTATAGTTGAATTTCAGTAATGTACACTCCCGTTTCGTCATATTTAATTTTCTCAAGATTGAGAACAAATTAATAAGCGATAGGTGTTCCTAAGTAGACGTATGGTTGATCGGTACTGCTACCTACTCCAAGCTGTTTAATTAGTAATTGATGAAATTAATGTCTTTGTCACATTATTTGTTGTACTTGTACATCATGATAAAACTTCATTTTAGTAGACACTAGACACTTAAAATTACGTTATGTTTGCCCATGAAACACCATCATTTCGTTTTTTTTCACTATAGTTCATACCTTCTGGTTTCTTTCATTGTTTGCAGCCCAAATATTATGTGTTTGATCTATAAATTATATTCGCTTTCCACTAAAAAAGCAAATGAAAAAAATAAATTCAGTTGTGAAGGTACATTTAATTATATGTGTAGCTACTCGTCGAATTTTTGAGTATAACGAAAAAAATGATGAATATCTGTCGTCGACTTTGTCATTACTAATTCACGAAATTAGCCGAACATAAACGAATCTACTCGAAACAGTACGAAATTAGCCGAAGATTAACGAATCTACTCGAAACAATATGAAATTAGCCGAACATTGACGAATCTTCTCGAAACAGTACGAAATTGGCCGAACGTTACCGAATTTACTTGAAATAGTTTAAAATTCGTGTTGAAACTCGATACTTTCAGAAATTATAACGAAGAGGCTTTCATTTGGCCGATAAAAATAAGTTATTAAAGACCTTGAAAATCGGATAATTCTTTTTATCCTTCGCGTGTTTGATTTTCCAAACGTATATTTAGTGACATTTATCCGCCTCATTTCACGATATCTCGAAGCCTATCAGTTTCTATTTTGCGTTCAATTCGTCCGATTTAAATTAATGAAAAATACAACGATAGAGAGGAGCCGGTACACGAACATTACATGATATATGAACGCTTCTTATGGACGAAACAAAATTGATTTGACGAGATCACGCGAACGATTCAGTTTGCGAAGTATAATAATGTAACTCGAACACCTTAACGAAAACGAAAATGATTAAATTATACGTTTAACTAATAATCTCATATTATAGGTACGTATTAATATCATCGAATCATCGTAATTTATAATTTTCAATTTCATTTCAAAAAATTTTTGTTATAGACTAAGTAGATATATACCTATTACCTAATAATATTTACATCGCGATTTTTCCAATCATCTTCGTAAACCTGTTTACCTAGTCAATTCAGATTCAGTGACGAATCATTAAAAATTAGCGCAATATCGATAAAATTGTTATTTGAGTACTCTGGTAACGACAATGCTAATGGCGTCTTTTATATTATTAAACTTTACGGAGGGATGATGGTAATTTTTAATGTTCATCTTTTATCGTTTTTTTTTACTACCCGAAAGCTAATTTCACTTCAAAAGGTGTATTGTATATTCAGTTATTGTGTTATGCTCTCACGGTGTAAATGTATTTAATTTAATATGCTTTTTATTTTCATTTTTCAGAATCGTCAAGTAGAAGACGCGAGCAGTTCTTGGTACGAAGCAATAAATTTCGAGATACTGGGTACGTTTGATGCGATATTGTCAGTTTTGCTTGTTACTTGTTATGTTGATTTGTTCAATATCAAAAACACTCCACTTCACGGTGTTACGTATAGATAACCGATTTCGTCGTTAATTAATAGAATGATGGTAACGAGGATTTCACGTAGTATGGCTGCACATTGTACATAGCATGTTTTTTTCCTTTTATGAAGTTCGTAAGCTTGTACGATCCGCGCATCAATGCGTTTTCATGACGAAATTTTTTGCTAGATCTTTCCATCATGGTTATATGAAAAATTTTAATTTCGTGGTTGAACTAATGACTGTAACATTTTTTGATTTGAATATATAAGTCTAAAAAATACAACCATGGAGTTACAATGGAAGCAAAATCATGGTAAAATGGTGACAGGAAAACTTGTATTGGTATTCGAAAGTTTCGAAAGTCTCGATACTTTTTCCAAAAAAAGAAATTTGATTTCAGGAAATGACTTAGATTTGTTTTGGTAATTATTTTATTTTTAGTTCGCTTCGAAATTGAAGTGAAGAATAAAAATTTTTACGATCGTAGATGTAAACTTTTACTCGTGATTTTCGCAAGGTATGTAAACTACGAATGTTTAATATTATTTATCGACTCTACCTCTACTATGCGAGGATGTGCTCACGTAATATAAATTATTATTATTCCTGGAATATATTTCATTTGGTTTGGACGATAATTAATATACGAAAGAGGCGTGCTCGGTCGCTTCAAATTAATTAAATGAAGTCGAACATAGTGTGTACTAATCAAATTAATGATAGGTATGTTTCGTCATCGCTTATCGTGTGCTCGCGTCGCCTCGTGATGGTATAATGAGTAATTCTCTGTATCGTATAGATTACTCGTTACCCGATGGATTTGTATGTTTATACATGTAATGTATATACCTAGTACCTACATCCTACACTCTTTTCACCCCACCGACATTTATCTTGAAAAGCCAAAGCTCGCGTGTGTATTTTTTCCCCAATACCAATATTTTCCTTGCAACTGTATGTACACTAAATATACATCGACGATAAAGAAATTTCTGTTCTTAAAGAGATAACGCTGTAACACTTTCCATCCATAATCCATTATACGTGTTTAGTTATTGACGAAGATGGTCTTTGAACGAACCGCTAATCGCAATTTACATTCTACTAACTTTGTCGAACTCCTGTCTTAATGAATGGGTAGAAATGATTAGCAATTAGTCTACCGATTTTATACTCCGATATCGAGTAATTAAAACAGCATTATATTCTTTCTTTATGCATAGAGTGTATTTTAGTCCGCTATGCCTTCCTTTTAATCATTAATTTCAACGAACACGTTTAAACATAGATGCTGAAAATTTCTCATGGTTATAATCTTTTATGATGTGCCTATGTAGTTTTCTGTTTAGCTGAATTTTCAAGGACAAAGGATATTATGGTGTACTTGTCGTTATTGAATGTGTAGAAATAAGAGTATTATCTTTTTATAGAATTTATTACGATGAGGTAATTAATATGAAATTTTTGACTACGTCGAAAATTCTTATCAAGTATAAAATCCATACGGGAATAAGAATGGTAAATTTTCCCTTGCGAACCACGTCACATATCCGTCAGGGATTTAAATCAAATTCTCCGATTGTTGTACACAGAGGCAGTATTACGTGCCAAATTTTACATCCTCGTTTTCAATTGATGGTTCGAGGGAGGGGGTAAATTTTGAAACATGATCATCCAGTCAGTGAGTAATATGAACTGAATGAGAAAAAACTGTTCTATAAGATAGTTTACGAGAAAAGAAGAAAAAAAGATCAATGTAGGATTTTTGCCTACCTTTCAAATCATAGGACTGATTTTGATTAAAAATTTCAACTTAATTTTTATTAGAAGAAATCTCAAAAAAATGTAGCTTCGTGCTGAGGAATAATGACGACTTGAATGAGCAAGGACGATGTTTTGTAATTTTATTATCCGTGGGGGGAGGGTGGGGATGTAGTGAGAAAAATAACATGTCTGTTTTGCGTAGCTTCGAAATTGAGAAAGAAGGTTTTTTTTTGGAAAAAAGAGAAAATTAGGAAAACCATAGCTGCTGTACACGGCACGTGAAAAAAAATTTCTCTCCATCGTTTGTAACTTGGAAATAAAAATGAAGAAATTCATTGGTGTCTGTAAGAAACATCTCATACTGAAAAAATGTTGGACAGATTTTTACGTCTTCAAATGTCTTAAAATTTAATTTTAATTTTATTAATTACAAAATTTTCCAAAATTCTTTGAAATTAAACCATTACCTTCTCAAACGTCAAATTCCTTTCCTCCTCAATTATGTGGTCTATTATGGTAAAAATACATAAATAGAAACTATTGCTGTTCTGTTTTACATAGGTCATTATGATGTGAAGTGACGAGAATACATTCTTTGTTTAATGATTGAAATAAAAATTCACATAGAATTTCCAATCGAGAAGTGTCCCTCCAATTAGAAAGAAGGCAAAGAGCACAAAACCCTTTTTTCTCTTTTTATCGAGAACTGTCCAATAGAACAAGTTACCTTTGTGGAAAATAGAACTATCAACAGCAACAATGTAATGCATCGAAACCATTGTTACATCCAAAAGATCCCTGTTCTCGTCATTCTAACACCTTTACTCATCTCATTTTGGAACGAAAGTATGTTGATATATTCTTATCGTATACACGTAAATCAAGCCTGTGGAATATTACTATGTGATCTGTTTTGCAGTTGGAGCCAAAAATACGTCCTGTTATTCGAGAAATTGAGATTTAATATCTTGTCATACCTACTAACTATTTTGAGTTTAATTCTTTTACGATTAAAGTATATACTTCCACTGTCTACTAAAACTTACCAGAGGTCTTTGCGCTCAAAAAATCATTTAGAATATTTTTCATCTAACGAATTAAATGATGTCGTGAATGTGAGTTCAACTTGCGACGAAAAGAAAAAAAATTACCCATCAGTCAATGTTGCGGAACGCCGAAGGGCTGATTGGTTAGACGGTTGAACCTTGACAACCGTAAAATTGCTCTTAGAACTGGTTTTCGGGAGAACGTCATGAAAGTATAGATATTTCCTACTACGTCTGCACGAATATTTTTTACGTATAGCCTTTGCATGTTTCATTTGGAGTTCAAGACTTCGAGGTAAACATAATTCTCCTTATTATTTTTATATTTTTTCAAAGAGAAAATTGAAACTTGTTTTTTTTTTTCTTGTAATTTCTTCGAGAAATTCTTACTTGTTGGAACAATTTGATCGATAAGTGGAATTGGGATCATTTACACATATTTTGGAACGTTTCATAAAATAATTTTTATTCGAGTGATATTTGTATGGTTATTCAAAACGTTACCATTAACAACTCACTTTTCTATGTTCTAATAAATTCTAGGCATGCGTCATGCATGGTTAGTGGTTACCCAAGGAATTCGAAATTTTAAAAGAAATTCTTATTTTTCTCACTACTAACATCGATGAATAATAATTCATATGCATCAAATTTCCTACATACATACTTAGTCACTTTCTTCTTATCACTGATTATCATCGAAATGATTACCTATAAGATTTTTTTTTTTAAATTGGGTATTCCGAATCATCAAAATTCAGATATCCAGCATCTTTCTTTCATATTTTTCAGGTCAAGTTCGGCCAGTGGGGCGCAATGTCAGATTTAAGCACTTAGAATTTCAAAAGTAACAACTTTTCACAATTGTAGATTTTTACAATTTAAGTTTCTCAGATAATGATAATAGAAAATTGTTGATTCATTCCTAAGTAATAACATATGATAAATCTTATAACATTGACTGTTATACGTACTAATGCAAAACTTGAAGTTGCAAGAATAAAATATGTTTTCATATTGTCATTTTTTTCTCAGCAGCAAGGGCGTACCGAGGATATTCTTCAGGGGGGGGGGGGCGAGAAAACCAAAAATTGCCAACTAATACCATGAAATTTTACCAACTGTTGCCTTTTTTTTTTCTTTTTTTTTTTACTCCAAGAAAATAAGATGTCACAGTTTTGTTAGTCTTCAAAAAATTTAAAAATAGCTGTAATAATACCATACGCGCGCAAAGCGCGAAAAATTTTTTCGTATGATGGATGAAAATGAATACAACGAAAGGTTAAAGTGTTTTATGTAAAATCGTAATAAAAATAACGCGCGAAGCGCGAAAAAATTTTTTTCATATTTTATACAAGATGACTAGTTAATACATTTTCTTTCACACTTGGTTAATATTGGTAAATCTCAGTATTTTAAGCTATTTTGTCATTTTTTGCCTCCTCCTCCAAATTTTTTTAATTTTATAAAAAATACAACGCGCGAAGCGGTAAAGAAATTTTTTCAACTTTCATGTAAGCTGGCAAGTTGGTAAGTTGGTAAATTCCAAAGATTGGCATTTTCAAAAACTGCAATATTTAATTTAAGGAAATTCATCTGTCCTTTTTTGAATAGTGTTTACTAGCGCAAGTGGTCAAGTTTACCAACTTTACGCTAAAACTCCAAATTTACCAACTTTTCAAAAGCAAAGGGGAGAAGCTCCCCCCTTTCGGTACGTTCCTGCTCAGCAGCTATTTGTTCATTTTTTTGCAGTATTACGCTTATTTTTGTAAATAATAAATTGAAATTTTACAGTTCTGTTGAAATATCATAATAAGTATGAATTGAAATTTTGCTTTTAGCAGATAGGGAATGGTATATCAGTGACCGGAAGTCCACTCGTATAATAATAAACATTTATCGTAGAACAAAAACCTTCAAAATTACTTTCTAGTTACATATAAATTACGACTTGAAGGCGATAATATGCCAAAATGGTATTTATTTTCAAAATATCGGGGAGAGGGGACATCAAACATGGTATGCGAAGGTGTTTTGTGATTTTTAAAAGAAGAAATGAGATGGAGAAGAAAATGTAAATGGTATTTTTGCAAAACGATTATTTTGCAAATTGTTTGAAATTTTAATGAAGAATGATGAGGTGATTTTACGTTGTTAAGTATGCATTACATTATGCATCGACTTTTGTATGAAAAGGAGAGAAGAAGGAAATAGTAAAATTACATTTGAAAATTGAATTCAAATTTCATTCTCGAGGTTAGTGAAAATAGGTTACTATTTTTAATATGGAACTTTTCGTATAATATGTAAGAAATGTAGGTGGAGTAAAAGTGAGTACATTAGATTTGCTCTGTCATCGCAATTAACGATACTCGTATTGTATTAAATTCCTCATTCGTGGATTATTGTTTGGAAAATTTTTAGAAATTTGTAATGCTAAAAAAAAAAAAAGTAGGCAATACATATGGAATTGGATGATTTGATTATTGTTTGTATATCAAAAATATACTATCAATATTTTTGCACGCAATGGTATAATGATTGAACTTACCCAGCGCAAATTTAGAAGTTACATTTCTAGAATATGACATCGGATACAATATGGCCCAATACCGATCCACGGAGACAGCGACCAAAGAAAAAATTGATATCGTGCACAACACTATTAACAACGAAACGGAAAATAAACACGCGTGAAACTGTTTGGGGAAGCCGACGCTGGCTAGTATGGCACAAGGTATTCCGATAAGACCGACTAAAAGATCGGCAACGGCTAACGATATAATATAATAATTAGTCCTCCGTCTTAGTTTCCTTTCGCGTTTAAATGCCACGAGAACTAAACTATTACCGACTATTGTGACCGCCGATACCAATACTTCGGAGATAGTATACGGTACGTTGAGCTTAGAAAACGCGCTCTCGTACGACATTTTCGACGATACGCCGTTTTGCTACCACACACGAACACCGAACTGTCTTAATTCGATAGCTTCTTAATGGAACGCCAGTCGCCGCCGATTAATTCGGGCCCCGGTATCAACAGATAGCGTGTTATCGTAATCCGCGCGCGCTTGTTCGTTGACATTGGTTCCGAATTTCGCACGCATCGCTAATTGATAATTATTGCATTACCTAATACCTATCACGTATTAACAGATTAATCGTGGTACTTTTCATGTAAGGGTATACTATGTATGGATGATTAACAAGGGTAACGAATTGTGAAAACTTCTCTTAGAGAACTTCGTACGATTTTCAAGCATTTCGAATGTATTTTCTTTATGTATTTTGTAAAAAGGTTTTGAACCCAGGTTATGAAGAATATAAACAAACTTCAACCAACCAACCGCATTACTGAAGCTGAATTCTTGATTGGGGCTTGTTTACTTTTGAAGGTAATATCTATTGTCAAGTGAACTTCTTACCATCACAATGCACATCTATTATTGAGTCTAAAATCCCCACACTGTCCCTCGTAAAAATATTCAAAAAGTTTAATTTCGAATATATAATACTCTTTGTCCACAGGAATCATAAAAACAGGTATTTTTCAAGTTTTATGTGCTTGACGTTTCTCAAGCCTACTTCAAATTTTGCTATCCGCCATTTTGGATCAATTTTTGATTGATTTTCAACTCCAAATTCAAGGGTTATATTATGGTACCTAACTAAGCCCACATACGAAGTTTGACTTTTTCTAGATCAATTTGGTCAGGAGTTATGCGAGATTTATGAAATTTCTTTCAGTAATTTCCTCTCCAAAAGCCATTTTTTACTCCAATTCCCTTCTATATCAACTCAGGAGGATAAAATTGAAATATCTTAGGCAGTTTGACTTTTTAGCTGAGTTTTTATTAACAACGGTAGCTATTACAGCCTACCTGATTTGCGATGGGGAATGGGGGGAGAGTGAGGTCTTCAAATGTTTGCGTTTCAAGTCATTTATAATCATTTGACAAATGCCAAACCTATTAGTATAGTTATATACATTTTTCTCTCAACGTAGCGCCGGCCAGTATTGATGAAAATCGCTCTAAATTTGGTGGGAGGCTTTTCTTGAAAATGGGAAAAAGTTACCTTTTATATTTTTTCGATACGCCTCAAAATGGCAAATCTTTCAAATTTTGAGGGTCTGGAGAGCAGGCAAAAAGCTAAAAATTGTTCGTCTTTGATCTCATATAAAAAAGTGCGTCACGGACACTAACATATCCAAATTTCAGCTTCCTAAGTGCATATTGAGAGGAGTTAGATCAAAAAACGGCTTTTTGAGGAAGTTTTGAGTCATGAAATTTCTTGAATCTTCCATATCTCCCCACCAAATCAAGTTAAAGAGGTCAAATTTTGTGTGTGAGGTTAGTTGGTGACCACAATATGACCTCTTGAATTTGGATCAAAATAGATCCAAAATGGTGGATTATCAAAATTTGAGTAGAACTTGAGGAGCCCTCAATTTGTAAAAATGTAATTAATATGAACTCGTATGATTATTTGGGATAAGAAGTATAGTATATCGCAAATTTACCAACACAGATGATATTGGAGGGGAAAAGGAGGAGTTATCCACCTTGAAGTGTAGTAGCGCTACATGAACTTCTAAAAATTTTTTATTATGGTGTCATATGATGAAATGAGCCCAAGTGGCTTGATTTTAGCTTCCCAAGTGAATTTAGGGGAGTTAAAGCAGAAAATGAATTTTGGAGGGGAAATTGCTATAAGAAATTTCATGAATCTTCCATATCTCCTCACCAAATCGACCGGTCCAAATGGATCCAAAATAACGAATTGTAAAAATTTGAGGATAATTGCGAATGCTCAAGCGCTTATAATTTGAAAAATATGGGTTCATATGATAATTGCATGTAAGAAATACTACATTTGCTTTAAATTCAACTTCTTAAGTGTTTTGGAAGGGATAGGTTCACACTTTGTGCTGAGCGCGGTGTGTGAACATGAATAGGTTAGTAACATTACTTATTTTCAAACCTTAACCAGTCCGAATTATTAACTCAGCTCCATCAATGCGGCATAGCTGTTTACATTTTTTTATTATTATTTTAATGATTACTGGTTAGGAAAACCTAGAAATTTTCAAAATTTGGATCATATTATTTTTTTCAAATATTTTTGGTATTTCCTTCAAAAAACCGTAAAAAATACAAAATGTACAAATTTTAAAAATTTATGTGTAGTAAAGTTTAGCGCTTAAAAAAAAATACGATTATTTTCCAGAAAAGTTAAAAATTTCTGGTTAAAAATTGTTTTCGTCATAGTATGACGAAACGATAAATTAAAAGGTCAAAAATTTCAAGTCTATATTTTTTTGGGAAATTTTCATGTGTTTAAAAAATGGTGAAAGAGAGTGTACATCGAATTTCCTTGTTTCTACATCAATCATCCTGCGTACTTTTCAAGTAAAGAATAAAAAACAAGAAAGTTTTGAGAAGAAAAAATGAGTCCACATAACTCACATGTTAAGAAATTTCACAAAAATAACTTGATATCTTTACGGTTATTCTCTAAAGTACAGGTAAAATAAAGAACTCATCAGAAGAAAAATATATCACAAAATTTATTTTCCATTACATGTTTAAAAGTACAAGATGCTTTATAAAAAGAATTAAATTAGAATTAATTATTTCATCGTAGTAAAAAACTATTGTTAATTATAAACGACGTGAAACCATTTCAAAATTTCGAACTATTATGTTTCGCTTGGTAACAGAAATGATATTGTTAATAAAATTTCCATTATTCTTGCACAATTTTGGCAGTTTTTTGAAGAATAATTCGAAAAATCACAGACGTTATACATCGAGAAAAAAGAAAGTTAAAAAAAATTATTAGAAAAAAAAAACAGTAACTTACATAATATTAAGTATTAAAACCGATTAATAAGTTAAACAATTCGTCAATTGAAAAAAAAAAAAACATAGACAATGTACAAGTTACATAAAATTAAACATATCTAAAAATGACTTTAAATGCAAATCTTCCAGCGGTTAAGTATCATTTGAAAAACAAGATAATACATTAAAAAAAAACATACAACAAAAAAAAAATATACAAAAAATTCAGCGGCATAAGTTAATTTGATTTCGTGTCGTCCCGCCACCAAGGAATCCGTTACAAGGAGGAAAAACCCATCAAAAATTAATCAACCGTTGGAAGAGAAGAATTTAAAAATAATATCCACAAATATGGTATCTAATGCGAAGTAAGGATTACGTAGATACGCATTTTTGCGGGAAATTAACTACGTCTATAAACTAATGACTAAGAATGAAAAGAAGTGTTTGGAGATTTTTATACTCCGTAGACCTCTGATCACAGAAATACTCATTTTTTCAAAACGAGTATTGATATGTAATCAAAGTTCAATTTAATGCAATTTAACAAAGAAAAAATACAAGAAAAATCACTTCGTAAATTAATGACCACAAATGGCAATGTCAAATATCTAGTTGTGGTCAACAATTTTTTTTTTTAATATACAAAAAAAATCTTACAATAGTTGAGTATCAAATTTTTAAAATACATTAAAAATTTTTACGACAAGTAGTCTCTATTCGATTCGGACATTGGTTGAGAATTCGTAAATATCGGATTAGGGAACTCAGTAGGGTGAGGTAATGGACCGGACATAGATGGTTGTCTTCTATACGCCATTAACCAACATGAGACGGCAACAGCAACGGCTACCAATGCCAAAAGTGCCGTTATTATAAGCGCTACAATTAAGCCGATAATCGAAATGCAAATATCGTTCGTTTGGGCAGTTTGTGGCTCTGTAAAAAAAGCGTAAAATTATAAAACATTAAAATTAAGAAGCTCGCAAACGTGTAACTTAATCGGAGTTCGTGAAAGAAAATTTTTTTATTTATAGATTTTTGAAAACTTTTTCCATTTTATGTTTTTCTTGTAATTTCTACACAATTAAATTTATTTTGAAAGAATTTCTCATTATTATCATTTTGTTTTTAAAAGCAAAATTTTCAATTTTTTAATCCGTTTCATCAGAAGTTTGAAATTTTAAAGGATTTTTCCCTTCCCTCCTCCTTTGTAACAACAATGTTTGCTTAACTTACCTTCCGTAGGATTAACTAATCGTTCTTCGCGTCTTTCGACGGTGAAAATGGCGTTTGATTCAATCGTTATTTCTTCTCTCAACTGACCCTCGTGTAATACATCGATGTCGGTTCCATTCGATATTTCTCGTTTTCTTCTTCGGCCGTAGGCATCATAGCCTCTACAGTTCACCTAGATATTTGCAAGTCGCATAAGTAAGAATGCTGAATTGAGTATGAAATTTAGGAATTTCCTTGCACTTACGGTTGACAACGCCCGAAGCAAACTCTGATGTTACACTGAAATCTTATGTTATCAGAATTAGGGAACTTGAAAGCGTCAAATTCAGCAGTCAAAGATTGTGTGTCCGGGTTGTATTGCCATTCTCCGAAAATTGCCGGATCAGTGGCGCACCCGTTTTCGTCAGTCACGATGTGTTCGTTTTCGACGTTATTGTCTAAGGTTTTAGCTACGCAGCTTCTGGCAAATCCGCCATAAATACCTAATGAAGAGAAACATCGAATAATATGCGCCAAAGAAATGAAGAGTAATTCATGTAGAATTTTCTGTATTATTTGAACAACATACTTGTCGGGTGGACATCAACTTGCAACATAAGATTCTCTCCAATTTCGGCCGAACTGATTTCTTGGCCGGACTGCGTTACAATTTTCATCATACAAGTCGGTGGTGGACCAGTATTTGCGATGGTACCAGCGGTTGTCAACATCGATACGTTGAAACCAATTGTAACATTTTGTTCGCTTGTCGTGTACACACATTTAATATGATAAGCTTGTGCTTTGTAGGTGACCAATTTGGGATGTTTCTGAATCACTAATACGAAGCTAGCTTGACCCTGAAATTACCAGGTTGTTAACTTTCAGCGCGAGTTGAAACTAATCCAATAATTATTCGGTGAATCATGCTCGTATTACTTACATTAACATGAATCAAACCACAAGTTCCAAAGAGCACTTTGAATACTTCCATTCGTGAAGGCGCGTTTTGTGGTACGGAAATTAATTTTCTGCACTCTTCTTCTTTGCTATGTCCTTTCACGTATAGAACGCCGTTAAATCCAGCATCTGTTAAGACCATTCGTACTTGCACACCATCCGATAAACAACTGACTATCATTTCGGCTGGTTTCGGGAAGTCTTTTCTAGCAGTATCATCTATAACGAATATGATGTTGAATGATATTTCGTAAAATAATGTATAAGGTTGAATCCTTATTTTAGATACGTACTACACTCAGTTTCAGGATTTCCGTAATAATTAGGTGGGCAGCGACAAATAGCTTGGTGATTAGTAGCATTACAGTAAGCATTTACGCCGCAAATTTTCGCTTCACAAGGATTTTCACAGCGTCGGTTAATACAATATAAATGATCGGGACAGTCATCATCGCTATCACAACCTGGTGGTCGTCCTGGAGTGAAATTTTGATAATGAATGTTTATTCTATTTGGAATTTCTTTTTGATTAAGCATCGATACATACTTGGTATGCAATTTCCGAAATAGTCCAATTCATAGCCATGCTCGGGTGGGCAAACGCATTCGCCGCGACTATTTACAATCAGTCCACGTTCTAAAGCACAAACGCAGTGTCCAGATTCGTCTACTTTATAGCCAAGTTCAGGGACACACCGACGACATTCTTCATAAGAATTTAATGCAGTACCTGGTGGGCAAATGCAATTACCATGCTCGTCTCGTATGAAACCTTTTTCTACTGGACATTTTGGCACTGAAATCAAAAAGAAAGTACACACATATAATGAGCCTCCAAACTGGTGAGAACAATGAGAAAAATGTAAGCAGCCATGCCACATAATTGGAACTGAGTTTCTAATTGGGGCTTGCTCAGGTCTGCACAAAACGTCGCTAACCCTATCATGTATACAGGTTACCTCAAATATCAAGTCTGAAAACTTCTACCCTATCCCTTTCAAAATCACTTAGTTAAATTTAAAACATATCTATAGCATTTCTAGCCATGCAATAATTTGTTAATCATATGAACACATATTTTTAAATAGTCGCTACTCGAGCCTCGAGGCTACTCATATCATCCTCAAATCTTTACAATCTGCCATTTTAAATCCATTTTTACCTAAATTTAAGATGTCATATTCTGGTCACGAACCAATCCTACATAAGTTTCACCTTTCTAGGTCGATTTGGTGAGGAGATATGGAAGATTCATGAAATTTCCTATAGTAATTTCCCCTTCAAAATACATTTTTCGCTTTAACTCCCCTCTAAATTCATTTGGAGAGTTAAAATCAGAATAAGCTGGTCACTTGGGCTCATGTCATCATATGGTACCATAATAAAAAATTTTCGACCATTCATATACTCCCACTACATTTTAAGGACAATAATTCCTCCTTCTCTCCTCCTATATCATCTCTGAAGGTGTATTTGGAATATAGTATATTTCTTAGTAATCATATGAATTTACATTAATTACATTTTTACTAATTAAAGACTCCTCAAGTTCTGCTCAAATTTTGATAATCCGCCATATTAAATTCATTTTGACCTAAATTCAAGAAGCCATATTCTGGTCACCAACTAACCCCACATACAAAGTTTGACCTTTCTACATTTAATTGATGATGATACATGGAAGATTAAAGAAATTTTATAACTCAGAACTTCCTCGAAAAGCCGTTTTTCTCTCTACTCCCCTCCTAATGCACGTAGAAAGCTGAAATTTTGAAATGTTTGTGTACCTATCTCACTATTTCATATGAGGTCAAAAACGAAAATTTTGAACTATTTGCCTCCTCTACACTTCCCCTACAATTGGAATGATCTGCTATTTAGAAGTGTATCGAAAAAACAAAAAGGTACGTTTTTTTCAAGAAGAGTCTCTTCACCAAAATTTGAGCAAATTTCATGAATGCCCACCAGGGGTAAGCACGGGTGGAAAAATATATATACCACAAAGTTAGACATTGGCCAGATAATTACAAATAGTTTGAAACGCAGAGATATGAAGACTCGACGTTCCTCCAACCCCCTTCTCAGATCAAAATTTAAAATTCTCAATTATTCCAACAAAACACAATAATTTATTAAAATTAAAAACATATTTTAAACTTTACCTTCAGTACAACTTATAACAGCATTGCCTTCATATCCAGGAGGGCATTCGCAAATCATTGTTTTAACAGGAACTGTATCGAAAGTCGTGCAGATAGCATTTGTACCACAGGGTTCTGCTTCTTTACATGGATTGATACACTTTTCATTAATACAGGCTTGTTGTGATGGACATTCAGAGTCCGAACGACAACCTTGTTTTGCTAAAAATTAGTCAAAATTTAGAGAAAATAATCTAGATTTTTATTTATATTCAAAATCCAGTTCACATACGTAATTCGCATCCAGTAACTGCGTTGCCAGTGTATCCAGGTGGACAAGCGCAATCAGCTTTGTGATTCTTAGGCACGCAAATAGATGGTTCGACACAGTCTTTGCTCTGGACACATGGGTTTATGCATTTCTTGTTGATACATGTGCGATCATTTGGACAGTCGCTATCAGCTTTACAAGTAACTTGCGTACATGCGATTTGAGGGTTACCAATGAGACCAGGTGGACATTCGCAAACAGCACGATGTTGAATTCCGTAACAGTTGGCATTAGAGCCACATGAAGTTCCATCTGGTGCGCATGCTGGAACGCAAGCGTGATTCCTACATATATGTTGTCCAGAACAGTCGCTGTCACTCTTACAACCAGCTGTCGATAAAATGTATTTTGATTACTTTTCTCAGATATTATTAAGAAATAGTTTAGAACAAGGATAACTCACCAGCAACACACTCTAAATTCGGATTGCCCTCGTAACCAGGCACACAAGAACAGATTGGTTTATGATTTTTAATGGTACATTCAGCATGTGGTCCACAGTCACAAGGGTTTATGCAGATTCCATTGATGCAAGCACGATCATTAGGACATTGGCTGTCCGCCGTACAAGCAACATCGGTCACCGGTGGTATGGTCTTACAAGTACCACTACCACTACTAATATATCCGCTCGGACAAACGCATACCATTGTTCGCATTGGCAAAGTATTTTCAACTTCGCAAGTGGCAGGTCTTTGACATGGTTCTAAAACTGAGCATGGGTTCTGGCATTTTTTGGAGAAGCAAGCTAATAAAGCTGGACAATCAGCGTCTTCTCTACACTCAGCTTTTGGTTCTTCTTGACAGTATGTGTATGGATTACCACTCATTCCTGTCGGACATCTACATAACGCGATGTGATTTTTCACTCTACATTGCGCTTCTGGTGCACACGGATGTTCATAAGCGCAAGGATTGATACATTGTCCATTGATACAAGATCTATCATCCGGGCAGTCGTTGTTGCTGCGGCATCCAACCACCACACAGCGTTCAAATGGATTTCCGCGAAAACCGCTGAGACATCTGCATTGTGGTGTGTTTCCCAAAGTATAACATTCCGCATTTGGACCACAAGGATCTTTAATGATGCATGGGTTTATGCAATTGCCATTGATGCAGGCTCGTCCAGATTCGCATTCAGAATCGCGACGACAGCCAACTAAAAACAAATATTAGGTTAGATTTTATAAAATAAAGCCAACTTTAACATCAAGAAAGAGATGCTACACTTACTGAGTTTACAGGCAGTGTTGGGATTTCCTTCGTATCCTGGCTTGCATGAACAAACAGGTCTATGATTTTGCACCAAACATTGTGAATTCAATCCACAGTTACATGGGTTTCGGCATACCCTGTTCACACAGGTCTCATTGCTCGGACAGTCATCATTTGTTTCACAGCCAGGTATTTTTGGTACCACTACTGGTTTACATTCGCCTTCTTTATTTGGTATCCATCCTTCAGGACATGTGCATGTTAGCGTTCGCACAGGTACGCTATCCAAAACACTACATCTAGCTGAATTTGTACATGGTGTTAATGCTATGCATGGGTTCACGCAATGTTCCCTAATGCAAGCCAATTGCGAAGGACAGTCAGCGTCGATTCTACATTCTGGTTCAGCTGGTGTGGGTGGTGGTGAACGTTCACAATATGCTAATGGATTTCCAATTGGAAAATGCTCAGGACATCGGCAACCAGTAGCGTGATTCCTTACATAGCAAATTGCGTTTGATGCACATGGTGGATTTGATACATCAGTGCATGGATTTACACAATGTTGTTCTATACACATGCGGTCTTGAGGACATTCTGCATCAATGTGGCATTCAACTGGTTCACATTTAACGAAGGGATCACCTTTATAACTTGGCGGACATTTACAAGCAGCTCGATGGTTATCACCGTAACATTCGGCATTTATCGCACATGGATCGGTAACCAAGCATGGATTTATACAGTCGCCATTGTAGCAAACTTTATCGAAACTACACTGGTCATCAGATTCGCACCCAACTAAAAGTATTTCCTCATCGTTATGAAATGTTGAATATTTAGAAGAAAAGAAATTGAAACCATAGCTTACTTTTAACACATCCATACTGAGGATTACCCGAGTATCCAGGTCTACAGTAGCACATAGGATAATGATCGATAACCCGACAATCAGCATGAGGTCCACAATTGCAGGGGTTCGCGCATAACCGATTGATACACGATTCTTCTGGTGCGCATTCAGAATTAGATACGCATCCGATAACATGAGTATCTGAGGCTAAAATTTTCAAGTATATGTAGTTGCATTCTTTAATTTTTAGCTTTGATGAGGTCTTTATGAAAAAGTACTTACGTGGTGTGCATTCAATTAGTGGATTTCCAGCATATCCAGGTGGGCATCGACATATAGGTTGATGATTTTGAACATGGCAGAATGAGCCTCGTCCACAAGCGCCATCCAAGGTACATGGACTGACGCATTTTTGATTCACACATCCTAAATTGAGTGGACAGTCGTCATTGCTCACACATTCTGTATGGCAGGTAGCATAGGAACAACTGGGACTGTACAATTCAAGAATGATTAGTGAAAACAATTGAAGAAAACAATATATTATGTATATATGAACGCCTCAGTTTCAGTACTAACCATTTGTACATTCAACGTGTGGATTACCAACATAATGCGGTGGGCATACACAGATGGAATGATGATTTTCAGCATTACAAATAGCATTTAGCCCACATGGATCAATTCTACAAGCTTCTATGCAACTTCCACGTACGCATCGTTCGATATTATTACATTCTGAATCCGCTTTACATTCGATTGGAACTAAGCGAAAATATTTGCGTGAAATTGATGTAATTTTCAATATATAAAAACAGTTGATGGAATAGTAATAAACTACCTATAGCTTGGCAGTGTCCTTCGTTGGTTGCAATAGTATCAGCAGGACATACACACATTACAGTTCGCACTGGGTATGTATCCATCACTGTACATTCCTGATCTGGCGAACATATTCCAGATTGTCGACAAGGATTTTGACATTTTTGATTAACGCAAGTTAACTTCGATGGGCATTCAGTGTCTTTAATACATTCAGGTGATATTGGAGGTATTCTCGATTCTGAAAACAGAAATTCGTTTTGAATCTGTTATGTTATAACTAGGAGGAATCCTCAATTGATACTCACCAGCACATTCTGTATAAGGATTTCCCTGTGTGCCTGGTAAACATATACAAATTGGTTGGTGGTTCTTGGCGCTACAAGAAGCTCGTTCAGCGCAAGTATCTTGTTCGCAAACTGGTCTACATTTACGATTGAGTCTATCGCAAGCTTCGTGATCGGCGCAGTCTTCATTATATTGACATCCAACAGAAACGCATGATAATAAAGGATTACCCTGAGTTCCGGCTGGGCATATACATTGTGGCACATGAGCTTGTACTATACACTGAGCATCAATACCACACGACAGCGAGGCACAAGGACTAATGCAGTTGTTGTTTCGGCAAGCCTTATCATATAAGCAATCGCTATCCGCTTTACATTCGGCTAAAAATTGTAATTATCATAAAATAAGTAAAATAAGTGGAAGGGATATTACCTAAGTGTGGGTTTCTCTATACCACATGAACGGCACTTATGTGACTCTCATGTATGATATTTTACTTACCTTAATTTCTGAAGATATCGATGAGATAAAAGGCTTGAAAAATATTTTTAGATGGAAAAATTAAAAATTTCTCTTGATAAAATTGATAAAAAAAGTGTTATTAGCTATGCCGCGTTACTGAAGTTGAGTTCTTAATTGGGGCTTATTCTGAGTTTGTAAATAACGTTGCTAACTCCTTCATGTATAATGTATATAAGTCACATCCATTATCAATTCTGTAAACCCACCCTATCCCCCAGAAAGCCTTCTAAGAAATTAAATTTAGAATATAATATTTCTTTCCTTCAGTAATCATATTATAAACCCATATTTTCAAAATTTAGCAATTCGTTATTTTGAATCCATTTTAACCCAAATTCAAGAGGCCATATTCTGATCACCAACTAACCCTACATACAAAATTTGACCTCTTTAGGTCGATTTGGTGAAGATAGAAGATTCATGAAATTTTCACCCTTCTTTTCGAAATCAGGTAAGCTGTAATGTCTATCGTTTTTATGAAAACTTGGCTAAAAAGGCTCATCAAACTATATTCAAAAAAAGTTTTAATCAACTAGTACGTCCTCTTCACCATATGATGTAAGATTAGATGGATTTTGCCTTAAAACGTTGACCGCAAAAGGAGAATTCTCCATTAGAATTCTATGAAAAATCAGCTGCTAAAATTATTTTTTCGTCTTTTAGAGCTATTTAATTAGTATGAACCCACAATATGTGGTGGAAAATGAAATGGCATCCATAAAAAATGTTCAAAACATACCGTTAATAGAGCATTTTTCAAAATTATTCGCAAAAAATTTGAAAAAATGTTTTTTACACATTTTTCATTCTTTATTTCCCTTTACTCTTATCAGAATTCTGGAGGAACTCGATATTCTTACCTACCTTAATTTTTGAGATAGAAATTTCTAGAAAAAATCTATGAAAAAAGCAGGTACAAAATAATTTTTTTTGCGTCCTTGGAGCTATACAGAGGGCATCATTCAAATTATTTACAAAAAATATGAAGAAATTGGTACGAATTTTTACAATAGTTTTTTACACTTTTTCATCATTCCTCCCTATGTATCGCTCCACTGGTTCAAATTTCTTGTCAGAAACACATTTCAGTGCAAACAGCATATTTTTATCTAACACAAATGATGAAAAATTTTTTAAATGGGTCATAACTAAATTCGAAAACATTATCAAACCTTATATCTCAGGTCCTTTTATAATCAGGGTAGGCAAAATATCATGCATGAGTAGCCTTATATGGCATATCATGGAGCTCATATTGAGATGAAATATGGAGCGATGTACTCACGTTTGTAGCAATGAACTTGTGGGTTACCAGCCCATCCATCAGGACAGTTGCACACAGGACGATGCTGAATGGTGTTACAGTCAGCAAAAATACCACATGGGTTTGAAATTGAGCATGGTTCTTGGCACTTTTCATTAATACACGCTCTAGTACTTGGACAATCCGAATCAGTCGTACATTCAGGCAAAGCAGGTGGCACTATAATATTGAATAAAATTTATTTGTCATGATATTGTTCTTGTATTCAAAAATTTTTTGAACAACTTAAGTACCCTTATAACAGTTGGTGAATGGATCTCCAATTAATCCTTCAGGACATCTGCAAGTTGCTTTATGATTACTAGATAAGCAGTTTGCATTAGGAGCGCAGGGGTTACGAACTGCGCACGGGTCAATGCATTGCCTGTTAACACAAATGTCTGATGATGGGCACGCTTCGTTGCTCTCGCAACCAGCAGCTTTTTCTGGTGCTATAAAGAAAGAAAAGAAAAACGTCAGTAATCAGGGATTAAAATCAATATATTTAGTTTTATTATTTTTAAGCGATATGTTGCTGTTAAGGAGTTAGGAAATTTAGTTAAGACAATTTTAGGATGACCTGAAATCATATAGAGAAAAATTAGCCAAACTACTATCTTATAGAGTTAATTGAATCTAAATACATGTACTTTAGGGTTTTGAGTGAATTGATTTATTTTACCTTTTTTACATTCTATATCTGCATCTCCAGCATAGCCGGGTAAACATAAACATGTCATTGTTCTTAATGGTAAGGTATCAACAACTGAGCATTCTGCATTCGCACCACAAGGCTTAGTTTCAACACATGGATTTTTACATGTACCACTGAAGCATGCTAATTTACTCGAACAATCAGCATCCATTTTACATTCCACGGATGGCTCAATTGGAGCTGTAAAATTAATAGTTTAAAATATGCAAACATTTGTACCTCATAAATTATAAATGTTATATTAACCTATAGCACAAGATGTGTAAGGGTTTCCGGAGTACCCTGGTGGACATCTGCAATTTGGTCTATGGCTAATCACAGTACAAAGTGCAGTCGGAGCACAGTTACAAGGGTTTTGACATTTTTGATTAATACAAGCCAAGTCACCAGGACAGTCTGTATCAGAAACACACTGTGGTCGCTCGCAGTTGACAAGAGGATTTCCAAAATACATTTCTGGACAGTAACATCGACCTTTATGATTACTGTCAACTCTGCATAAGGCGTTGATTCCACACTGGGTATATGCACAAGGGTCTATGCACTCTCTATTGACACAAGCCTGAGTTGGTAAACAATCTGTATCTGATCGACAACCAACTGAAAAGTAAAAAAAAATCTCAGCAATTCTGCAACAATTGTAGAAAATGATTTTCTTACAAATACTTACTCTCATAACAATAGCTCTGTGGATTTCCAGTGAGTCCATCTCTACAAAAACAGTATGGTCTGTGTTGTTGCACTCGGCAATCAGCGTTTATGGCACAAACATTGGTACTTTCAGCGCAGGGATCGCGGCAAGCGTTATTTATACATGCTTTATTATTAGAACAATCACTATTAGTTACACATTCTGGTTTCGGCTCTATTAAAAAAAAAAAAAAAAAAAATGTTGAGTACATCTATTATCAGAAGCATTTTGTGCGGTATAATTATATATGGGTATGTGTGTTCATTGCAAAGAACCATACCTGGCGCAGTTTCTTGCCTACATTGAAGTTTGGGTTCTCCAAAGTAACCAGGAGGACACGAACATACTGCGTCGTGATTAACAACTTGACATAAAGCATTTATACCGCATGCACCCACACAAGGATCTCTACATTTTTGACCAAAGCAAGCTTTATCTCTTGGGCAGTCTTGATTGATTATACATTCTGGGTAAGTACACGATGCTATGCCACCTATTACTCTACACTGTCCGTTACGGCCACATGGGGATGGATTACAGGGATCAATTGGTTCAGCTGGAAGTGATTATTTAAAAAATCAATAAAAAATACTATGCAAAGTCTAAATATTATGCAAAGTTTACATTACCTGGTGCTTCTTTGCATTCGACGAATGGATCTCCAACAGTTGGAGGGGGACAAGAACATACCGGACTGTGATTTAATGTCTGGCATGTAGCCTTATATCCACATACTCCTGGACATGGATCGATACATTTATTATTCACACAAGCTTTATTACGTGGACAGTCTGCATTAATGACGCATTCTGGATGACAACCGCTCGTTGTAGGTGAGCCTTCGAATCCAGGAATGCATTCGCAAACTGCAGCGTTATTAGATACACGACAACGTGTATTAGGTCCACACGGTGATGGTTGACAGGGGTTTAATGGCGCAATAGGTCCTGTAAATCGCGAATTAATTTAAATTTGTTCATTAATTTATATTGTACATGATTTTTAAATGAGGAAACGTAACGGTACCTTTTGGAATTGGTTCACAAATTCTAAATGCATCTCCTGTTGTTCCTTCTGGGCAGTAACAAATAGGAATATGGTTGGAAACTGAACAAATAGCGGAAAGACCACATGTACCCGGACATGGATCTTGACATTTATTTCTAATACACGCCTTATTCATTGCACAATCTGAACTTATCAAGCATTCTGGCCGACAACCTTCATATGGATTTCCTTGGAATTCAGGTAGACATTCGCAAATTGCTAAAGTATTTTCAGTGCGACATCTTGCATTAGGACCGCAAGGAGACGGATAGCATGGATCTACTGGTAAGTTGGGTTTAGGAGAGGGTGCTAAAAAGAAAGAATGCAGTCAGTCGAGAGCTGTTCAATAATTCTTCTCATTTTATGTAGGTTTAAGAACACATTTAAAAGTTAGTTCAAATATGAAATATAGTAATAATGTAAGAACCAATATGAAAATGTGCCGAATATGTAGTTTCACATCACCCATACCAAGCATACATGACGTGCTAAATGCATGCAGTATACTTACTTTTTTTTTCATTATGAAATATATACCATGCAAAATAAATATCTGCCTAACAAATTAACCGCCAACAACAACAACAACGACAACAACGACAACGAAGAACAACAATAACAAAGAAGAAAAATAATACAATCAAACTAAAAATCGAGTAAGACAAACCCTAACTTTGAATAAACTCTACCTAAAGTAATGCCATGTCATGTCATGTACACTATGTTTGAAAAAAAAAACACTATAAATTACCTACAATACTAATAATGTTACTAATGATTCTAAATATGATAATTTGCTTAAAGTTAGCAAACTTACGTGGTACAGGATAGCAAGTAGTAAATGGATCACCGGTATAACCAGTATCACAATAACAGTTTGGAATATGATTAGTTACATGACAAATGGAATTTTGTCCACAGGAACCTACACAAGGATCTTTACATTTCATATTTATACACGCTAATTGACTAGAACATTCAGAGTTACTGATACACTCTGGCCGACATTGAGGTGGTTGTCCAATATATCCTGCTATACAAGAACAAGATGCCTTGTCATTTAGAACTTGACAAAGAGCATATGTTCCACAAGGAGATGGCACACAAGGATTGGTTGGTGGTTGTGGTGGTGATTCAGCTATTGAATAAAACGTTAATTTTTAATCAACAAAGAAAAATTATTCCAAAATATTTGAAAACTGCCAAATACTAACGTTGAACATAATGATCACATCTTATGAATGGATTCCCAGTATATGATGGAGGACATGAACATATGGGGCTGTGATGGCTAACCATACAACGAGCCCAAAGTCCACACGTTCCAGGACAAGGATCCTGGCAGTGTTGATTGATACATGCCTCGTTTGGAGGGCATTCAGAATTTGATACACATTCTGGCCTACATTGAGGTGGTGATCCAATAAATGAGGGTAAACAAGAGCAGATTGCTTGGTGATGATTATTTTCTCTACATTGACTGTTTGGTCCACATGGTGATGGTATGCATGGATTTATATTTGGTGGCTCTAAAAAGTGGAAATTATTTATAAAAACAATTCTTGATGAAAAATTTTCGATTAATGAATTATAATAAATTACCTTCGAATGGTCGACAGTATATTAAAGGATTTCCAGTCATTCCTTGTGGACATATGCATGTAGGAACATGATTGTATACGTTGCATATAGCTGCTGTACCACAAGAGCCTGGACATGGATCAAGACATTTGTTACGAATGCATGCTTTGCTAAGCGAGCATTCATCGTTCAGAGTACACTCGGGCCTACAACCAATAAATGGATCTCCATGGTACTCGGGAATACAAGTACAGACACCATCTTTACAATTGGCATTAGGTCCACAAGGATTTGGAGAGCAAGGATCCTGTTCTACTGGAGCAATAGCTACAAAAGCATTTTATGTGATTAAATGTTGTTTAGTAAAACTATTTATAGCCTTTCAATTATTACTTACAAGGTATTTCTAGAGTGCAGTATGTGAATGGATCTCCTGTATAACCTTGTGGACAAGTACAAATAGGTATGTGATTTTGTACATTACATAAAGCACTTGCACCACAAGATCCTGGACAAGGATCGCGACATTTTTCTTTAATACAAGCTTTATCACTAGCACACTCATGACTGCTTGTACATTCTGGATGGCAATTCGGTGGAGTACCAACATATTCTGGTAGACATGAACATATTGCTGATCCATAGGTATCTCTACATGTTGAAAATGGCCCACATGGTGAAGGGACGCATGGGTCAATGGGAGTTTGAGGAGGTGAGGGTGGTTCTAAAAACAAAAACAAAAACTTGATAAGTTTTAATCCTCCATAAATCGCATTATCATGCGTGGATTGATTATCAAATATTTATTTACCTGGTATTGGACTACAAATTATGAATGGATTTCCAGTATAGCGAGGTTTACATGAACAGATTGCATTGTGATTTACTACTCTACAATCAGCATGTTGACCACAGGTTCCTGGACATGGATTTTCACATTTTTGCTTTATACAACTTAAGTGAGATTGACAATCAGCATTAACCACGCATTCTGGTCGGCAGCTAGGTGGGCTACCGAAAAATTGTGGTAAGCACGAACATATTGCCTGGCCATTTACTTCTTTACATTGGCTATTTGGACCACAAGGACTGGGTTGACAAGGATTTGATGGTAAAACTGGTTTATCTACATTATAAACAAATATTAAACATACTACAATCTGCATCGAAATTTTTGGTTATGGTATTCATAAACGTTCAATTTACTAACCTTCTTTAATTGGAGAACAGTATACGAATGGGTTACCAGTATAAAATTGGTAACACGTGCATGTTGGAAAGTGTGAAATGACTGTACAGTCTGCATTGGAGCCACATGTACCTGGGCATGGGTCCTGGCATCTACTTTGGATACAAGCTCTATTTGAAGAGCAATCGCTATTTACTATGCATTCAGGATGACAACCTTCATACGGGTTACCAAAATACTCTGGAAGACAGGTACAAGAACCAGCACCATTCTGTTCCCTACAAACTGCATTAGCTCCGCAAGGTGACGGTACGCATACATTAATTGGTTCTTCTGGTTTGTGTTCTAAAATGAGAAATTCTAATGTAAAATAGTTTTTGTATGTATATATCTACAGTATTATAATTTTATATATATATTTTTACCAATTATTTGAACACATTGAACATTTGGATTTCCTGTATATCCAGTAATACAATCACATCTTGGATTATGACTAATAACATGACATTCTGCATTTGGTGCGCAAGCGCCTGGGCATGGATCTTTACACTTCTGATTTATACATGCCATGTTATAAGCACATTCACTATTGGTAAGACATTCTGGCCGACAGTGTGGAGGTGCTCCAACATAATTAGTTAAACATGAGCATGATGGCGTATCTCCTTTAACTAAGCATTGAGCATTTGGCCCGCAGGGTGAAGGATTACACAAGTCAGCTGGTTGGTGCACACTTTCAATATTTATAATTTGGCACTGAGTAAATGGGTCCCCAGTATAACCAGGTTTACAGCTACAAATTGGATTGTGATTTCTAACATGGCATACTGCTTGAATGCCACATGTACCAGGGCATGGATCTTTACATTTTTGATTTGTGCATGCCTCATTTAAATTACAGTCCGAATTGACTATGCATTCTGGTCTACATGATGGTGGATTTCCAATATACCCCACAATACAAGAGCACACAGCTTGGCCGTTATATTCTCGGCATTGACTGTTTGGTCCACATGGTGATGGATTACATGGATGAACTATAACTGGTTCTAGTAAGGGGGAAAATGATTATAATGTTTGTGATGGTTGTTGTAGTATATTTTTATTGAGAGCTATTCTTACCATGGTATGCCTGACATGCTATAAATGGATTTCCAGACATTCCTGGTGGACAAATGCACACAGGAATGTGATTATTTACTTCACATATTGCATCAGTTCCACATATACCAGGACAAGGATTAACACATTTATATTTTAAGCAAGCTTTATCGAGAGGACATTCTTGATTTATTACACACTCTGGTCTACAACCAATGTATGGATCCCCATTATATTCATGTAGGCAAGTACAAATTCCATTGAAGCATTGAGCATTTGTTCCACAAGGGGACGGATGGCAGGGATCACTTTCTACAGGTTTTGGAGCTGAAATTTGATTTTTCCATTAACATTACTATTGATTGAAATGTTTGTAGCTTACACTACATTATTTTATAAATACTTACGCAATGGTATTGGGTAGCAATTGCTAAAAGCATCTCCAGTAAACCCTTCAGAACATGTACATATAGGAATATGATTACTAACAGTACATAATGCATTGAGCCCACATGATCCAACGCATGGATCTTTGCATTTTTGCTTTATACAAGCCAGATTTCCCGGACAGTCTGAATTTACTAGGCATTCTGGATGGCAATTAGGTGGTAAACCAAAATATCCAGATTGACATGAACATGATGGAACACCACCATGATCTTGACAAATGCCATATTGACCGCATGGATTTGGCCAACAAGGATTAATCGGTGGTTTGGGTTCTTCTAATATTGGCTCTGCAATATATAATAATGAGTTTTTAAAAATGTTAAAATCTTCAGCATTCTGATTAGGTAATACATACTTTGTATTGGTATACAACGAATAAATGGATCTCCAGTAAATGAAGATTTACATGTGCATATGGGGTTGTGCTGAATAACTCTGCATTCTGCATTAACTCCACAAGTTCCTACACAAGGATCAACGCATTTATAATTCACGCATGCTTGATGATGGGAACATTCTGAATTTACAATGCATTCAGGTCTGCAATTTGGTGGGCTACCAATGTATGCCGGTAAGCAGGAACAAATTGCTTGACCATTATATTCTTTACATTGACTGTTAGGCCCACATGGTGAAGGATGGCATGGGTTCGAAGGTTGCACCATATCTAAGGATGCAAATTCTTTTTATTTGAATGAATTTCTATATTTATTTCATATTATATGAAGTTGTATAATCACCTGAGATAGGAATCGGAGTACAGTAGCGGAATGGATCACCTGTATAACCTGGCAAACATGTGCAGGATGGTACATGCGAAATCACTTGACACTGTGAATTTAATCCACAAGTACCAGGACAAGGATCCACACATTTATTTCGCACGCAAGCTTTATTAGAAGGACAGTCTGTATTGATGATACACTCTGGTCTACAGCCTTCATATGGATTTCCCGTGTATTCTTGTAAACAAGTGCAAGCACCTGCCCCATTTTGTTCACGACAAACAGCATTTGAGCCACACGGTGAAGGAACACAAGGTGATGAGAAATCTTGTGATTGAGGCCCTAAAATATATGTTGAAGAATTTATAAGTAGAACTCATTATGATTTATATTATGAGATTCTTAGTATTCACTTACTTTCTTGTACTATACAGGCAATAGTTGGATCACCTGTATACTTGGGCAGACAACTACACATAGGAGTATGGCTTATAACATGGCATTCTGCGTTCATGGCACAAGCTCCTGGACAGGGATCTTTACATTTCTGATTTATGCAAGCTAAATGTCCAGGGCATTCACTATTGCTAACACATTCTGGTCGACATGAAGGTGGAGATCCTGAGAAACCTGGTAAACACGAGCAAGAAGGCACGTTTCCTTTGACTTGACATTGAGCATTTGCACCACAAGGAGATGGTACACATGGATTAATTGGTTCTGGAGGTGATGAAGGTGCTATAAATTTATGAATAAATGATGAGTTGAATTCTTTTATTGATTAGCTTTATAACTAGTTTTTTTTTTTTCATTTCACTCACGTATAAACATGCATCTTGAAAATGGATCACCAGTATACCCAGATAAACAAGTACATATAGGGTTGTGATTGATAACTTGACATTTTGCACTAATTCCACAAGTGCCCGGGCATGGATCTCTACATTTTTGATTCATACAAGCCTCACTAAGTTTGCAGTCTGAGTTGACAATACATTCAGGATGACAAGAAGGGGGAGAACCTATATAACCTTGTATACACGAGCAGACTGCTTGTCCATTAATTTCTCTACATTGACTATTTGGCCCACATGGAGAAGGATGACATGGATGAGATTCATCTAAAACTATAGATAAAATGTTGACACAAGAGTAATAATAAAAATAATTCATTTTTAGTACATATATGTGTTCTTACCTGGCATTGGTTTACATTGAATGAATGCGTTGCCAGTTTTTCCACTGGGACATGTACAAATTGGTATATGATTATAAACATTGCACTCTGCATTCTGTCCACAAGTACCAGGGCATGGATCTTTACATTTGTTTTGAATGCATGCTAGGTGAGATGGACATTCACTACTGATTACGCATTCTGGCCTGCAGCCCTGATAAGGATCACCTTGGTATTCAGCTAAACAAGTACAAATACCATTATGACACTGTGCGTTCGGTCCGCATGGTGAAGGATTGCAAAGATCCACTGGAAGGTGTGACTCTTCAACTAAAATATGGAATTGAAGTTATTAGGTATCACACTTATTGGAAAATTTAAATTAGGCCTGATATACTTACTCTTTATTGGACGGCATTCAGAAAATGGATCACCTGTATAACCTCTAGGACATGAGCAAATAGGAATATGAGCGGTAACATGACATTCCGCATATAAGCCACAAGATCCTGGACAGGGATCTTGACATTTTTGATTAATACATGCATGTACACTTTGACATTCTGCATTTATTGTACATTCAGGATGACAGTTGGGAGGTGAGCCAATATAATTAGGTAAACAAGAACATGATGGTGTGCCTTGAATATCGCGACATTGAGAGAATGGTCCGCATGGTGAAGGGACACATGGGTTTATGTGAACAGGTACTATAGGAGCTTGAGGTGGCGCTGAAATGATTAAATAATTCATATTGAGAATACAAATTTGATTTGTAAGAGTTTATATATATTTTTTATCACTTACGAGGAATTTGATAACATCTTGTGAAGGGATCTCCTGTGAAACCATTTCTACATGTACATATAGGACTATGATGGTGAACTTGGCAATTGGCATTTAAGCCACAAGAATTGGGACATGGATCTACGCATTTTTGTTCAATGCAAGCTTTATTTAATTCGCATTCGTCACTGGTGACACATTCTGGTCGACACACGGGGGGACTGCCAAAATAATTAGGTAAGCAAGAACAAACTGCTTGTCCATTAACTTCTTTACATTGACTATTTGGTCCACAAGGCGATGGTTGACATGGATTTACATATATAGGAACATCTAATAATTATAAAATTTTCATTTTTATTTGAAGATAATTCATTTTCATGAACTTATGAAAAACTTTCATTTAATACCTGGCTGCACAGGAATTGGTAAACAGAATCTGAAAGGATCTCCTGTGTAAGATGGCAAACACGTGCAAGTTGGAATATGTGATATCACTTGGCATATTGCATTGGATCCACAAGTTCCAGGACAAGGATCAATGCATTTATTGTTCAGACAAGCTTTAATTGATGGGCAATCAGTGCTAACTATGCACTCTGGTCTACAGCCTTCGTATGGGTTTCCAAAATACTCTGGAAGACAAATACATGACCCGGCTCCATGCTGTTCTTTACAGATTGCATTGTTGCCACAGGGATTTGGCAAGCATGGGGATAGGTGTTCTTGAGGTTTCTCTTGAACTGAAATGAAAATATTAAGAAGTAAAACTTATATTAAATCGATATTACAAATATAATTATGCATCATACCATAAGGTATACACTGGATTAGTGGATTTCCAGTATATCCAGCTAAACATGAGCACTGAGGAGCATGCGATATTACATAACATTCTGCATTTGATGAACAAGCACCTATGCAAGGATTTTTACATTTTTGGTTTATGCAGGCCATATTGTTGGGACATTCGCTGTTCGATACACATTCAGGCCTGCAATGAGGTGGTGTTCCAACATAATCTTGTAAACAAGAACACGATGGTGTTTCTCCTTTGACCATACATAAAGCATTAGGGCCACATGGTGATGGTATGCATGGATTTTGGGGTTCAGTTGCAGTTGGAGTAGCTACAATTAAAATAAAAAAATATATGTGTATTTATATATTTTACCTATTCTATTTTTTTTATTTATTTTTTAAAATTAATATCAACGAATAAAAACCCTTACGAAGTAATTGGCATCGACGGAATGGATCACCAGTATAACCTGATGGACAACTACATATAGGATTATGATTTATAACTGCACATTTAGCTGCTATACCGCATGTTCCTAGACATGGGTTTCGACATTTTTGATTAGAACAAGCCTCATTCGAATTGCAGTCTGAATTTATTGTACACTCTGGTCTGCATGCTGGTGGACTTCCAAGATATCCAGTAAAACAAGAGCATATAGCTTGATTATTAATTTCTCGACATTGACTATTTGGTCCACATGGTGATGGGTGACATGGATGAACTTCCAATGGAGCTGTACAAAAACGTGAATTTTAATTATGTATATAAGACAAGAATTCTCTTTAAACCATTCAATAATTATTACCTTCAAAAGGTTTACACTGTGTGAACGGATTCCCAGACATACCCAGGGGACAGCTACAAACAGGGATATGATTGTATACATTACAAATTGCATTTTCTCCGCAAATTCCAATGCATGGATTTTGACATTTATTTCGAATGCATGCTAATTCATTAGAACACTCATTATTCATAATACATTCTGGTCTACATCCTTCATATGGATTGCCTTGGTATTCTATAATACATGTACAAATGCCATCTTGACATTGTGCATTAGGTCCACAAGGAGATGGATCACAGGGATCATGAGCAATTGGTGACGGAACTAAAAAACAAACTTATGGTTATAATTTATTAGAAATTTATGGTTATTATGGAAGAATATGAAATACCATCAATGGGTTTAGGGTAACAGCTGACAAATGGATCTCCAGTGTAACCTTCTTCACATGTACATATCGGTATATGATTGAAGACGTTGCATTGAGCATATAAACCACAGGATCCTGGACAAGGGTCAAGACATTTTTCTCTTATACATGCTTTATTGCTAGAACAGTCAGCGTTGATAACACATTCAGGTCTGCAACTTGGTGGAACTCCTACATAGTTTTCTATACATGAACATGATGGATATCCACCCATATCTCGACATTGTGAGAATGGCCCACAAGGAGATGGAATACATGGATTAGTAGGTGCTGGAGGTGCTTCAGGTTTCACTGAAATGAATCCAATGGTTATTTATAAAGTGACTCAATATCAGTGAATTATATGTTGATACTAACCTGGGATTGGATAACAATTTGAGAATGGATCTCCTGTGAAACTAGATTTACAAGAACAGATGGGGCTGTGATGAATTACTTGACACAAAGCATTTAAACCACAAACATTGATGCATGGATCCACACATTTATGATTGACGCAAGCCCGATTTTGAGCACACTCTGAATTAACTACGCATTCTGGTCGACAGTTAGGAGGATTACCCAGATAGTTGATTAAACAAGAGCACACCGCTTGCCCATTAACTTCTTTACATTGACTGTTTGGACCACATGGTGAGGGTTGACATGGGTTTGCAGAAGGAGTTGGAACATCTTATGTTTGAAGGGTATTAAATTGGTAAATTATATATTTTTATGTGCTTTGAAAAATAATTGAGACTTTGAAAATATAATTACCTGGTTGTATTGGAATAGGCGCGCAATATCTAAATGGATCTCCAGTGTATGATGGCAAGCATGTGCAACTTGGTACATGTGCTATAGTATGGCATTCTGCATTTGGGCCACATGTACCAGGACAAGGATCTTTACATTTATTATTAACGCAAGCTTTATTTGAAGTACAATCTGAATTGATCACACATTCTGGTCTACATCCTTCGTAAGGATTTCCAGAGTATTCAGGCAAGCATAAACAAGAACCAGCACCATTTTGTTCTTTACAGATTGCATTTGAACCACAAGGGGATGGTATACAAGGTGTCAATGGTTCTTGAGTTATAGGTTCTATGACATACAATATTTTATTCAAGTTGTAATGCACAAAATGAGTAAATGGAACTACTTCATTCATCTTACCTTGCATTATTATGCATTGAAATACTGGATTTCCTGTATAACCAGGAGGGCAGTTGCATCTTGGGGTATGATTAACAACCGAACATTGAGCATTAGATGCACAGGATCCTGGACAAGGGTCTCTACACTTTCTATTAATACAGGATAATTGACTGGAGCAATCATCATTCACCACACATTCTGGATGACAGTTTGGTGGTGATCCTACATAGTCTGGTAAACATGAGCAAGAAGGTATTTCACCTTTTACTTGGCATACTGCATTGGGTCCACAAGGCGATGGAACGCATGGATTTTTATGCTCTATTTCTATTGGTGTAGCTGCTATAAAGATATTAATAAATGAAAAATTGTTTTGAAAGTTTTCATATTCACTAAAAATTTCATCAACTTACGTATTGGTATGCATCTAGTGAATGCATCGCCTGTATATCCATTGAGACAAGTACAGATAGGACTGTGGTTAATGACTTTGCAACGAGCATTTACACCGCATGTTCCCGGACAAGGATCTCGACATTTTTGATTAAAACAAGCCTCGTTTAAAGGGCAATCAGAACTCACTGTGCATTCTGGTCTACAACTTGGTGGTGACCCAATAAATGCTTCAATACACGAACAAACAGCCTGTCCATTATATTCGCGACATCGACTATTAGGTCCACATGGAGATGGATTACATGGGTTTTTATGTTCAATGGCCAGTGGTTGACACTGAATAAATGCACTGCCAGTCATTCCAGCTGGGCAGCTACATGTTGGAATATGGTTATATACTTGACAAATAGCTTGTTGTCCACACAAGCCAGAGCAAGGATCCTGACATTTATTTCTGATACAAGCTAAGTGAGTTGGGCATTCACTATTCATTATACATTCAGGGCGACAACCTCGGTATGGATCACCTTGATATTCTGGCAAGCAATTGCATATACCTTCATTGCACTGTGCATTTGGGCCACATGGTGATGGATCACATGGATCAGTATATATTGGTTCTGGTGCTATAAGTTGAAATGTAGTTAGTTGAGGAATGTAATTTATTAATGTTGATAAAAATAATTATATATTCTTACGTGGTAAAGGTTTGAGATAACAGTTGGAGAATGGATCTCCCGTATATCCTTCTTCACAAGTGCATACGGGAATATGGTTATAAACATGACACACAGTATTAAAACCGCATGATCCTGGACAAGGGTCTTTACATTTTTGGTTAATGCATGCCAAATTGCTGCTACATTCAGAGTTGATAAGACATTCTGGTTTACATTGTGGAGGTATGCCAATATACTCAGGCAAACAAGAACATGATGGTGTGCCACCAACAACATTACATTGTGAATATGGACCACAAGGCGATGGTATACAAGGGTTACTAACTGGTTCAATTTCTTGTGGAATAGGTGCTGTAAATATAGTTTGAATTACTACAAATATTTTGCAAATTTATTCAACGAGTTCTGTAAGTTGTAAACTGACCTGGTATAGGGTAACATCTAGAGAATGGATCTCCAGTATATCCTACTCCGCATATACATATTGGACTATGATGGATAGCCATACATTTCGTATTAAGTCCACAGGGTCCAGGACAAGGATCAATGCATTTTTGGTTGATGCAGGCTTTATTCGAAGGGCATTCTGAGCTTACTACGCATTCTGGTCGACAGTTGGGAGGACTACCTTGATAAGTAGGAAGACAAGAACAAACAGCCTGACTGTTGATTTCTCGACATTGACCATTAGGCCCACAGGGAGATGGTTGACACACATTTATAGGTCTTGGTGTTGTATCTTGAGTAAACAATTAATACGTTATTAATTTGAAATTTGATAAAATCTCATATAATAGAGAATGTTTTAGAAATACCTTGTTGGACTGGTATTGGAGTACAATACCTATATGGATCACCACTATACCCATATAAACAAGTACATGATGGTACATGAGAAATGACTTGACATTCTGCATTCTGCCCACATGTACCAGGGCATGGATCCTTACACTTATTATTCACACAAGCTTTGCTTGAAATACAATCAGTATTGACCGTACATTCAGGGCGACATCCTTCATATGGATTTCCATAATATTCTGGCAAACAAGTACATGATCCTGCGCCATTTTGCTCACGACACACAGCATTAGACCCACAAGGCGAAGGTGTACATGGAGAAGATACTTCAACTGGAACTGATTCTAAAAAGTAAAAGAGAAACAGTTCATGAAATAATAAGATTAGTAAAATCTAAATTTTCAGTTTCTGCGTAAATCTGCTTACCAATTATTGAACAATATGCAAATGGATTTCCAGTATATCCAGGTTGACAAGAACACGTTGGTGTGTGACTTACTACCCTACATTCCGCATTTGTTGCACATGCACCTGGACATGGATCCTTACATTTTTGATTAATGCAGGCTAAGTTTCCAGAGCATTCATTATTGGATATACATTCTGGTCGACAATTTGGAGGTACGCCTATATAATTTGATAAGCATATACAAGAAGGAATGCTTCCTTTGACTTTACATTCTGCATTAGGACCACAGGGCGATGGAACGCATGGATTTATTGGTTCAGGAGGAAGAGCTGCTGTTTTAAAAATTGAATTTGTAGTTTATCAAAGAATATTTTCATATCTTATTAAGTATTAATATTCACCTATTTCATGACATCTTGAAAATGGATCCCCAGTTAGACCTGGACCACAAGTGCAAATTGGTCGATGATTAATAACATTACATTTGGCGCCTATTCCACAGGTACCAGTGCATGGATTTCTACATTTTTGATTAGAACAAGCTTCATTCATATTACAGTCTGTATCAATAACACACTCTGGTCTACATGTTGGTGGACTTCCAAGATATCCAGTAAGACACGAGCATACAGCTTGACCATTATATTCCCTACATTGGCTGTTTGGTCCACAAGGAGAAGGTTGACAAGGATGTGATTCAACTGGTGCTGTAAAATATTTTAGATTAAATTCATAGTTCGGTATCTTTAAAAAAAAAAAAAAAAAAAAAAAAACATGAATTTCAATACTAACCTTCAAAAAGTGTGCATTGGATAAAGGCGTTTCCAGACATTCCAGGTGGGCAAGTACATATAGGAATGTGATTATAAACATTACATATTGCATTCTGCCCACATGTTCCAGGACATGGATCTTTACATTTGTTTCTTATGCATGTCAAATGGTTTGAGCATTCAGTATTAAGTATGCATTCTGGTTTACATCCTTTATATGGATCTCCAAGATAATCTCCGAGGCAAGAGCAAACACCATTTTTACATTCGGTATTTGGACCACATGGAGAAGGATTACATGGATCTACTTCTATAGGAATTTCAATTGGTTTAGGTGTAGGGTGACAACTAGTAAAAGCATCACCAGTATATCCTTCTTCGCATGTGCATACTGGTATATGGTTGTAAACGTGACATTGAGCATATATACCACATGAACCTGGGCAAGGATCTCGACACTTCTGATTAATACAAGCTTGATTTGTTGGACATTCAGAATTTATTGTACATTCTGGTCTACAGTTGGGTGGTACACCAATGTATGTGCTTATGCAAGAGCAAGATGGTACCCCATTCATATCTTTACATTGTGAATATGGTCCACATGGAGATGGAATACATGGATTTATAGGAGCTTGAGTTTCAGCTGGTAGTTGTGGTGGAATTAAGTAACATCTAGTAAATGGATCGCCTGTGTATCCCACATAACATGAACAAATTGGACTATGATGCTTTACTATACAGTTAGCATTTTGTCCACAGGTGCCTGGGCAAGGATCACTACACTTTTGATTGATACAAGATTTATCGCTGGAACATTCTGAGCTAACTATACACTCTGGTCGACAGTTTGGTGGAGTACCAATGTATGATGCTGAACAAGAACACACTGCTTGTCCATTAATAACTTTGCATTGACTATATGGACCACATGGTGAAGGTTGACATGGGTTTATAGGCGTAGGAGGTGCTTCTGGCTTCACTTCTAAAGAGCAGTATTGGAATGGATTACCAGTATATCCATGTATGCAAGTACAACTTGGCGCATGATTCACTACTTGACATATAGCATTAGTTCCACAACTGCCAGGACATGGATCACGACATTTATTATTGATGCATGCTTTAGTTGATGCACAGTCTGTGTTCAATATACATTCTGGACGGCAACCTTCATACGGATTTCCAATATAATCAGATATACAAGAACAAGCACCAGCGCCATTCTGCTCTTTACAAATAGTGTTAGAGCCGCAAGGGGATGGATCACATGGAGATTCGTATGTTGGTTTTGAAGGTAAATATTGTATTGGTGTACATCTGATGAATGCATCACCTGTATATCCAATAGGACAAACACATCTAGGCGTGTGACTAATCACATGACATTCTGCTACTTCTCCACATGCTGCAATGCATGGATCTTTGCATTTATTATTTATGCAAGCCAAGTGTGGCATACATTCGCTATTACTAATGCATTCTGGCTTACAGTTTGGTGGGGTACCAATGAAACCCACTAAACATGAACATGCTGGTGATTCTCCTTTTACTATACACTGGGAATTAGGACCACAAGGTGATGGGACACAAGGATTTTGTGGCCGTTCTGGGGGAGTTTCTGGTATTAGGGTACACCTAATAAATGGATCTCCCGAATATCTTGGAGGGCATTTACAGTTAGGGTAATGATTTATTACATCACATAAAGCTCCAATTCCGCAAGTTCCAACGCATGGATTCCTACATTTTTGATTGCTACAAGCCTCATTTAAGTTGCAGTCTGAATTCACATTACATTCTGGTCGACATGATGGAGGTGTTCCCAAATAGCCTTGAACGCAAGTACATACAGCATGTCCATTCACTTCTCTACACTCGCTATTCGGCCCACAAGGGCTAGGTCGACATGGATATATTTTTTCTATAGCCTGGATGAGTTGGCATTGAAGAAATGGATTTCCTGTTGTTCCAGGAGAGCAATAACATACTGGAATATGTTCAACAACTGAACAAATTGCATTTTGTCCACAGACTCCAGGACAAGGGTCCTCACACTTGTTACGAATACATGCTTTGTTTTTAGGACATTCTAAATTAAGCACACATTCAGGACGACATCCTTGGTAAGGATCACCATGATATTCTGGTAAACAATGACAAGCTCCATTTTTACACTCTGAATTTGATCCACATGGCAAAGAATGGCATGGATCCAAATCGATTGACTGAGTAGCTATAAATATAAGATCATTTTCAATAAAAATTCATCAGTAATAGTATAAAATCTAATTTGTAAGTACTTACGCTCAGGGGGTTTAGGTCTGCATTGTGTGAATGGATCTCCAATATAATTTTCGTAACATTGGCATATAGGCATATGGTTGGTAACATGGCATTCAGCATTCAATCCACATGAACCTGGACAAGGATCCTGACACTTCTGTTTTATACAAGCTTGGTTACTGGGGCATTCAGAATTGAGTAAGCATTCAGGTCGACAACTAGGAGGTTGTCCAATATATTCGCTTAAACAAGAGCATGAAGGCACTCCATTTGTATTCCTACATTGAGAATAAGGGCCACAAGGTGATGGTACGCATGGATCAACTGCTACTGGTGAACTTTGCGGTGTTGAGGAAACTAGCAATATTGATTGATTAAATAATAAGTAAACTATTTACAGCATGAAATAAAATTTATAATTTCTTTTTACCTGGTATGGGATAACAAGTTGAAAAAGGATCACCAGTGTAGCCTTGTTGACAAGTACAAATAGGACTATGTCTAATAACGCGACATATAGTGTGAGATCCACAAATATTTGCGCAGGGATCTCCACATTTCTGATTTATACAAGCTAGATGAATTGCACATTCTGAATTTGTTAAACATTCTGGTCTGCAGTTTGGAGGACTTCCCACATATGTTGATAGACAAGAACAAACAGACTGATTGTTTATCACTTTGCAACGACTATATGGACCACAAGGATTTGGTTGACATGGATCTGTCACAACTGGTTCAATCGCTGTTTATATAGCACAAAAAAGTGAATTATTTACTCAGTAAACACCTAGTTACCTCTAAATAAATATTAGTTACATACGTGCTGAAGGAATGAGATGACAATATTTTGTGGCATCTCCTGTATATCCTTCTATGCAATTACATGTTGGAACATGATTGATAACATGACATAAAGCGTTGGATCCGCAAGTTCCAGGACATGGATCTTGACATTTGTTCTGAATACATGCTCTATTGATTGGACATTCTGCATTGGTAATACATTCAGGACGGCAACCTTCATATGGGTTTCCATAATAATCGGGTCTGCAAGTACAGGATCCAGCCCCATTTTGTTCTTTACAAATTGCATTGTGTCCACATGGCGATGGAGAACACGGATTTAATGTATCTTGAGGTTTCTCGGTTACTATATTTTTAAAGAAAGAGTTTTATTCTTCTTTCACTCTTCAATATAACATTTAAAAATGGTAGTTTTAAATATGAATTAGCGCCAATTTATTCGATTTATTTGTGAAAAACTTACCTTATAAGCTACTACTTCCCTTTACCTTTGTCAGTTAACTTCATCTACTTTCATCGATGGAAGCCAAGCTTTTCGCAATAATTAACGTTCAATCTGGTTAACTAAAAGTGTTATGCATCGCACTAAATTTGTTAACAAAATACTGCAAATTAATCAATAGCTTTATCAACGTTACATTAGGTACTTCAATTGATCACAGCATCACTATAAACTAAATACTTGACGATATTGTTAAGTATATAGTTTTGAGATTTTGAATATAACCACGTCGTAAGTATCTACGTGGTTAGTATAAGCTTCTACAGGTCACATTACTAGCTTGGAGGGAACGTTCTCAAATGAAGACAAAGACAAACATATATCTACTCGAATATGAATTAGTTATAATTATAATATATTACCTATTATTTGTAAGATTTGTAATCTAGATGAATAAAATTAGGATTATACTACATAAATAACATAAACTAGTTTATTTGATAAAGATTTATCATGCTAAAGTAACATTATAAACTAGTTTCTTAAAGACTCAAAATGACATGACTAGATTCAGTAATGACTTTCACCTAAAGTGAATCAACAGAACGACCATATTTGTCTTGAATGAGCACTACCTTTTTCATAAATTTTAAAATAACAAAACGAACCACAAGAACGAAACAACAAAGAAACAAAAAATAAAAAGACTTACAATACCTTGTGTAGATTTTTCGGCACAATCTATCATATTGATTCCATGAAGTTTTTTCACCATGAGTGGCAAAAAAACGTTGGTGAAATTCTTATAAATAAATGTGTGAACATGCTGGTGCAGTATTTAGTCATGTTCAATCATTTTGAATATGATAAGACATGTATTTTCATTGCAAAAAAGTACATATTTTGAAACTTCTTCAAAATGAGTTGTACATGACTGAATTATTGAGGTAGTTGAGAAATGAAGTGTCTTAAAAGTATAAAATTCTAATAGTGAAAACATAATGAAATGAAACATGCAAGATATTAATTTTGAAATGTTCCAGACTTCATTAAATAAACATTTTCATTCAAAATATCTATGTGAAATTTTAATTAAGATTTTTGTGAGTAAAATGAAGTTTCTTGTGTTATAACTTGAGTGCCTGTGTATAACCAAATATTTTTAATAATGAATTAGTTTTCATTTATGTGTGACTCTAAATGATGAAATGGTGCATGATTTGAATGAAGGTCATGGGTTTAAAAAAAATTTAAGTATACCTTTCAAATTATCTCATTTCAACACCAGAAGTTTTTAAATACATAATTATTCTAATGAATATGGGTAAAATTCATATTTTCGACATCTTTTTTAATCTCATTTATATCTTTTATATTAATATTCGATGAGACTGTCATTTAAAAATGAAGTGAAATTATGGTTTGTCTTTATCTGAGTGGAGAATCATTTTTAAAAGCATCACAAATTCCTTTATTCAACTAGCTTACTATAATAAAAAACAAAGCTCATGCTTTTTCCTAAGAAAATTACCATCAGTCCAAGCGTTATAACATGCCCAACTATGAACTACTAGAAGCCAATGAAATGAATGTAAAGTGCTCATCATACCTATAATCAATGCACAAGACGAAAATGGATCTCCAGTATAACCTTGTATGCAAGAGCAGACGGCCACATGATTTACAACAGAACAAACTGCATTAAAACCACATGATCCTGTGCAAGGATCAACGCAACGCTGATTAATACAAGCTAAAGATGGTGGACATTCGGGATTAATGGTACATTCTGGTCTACAATTCGGCGGACTTCCATTATAATTCGGTAAGCACGAACAAGCTGGAATATCACCGTGCGCTTGACAGATAGCATTGGGACCACATGGTGAGCCCGCACATGGATTTGATGGCTGAGGTGGTGTGGGTGGAAGAGCTTAAAAAGAAAAATGTATATTACTCATGTTTTCACTTGCATATTAAAGTCTTTATTAAATTTCAACTTACCAGGAGTTAATTGACAGTGTCTAAATGGATCTCCATTATAACCAGGTGGACAACTGCAAATTGGATTATGATTTATCACATGGCATTTGGCGTTTAGGCCACAAGTTCCCGGACATGGATCCTGACACTTGTTCATCAGACATGCTTGTGTTAATGAACATTCTGCGCTCACAATACATTCCGGTCTACAAGATGGTGGAGCCCCAATAAGACCAGGTTGACAAGAACAAACAGCGTGTCCATCAGTTACTCGACAAATACTGTTTTGACCGCAGGGAGAAGGATTGCATGGATCGATATCTATTATTGAAAAATTATAAAGAAATAAAAATAATAATAATTTTACAAAGATATACCTTATTACATGTGCATAGTATTATTGTACATTATATACACACCAATATGAACAATTGGTCGACAAGCCACAAATGCATCTCCTGTAGTTTGAGGTGGACATGAACAAGTAGGAATGTGATTAACAACATCACATTTAGCATCTTGACCACAAATTCCTGGACATGGATCAACACATCGTTGGTTTATACAAGCTTTATTTGGTGAACAGTCTGTGTTCATTGTACATTCAGGACGACAGCCCACATAAGGGTCGCCGAAGTAATTGGTGATGCAAGTACAAGCGCCATTATTGCAGTTTGCATTTGCTCCACAAGGTGATGGGTTGCATGGATTTCTTTCTGGAGGAATTTCGGCTGTAAAATTTCCTAAATTAGCAATTTTAAATTCTAGAAGTCATGTGTATATCTACTATTTAAAGATCTTACGTATTATTATTGGTGAGCACTGAGTAAATGGATCTCCTGTGAACTTTGGTAAACAAGTGCATGTAGGAATGTGGTTGTGTACGTGACATAAAGCATTCAATCCACAAGATCCAAGACAAGGATCGCGACATTTTTCTGATATACAAGCCAAGATAGGTGAGCAATCTGTATTGACGACACATTCTGGTCGGCAATTAGGTGGTAAACCAATGTAATTCTCTCGACATCTACATGAAGCTTGACTTCCTGCGACATGACATTCCGAATATGGTCCACAAGGAGATGGAACACATGGATTGATAGGTGCTATAGGAGGTTTTGGTTCTGCTAGCACTAAACAGAAATAAAATGATCATGACTTCAATGATGTAGGGAAATAATTGAAATTAAATATTACTTAGATCAAAAATAATCTAAATTTTGCTTAAGATTTCTCCATTTTAAGTGCAAATGATGTTGTCTTTAATTTATAATGTGAACTCAAAAGTACATCTACTTTGTAACTAGTTATAATTATTACCTTGGTAACATCTTTGGAATGGATCGCCCGTTAAACCTGCTGGACAGCTACAAATTGGACGATGATTGATGACCTCGCATCGAGCGTTTACTCCACAAGTACCAGGGCATGGATCAGTGCATCTGAATTTATGACAAGCACGGTTTGTAGGACATTCCGCATTCACTACGCACTCAGGTCTGCAATCTGGAGGGGATCCTTGGTAATTTGGTAGGCAAGAACATACAGCTTGGTCATTTCTTTCCACACATTTACTATTGGGTCCACAAGGTGAAGGTGAACAAGGATTAAGGACTTGTGGTGGAGTTTCTACAAATGGAGAACATTTTTTTAAATAATAACATCTTTTTTAACTTTAAATACTTGGTACATATTAATTTATGAATTAAATTTACCTATTGTTGGCTGTATACGGCAACCAGTGAATGGATCCCCAATATATCCAGAATCACAATTACAATTAGGAACATGGTTTATTACTGTACATGTTGCATGTAATCCGCAAATCCCTGGACAAGGGTTTTGACATTTATTCCTCAAACAAGCTTTATCTGAGGGGCAGTCTGCGTTTAAAACGCATTCGGGTCGACATCCTTCATAAGGATTGCCTTGGTAACCTGGTATACAAGAACACGATCCTGCTCCATTTTGTTGCTTACAGACTGCATTAGCTCCACAAGGAGAAGGTTCACATGGATTGATTTCTTCTTCTTCTATGGTATAATGTTTGTAAGTATCCAAACACTCACTAACCTTATATTATTGAGTTTATCAAACTTACGTATTTGAAGTTCACATTGTTCAAATGGATTTCCAACATAATTTGGCAAACATGAACAAGAAACTGTGTTGCTAATAACCTGACATTGAGCATTCAGTCCACAGGAACCTGGGCAAGGATCTCTACACTTATTATTGATACAAGCCAAGTTTCTAGGACAATCACTGTTGATAACACATTCAGGGCGGCAGTTTGGTGGTGCTCCAATAAACCCTTGTAAACATGAGCATGTTGGTGACCCATTGCTTGGTAAACACTGAGCGTTTGGACCACATGGGGATGGAATGCAAGGGTTTTCTGGTTTTTGTTCTGGTAATGGTTGAGCTATATATTCAATAATTCAGAATGAATGACTCATTATCTTCTTTTCTTATAAGCTATATTCTTTTTATTATTCACTTACGAGGTAAATTATAACAACTTCTGAATGGATCTCCAGTTTGACCTTCTCGACAACTACATATAGGACTGTGATTAATAACTTCACAACGAGCTCCGTAACCACAAACTCCCACGCATGGATTTATACATTTTTTATTAACGCAAGAGTGTACTGGCGAGCATTCTTCACTAACAATACATTCTGGTCTACAAGATGGCGGAGCTCCTTGATAACTGGGCAAGCAAGAACATACTGCCTGACCATTATTATTGCGGCAGATACTATTGGGACCGCAAGGTGATGGAGAGCATGGATCAGATAGTATTGGCGTTTCTAAAATTTAAAATTGAAGCGTATTTACATTTTATTAAATACAAATATTATTCAAGATCATTGTTCTAGTATTCACATACCTTCAGGTTTAGGCCTACATAGTGTGAATGGATCACCTATCATATTAGGTGGACATGAGCAAGTTGGTACATGATTAATAACATCACAATTTGCGTTTTGTCCACATGTACCAAGACAAGGATTTTGGCATTTGTTTCGAATACACGCTTTATCTCTTGGGCACTCACTGCTAATAACACATTCAGGTCGACAGCTTTCATATGGATTTCCAGTATACTCTGGCAAGCATTCGCAAACCCCATCACCATGACAGATGGCATTTGGTCCACATGGAGATGGACTACACGGATTGATTGGAACTGGAGTAGCTGTGCAAATACCATCCTTGTTAAGATATATTTTTAAAACAATTTTTACTACTGAACTGTGATACTCACTAATTGGAATGGGCGAACAAAGATTGAATGGATCTCCTGTATGGCCTTCATTACATGTACAAACAGGAACGTGATTTAAAACATGGCAGTTGGCATTTACACCACACGAACCAGGACATGGATCACGGCAATGTTGATTTATACAGGCCAGCTGGCTAGCGCACTCTGAACTAATTATACATTCTGGACGACAAGAAGGAGGGGAACCAACAAAGTTTGGTAGACAAGAACAAACTGGACTTCCATTAATGATTTTGCATTGAGAATGAGGTCCACATGGTGATGGTACACAAGAAGGAGGCGCATCAGTTGGTGTAGCAGCTGTAGTCACCGCTAGAAAAATTCATCATAAATGATTTCAGTTTGAAAAAGTTTTTAATTTGTGAGGAGAAAACTACCATGGTAGTTAAGTGACTTACGTATTGGTGAACACTGAGAAAATGGATCGCCAGTGTATTGTGGAGGACATGAACAGTAAGGATTGTGATTTCGAACATTACAAATTGCGTATAAACCACAAGTATTTGGACAAGGATCAGAACATTTCTGATTTATGCATGCTTTATCTAATGGACACTCTGAGCTAACTACACATTCTGGTCTACAATTAGGCGGACTTCCAACATATGTAGGTAAGCAGGTACAAACTGCTTGTTGATTTATGGCACGGCATTGACTATTAGGTCCACAAGGTGAAGGATAGCAAGGATCTTGTGTAGGTGGTTTTGCTATAAGTTTGAAAATCATAAAATTAGTTGACCAAAAATTATAAAATGAATACATTTATGAGTTTTAGAATTAACTTACGAGTTAGAGGAATTGGTCTACATTGGAAAAATGGATCTCCAGTAAATTCTGGAGGGCATGAACAAATAGGGATATGATTTACAGTGGTGCAAATTGCATCAGAACCACAAGTTCCTGGACAAGGATCTACACATTTATAACCAATGCAAGCTAATGGTAGTGTGCAATCATTATTTGTTTCACATTCTCTTTTACAACCACTATAGGGATCTCCGAAATATCCAGAAATGCAACGACAAGCTGCTACTTCATTCTTATTTATACATTCTGCATTTATTCCACAAGGATTTGGGAAGCATGGATCTTGATCTTGTGGTGTTCTTTCAGTAGCTGAAAGAATTGAAATTATATTAATGATTTTCATTTGAAGCTTGAATGATGTTAGTATAGCATATTATTGATTATTCATGAAGACTGTACAAAATCTACAATAATTACACGCAGCACACGAAAACAATAATATCTTACTAGGTTCTGGGTGGCATTCGACTAATGCATTTCCAGTATATCCAGGAGGACATGTACAAACTGAGTTGTGATTTATCACATAACATTTAGCCAAATGACCACAAGATCCTGGGCAAGGATCAATGCATTTTTCATTTTTACATGCTAAATTGCTCGCGCATTCAGCATTTATTACACACTCTGGCCGACAGTTTGGTGGTTGCCCAATATAATTTAATAAACAAGAGCATGCTGGTAATTTATTTATAACACGGCATTCCGAATGAGGCCCGCAAGGTGAAGGAACGCAAGGGTTCCCGCTTGGCTTTTCAGTAGTTGATCGTTCTAGAGAAAGTGAAAGATAGCATGCAAGAAGTTAGAAAATACAGTGTACAGAAGAATTTTGTGCAAATAACATGCTAATAAAATATATAAAGTTATAGAATATGAAGATAGTTCTGAGTATAGCATAACATCATATTGAATATATACATAGTTTGAAAGTAAATAGTGAAAGAAGAAAGTAATAGATTGATAGTGAAAGAAGAAAATCCTTACGTTCAAGTAAACATCGCACAAACGGGTCTCCAGTATAACCAGATGGACAACTACATATTGGATTATGGTTAACTGTTTGACATCTAGCATTTTGCCCACAGGTACCTGGGCATGGGTCGACGCATTTTTGATTGATACACGCTTTATTCTGGGCACACTCCGAACTAACCATACACTCTGGTCTACATGCCGGTGGTGTGCCGATGTAATTCTTTTGACAAGAACATACAGCATGATTATTGATTTCTCTACATTCGCTGTATGGTCCACAAGGTGAAGGTAAACATGGGTTTACATATTCTGGTTTTGCTATATATATTTAAAGAAATAAAGAAGAAAGTTATAGATAAACCAAAGATAACCAACTCCATTTATAATATTTACAAAGAAAATAGGGTATCAGAATTATTACAAAAGCTTACTTTCTTGAATTTGATGACATGCACTTATAGGATCCCCTGTATAACCCGGCAAACAAGAACAAGAAGGGGCGTGTTTTATCACTCTACATTCAGCATATAGACCACAAGTTCCTGGACAAGGATCTTTGCATTTGTTATTTACACATGCTTTAACTAGATCACAATCCGCATTTGTAACACACTCTGGTCGGCAGCTAGTATAAGGATCTCCATAATACTCTGGTAAACATGTACATGATCCAGCACCATTTCTTTCTTTACATATTGCATTTGCTCCACATGGAGACGGAACACATGGATTTTTTGGTCCTTCAGTTGAAGTGACTGGAAGAGGTTTCCAATCATTATTAATTGAAATTTATTTCTCAGAGTATTTAGGTATCATATCATTGTTAGAATGGATTAATTTTGAAAAAAAATTGAAGTTATATAGAAAACATATTTCTTCTAATGCTCACTTAGTACGATTGAGCAGCCAGCGAATGGATCGCCAGTATAACCATTTTCACAAGAACAACGTGGAGCGTGGTTAGACACTGTACAAATGGCATGGATACCACATGATCCTGGGCAAGGGTCTTTACATCTTTCATTGATGCATGCCAAATTTCCCGGGCATTCAGCATTAATTGTGCATTCAGGTCGACAATTTGGAGGGCGTCCAATATAGTTTTGTTGACAAGAGCATGCTGGTGTATTACCTACAATTCTGCATTCCGAATATGGTCCACAAGGAGATGGTACACAAGGATTTGAAGGAATTGGTGATGGTAATTCTAGTGCTATATGAAAATTGTAGAGAAGTATTACCAACACCATATTTTCTCTGTGATCATTTAATGATTGGATATCTTACGTTGTTTTATGCAACGAACAAATGGGTCACCAGTATAACCAGGTGCACAACTGCAAATTGGATTGTGATTTACAACTTGACAACGTGCATCTGGGCCACAAGTTCCAGGGCATGGATCAGTGCATTTTTGTCTTATACAAGCTTTGTCTTGTGGACATTCTGAGCTAACCATACACTCTGGTCTACATGCGGGTGGTGTACCAATATAGTTCTTTTGACATGAACAAACTGCATGATCATCGATTTGACGACATTCACTATATGGTCCACATGGTGATGGTATACAGGGGTTTGTTGGCTTAGGTTCCACTATTTATCATAGTAAAAAGAGATAGAGAAGGATTATAAGAAGTGCCATAGTTGTATTTGAAGCGACATTTTAAAGCAAAGTTGTGGATAGTATTAAAAAAGAAAAGAATATTCAATAGCATGCTTACCCTTTGGCTTAGGATGACAAGCGTTTATAGGATCCCCAATGTAATCAGGTAAACATGTACAAGAAGGAGCGTGATTTATAACTCTACATTCAGCATTTATACCACATGTACCAGGACATGGATCCCTACATTTATTGTTGAGACAAGCTTTACTACGGTCACAGTCCGAATTCGTAACACATTCGGGTCTACAACCGGTGTAAGGATCTCCAAAGTATTCTGGTAAACATATACAAGACCCAGCTCCGTTTCGTTGTTTACAAACTGCATTTGCACCGCATGGAGATGGGACACAAGGATCCTGAGGTGATTCAGGGGGACGTACTGTAAAGTAAATTTGTTTGTTGAGAATTGGAAAAAATTTGGTAGACATCTTGGGGTTGACCATTGAAGATATTGAATTTCACCATCCTTTATCCCAATTTTTTTGTATTTAAATGCATGTAATTTCTTATTTTGGAGAAATTATCATTTCAATGCTCAACTTATATTTTAAAACAAAGGATGTTCTTCAATTGTCATCCTAATTTTGAAAAAATTACCTTCCACTAGTTGTATGCATCCTGCAAATGGATCTCCAGTATAACCATTTTCGCAGTTACAGTGAGGAACATGTTTTACTGTAAGGCAAGTAGCATGAACCCCACAAGATCCTATACATGGATCTCGGCAACGCTCATTCTGACATGCAAGATTTGGTGGACATTCCTCATTAATAGTACATTCTGGTCTACAGTTTGGTGGTCTACCAATGTAGTTTTCCAAGCAAGAACATGCTGGATTACTACCCACAACCCGACATTGCGCATTTGGCCCACAGGGGGAAGGTATACAAGGATTAGTTGGGTGACGTTCGTCCGGTTGTTCCGCTGCTCAAATATAAATATACAAAGGAAAAGAATTACAGATTTGCAAAGAATTGTGCAAGCACGTGCTTATTGTAAAAGTGTTCAAGCTAGTGCTAGAGCTTTTTAGAGATAATATACACCCTCTTAAAATATAATTCAAGTTATCCTTACGTTCTTTTACGCAGCGAACAAATGGATCGCCCGTAAATCCTGGTGAACAGCTACAAATTGGATTATGACTCACAACTTGGCATCTGGCATTATAACCACAAGTTCCAGGACACGGGTCAGAACATTTTTGTTTAATACACGCTTTATTTTGAGGGCATTCTGAGCTAACCATGCATTCAGGTCGGCATGCAGGTGGTGAGCCGATATAATTTTTTTGACATGAGCATGCGGCATGATTATCAACTTGACGGCATTCGCTATATGGTCCACAAGGTGACGGAATGCATGGATTTTTTGGACGTTCCGGTTTTGCTAAGGTATAGAATAAGAGAAGAAAATAACCATAAGCATAATACGTGCTTAAGAAATTCTGATAGATTTACAGTTCTAATGTCATGGAGTATTAAAAAGTGAAAACCATAAAGAAGAACAGTAAATTCATCATACACCCAATACCAATAATAATAAATGAATAAATAAATAGAAAACAAGAAAATAAACATACTGTATAGAATAGTATAATATTGCATAGTATAGTATAATAAAGTAAACAAGAAAGAGAGAATGATTTATAGTAAAGTAAAAGAAGGAAGAAGCTTACGTGCTGGTTTTGGTGTTGGATGACAAGCAACTAGAGGATTGCCTGTATATCCAGTAGCACAAGTACATGATGGAGCATGATTAATTACCCTGCATTCGGCGTATGTACCGCATACTCCAATGCAAGGATTAATACATTTATTGTTGACACAAGCTCTATCCCGAGGACATTCGCTGTTTATAACACATTCGGGTCTACAGCCAGTATATGGGTCTCCAGTGTATTCGGGTAGACATGTGCAAGAACCAGCTCCATTACGATCCTTACAAACTGCATTACTACCGCAAGGCGACGGGTGGCAAGGATCTGGTGTTTCAGTAGGAATAGCTATTCAAAATAATAAGGGTAAATTACCACCTTTCGTATTGGCGTTAACCAAAATAGTAGGCAAGATTTATTTGTTATTATTATGATTTTTTTTTAAATACATAAATTCAAAAATTCAAATTTCTCTTCAAATGTTGTCTCGCATACCTCAATCAGTGGTTAGTTATTATTATTACTTCTTTAAAGAATTGATTTAATAATGTTGTTATTTATAAATAAGTTTCGACAAAATTTTTCAAAATTGTTAGCTTTTATAAAAATCGCAATGCTTACGTTCAGGTACTCTAGAACATTGTATAAACGGATCGCCAGTATAACCCGGATCGCAAGTACAAACTGGTGTATGATGAACGACAACGCATTGTGCATAAGCACCACACGATCCCGGGCACGGGTCGCGGCACCTATCATTCTGACAAGCTAAATGCCCTTCACATTCTGCATTAGTAGTACACTCTGGCCGGCAATTCGGTGGTCTGCCGATATAATTTTGTAAACAAGAACACGAAGGAATTCCCCCATGAACTTGGCAAATAGAATTTGGTCCACAAGGAGATGGTACACAGGGATTACTCGGAATAGGTTCAATCTCCGGTTCTATCGCACATGCAAAATAACATGCACTTATGAAAAAGCTTTTAACGCATAGCTTTTAAAATGTAAGTGAATCCCAGCGACGCTTACTTCGTATTTCCACACATCTAATAAATGGATCTCCAGTAAAGCCTAAATTACAGCTGCAAATGGGATTATGGTTAACAACATGACAGCGTGCGTTGTAACCACATACCCCTGGACACGGATTCGAACAAATTTGATTCAAGCAAGCTTTATCTAGTGGACAGTCTGAGTTGCTAATACATTCTGGATGACAGTTGGGTGGTTTTCCGAAGTACCCGGCCAAGCAAGAGCATACAGCGTGATTGTCAATGGCTCTGCATTGACTGTATGGACCACAAGGAGATCTCATGCAAGGATGCGATATCATGAGATCTACCGAACATGCTATACAGTTGTACACAATGGTATAATGAATGAAAGAAATACATGGGAAAGAAAAGCCAAGTTTTTCTGTGCAGTATATGAAAGATGAGGTTGTTTATTTATTTCAAAAAGTAGAAAAAATGCCCAAAAATAAAAAATTATACAAAAAATTAGAACCATTCGAAAATAAAGATAGTGCAGAAACTAAAAAAAAAACCAAAAATTTCCAAGAAATGAAAAAGTATGTGATTTAATTTTTCATTTTTTTCCTGTTTTTGTTTAATTTGCAATCTGCACATTACTCAGTTTTTTTTTCTTTTTGAATTATTTTTTCTTGTAAGTAATTACGTTCTATATCATTCATTTGTTTCTTTAATTTCTTTTAAACAACCACACTTTTCAATAACTACAAAAGCATAAACATAAATAAAATGATAACTTCGAAAATAGACATAAATAAGTTCTTATAAATAGGTGAATCAGTTTCGTTGAGTGGATAAGCAAAGAATTTCATTTAAATACGCAAGCAGCCGAATATCGATTCTAACGATGTATCGTAATTTTTTGCAGCACTATGCGTTAAATTAGAATTTTTATTTTGAAATGAATAAAAAAATATACCTATAATCCTATATGATGCAGGAAGAAATAACATAATAATTATTTTGTATCATAATTTCAAATTTATCCATTCTATTTTTGGATGCAAATCCACTCAATGAAAAACACACCCATAGAATACAGATATTTAAGCGAAACACCACAAATAAAGCGAAAGCCTTACTAGGATCGTGTATGATTTTTCTGCATGCAGTCAAAGGATTTCCCGTATATTCGCTGAGACAGAAGCAAGATGGCGTATGATGTACAACTTTACATTCGGCATTGATACCGCAAGCACCAGAACACGGATTTACGCATTTATTGTTTACACATGCTAAATCCCATGCACAGTCGGAATTTTGAACGCATTCCGGTCTACAACCTACATAAGGATCGCCGAAGTATCCGGGGTAACAAGTACATGAAGCGGCATTATGAGATTCCTTACAAATGGCGTTTGCGCCACAAGGAGAGGGTGTACATGGCTCAGGTAATGGGGTTGGTATAACTGAAATAAATAACCATTCGTGGTATACCCCAAAGTTTCGTTTAGAGAAGAACGCAACCTTCACCACATCATAGATTAGAATTCTTACCTGGTGGTATTTCGCTGCATCCGTAAAATGGATCTCCTTGGAAACCTTCATGGCACGAGCAAATAGGTTGATGATTAACGACCGTACACTGAGCATTAATACCACACGAACCGATACACGGATCACGACACTTATTATTTAAACACGCGAGTTTAGTCGGACAATCGGCATGAATAAGACACTCCGGACGACAATACGGCGGAGTACCGAGCATACCCGCCAAACACGAACACACTGGTCGCCCTTCTGCTACTTTACATTCAGCGTTTGCTCCACAAGGGGATGGATGGCATGGGTTGTATGGTACTGGTGATGGCTGTCTCGGTTCTGCAAATGAAATAAAGTTATGATAGGTATTAGGTACATGTTTTTGAGCATTAAAGAAGGACCTGGGGGGCTTTACATTATTATATGATGGCATAAGAGATATTTGATAAGTTTTTACAGAAAACTCTGGTCATAATTAACCCCGTAAGTTATTTAATTAATGTAAATGAGGAAATGTAAAAGTAGGCGTACTGAAATTTTTAGTCGACTGGTAAGAACAACGATCAATAGCTAGCCAGAAATTTTTCCCAGAGGCCGTGATGAGTGGAGTTATGAGAAAAGTCTTTGATGTGAATATGAATGCCCTTTTTCCTCCCCCACATACACCCAATATCTTTAGATCGCAAAGATTACACGCTTTTATTATTTCAATCATAGATGTACTTAATGAAGAGATTGTTCTCATTTACGCTGTGTACACCACTGCAGCTAAATGTCTACGATTTTTAATGTGTAATTTTCTAAAATAAATTGGAGAAGGAAGTTTCTTTTAAGGTATTCGTTGATCTTATTCATGGACTATAGAGATGGGTGTATTGCAGAAATCGTATAGAGGGATCCGTTGTTTATTAAGTAAATAGCTGCGTATGAAAAGAGAGTGCTTGTATGGATTTGAGTGAGGATGATTTCATATTTACGAGAGAGATTGTTGGAATCTTTCTAAGGTTGCACGGAATGATGGATGGCTATGACTTCACTGGAATTTGGGACTCGGACCCAGAATTCCAGAAATAGAATTTGTAGGCATTTCCGCAAGGTGAATTTAATATCGTCATTAGGGACTGCTATGTACGGAATAGAGGAAACATGACATAAAATTTTAGCTGATAGATCTGCCTCATTATTTAATATAATATTTGTATGGGATGGAATCTAACATTAAGCTATTACTTTATCGCTGTCTATTAACATCTGAGATACCTATCATTGCGTACTGCTCGGTAACAAATAATTCTTTTAGTCACTTTTCATAGTGATATGAGAAAATTAAGAAAGTAATAAGAAAACCGAAATATGCATATTACAGATTGCAATATCATTTATAGAATTACTTTCTACATTTTTATTAGTACAAATCAAAACGAAATTGCTCCAGCCTTTATTGAGTTCTTAAAAAATTTAACTGCAGTGAAATAATATCAATTCCTCAAGGCTTTGAATTTAAATAATCAAAACTTTTGTTAATTAGATGAAAGAAAATGAAATTAATATGTTTTTCGAATTAATAAAATTTTTGCAAAAATTGACATCATATACTTTTTTCGTTCCATGTTTTTAAGAATCTCAATATGGCCTAAAATATGAAAAAAATCACATCACATAAAAACGCGAATTCGAATTTCTTAGAATTTAAAAAATAAATACTTTTTCAGAACTGAAGTCCCTTCAACCCGTGCTATTTTTCAGGGACGTACCGAAAGGGGGGAAGGGGGGGGAGCTTCGCCCCCTTGGCTTTTGGAAAGTTGGTAAATTTGGAGTTTTAGCGTAAAAAGTTGGCAAATTTGGAGTTTTAGCGTAAAGTTGGTAAATTTGACCACTTGTGCAGTATTTAAATTTTTTGAAGAGTAACAAGACTGTGCATCATATTTTTTCGTGGAGCAAAAAAAAAAAAAAAAAAAGATCAACAGTTGGTAAAATTTCATGGTATTAGTTGGCAATTTTTGGTTTTCTCCCCCCCTCCCCCCCCTGAAGAAAGTCTTCGGTACGCCCCTGCTATTTTTTAGTTGATTTGAAGGTTAAAGAACTTCGATTTATGCAGTAAGTGTGAAGAAAAGATAAAATTTTATGGTTATTATTATCAGTTAAAATTTATAATAGGTGTTTAAGTATTACAAGTATTCATTTAACAAATTATATGCATCTTTATCATTATATTGATTTAGTAATGAAACTCTAGTATTTATTGCTTTATCACTTCTATAATTTATAATGAAGTATGAACTCGTATGATAAAAAAGAATTTCGTCATTATTGATAGTTATTATTTCTGAATAATTTCAACATAAATTTGTATTGTAAATGAATTTTCAATCTATTTTGATATTTTTGAATGAATATTTTTTTGCGCATTTATTGAAAATTTTAATTTTTTTGTTTAACTAAAATTTTGTTATTATTGTTATTTATACTTAGCCTGTACATTTTTTTAGTCATTGTTATACAAAATGATTCGTTTAATTATTCACTTTTAAGGAAGTTAGAATTACAACACTGCATCGGTCATAATTGATGAGTAACAGCAAATGAATTCATTGAAATTTAAATAACACATACTATTTTAAAACAAAATTACGTCATTTTGTGTCATGAGCGCTTAACTTCCGTATCTTATTCATTTACGAATCTTTAAGTAAATATTATGTAGCATGAAAAACATGTTTTTATCACATCTGTGTTCATTGATAAGAACGTCTAACCGATAGTTAATGAGTATAATAGGCATGATTAGGTTCGTTGAGCTTTTCACTATGATTATTAACTTCTTTTCAACTAAATTTCCAATCAAGTTTTATTTTCAGGAAATCGTTTACTCGAACAACGCACTACATATTTTTTTTCTATGTGGCCAAGTAGTGAGGTGATAAAATTGATAATTAATTTTTATTACCGCATGTGAAAATGTTGCAGTTTTGTTTATCATCCATGTTCTACGAGTATAATATAATAACCGGTTACACCACTTGGTGTTTTCTAAAAAAATCCAAATTGTGGACCACCATGTTGTGACGTCAAGGCAGAAAGTTCCCACTCGATACATGAACAAAAAAATATTATAATTATCTTCGAAAAATTATGAATGATCTCGTCGAGTAATATCTCTTCCTTGATTTTAAAAAAGCTGACGAATTTTTTTCATTGAGTATTATTTGAAACCAATGGGCAAATTTGTGCAATTCTTTGGTGACCAGCAGAAGTGATGTAACCTGATTATATATTTGTAGGACCTGGATTTAGCATAGTATATTTTTAAAAAAAGAAAGAAAGAAAAGATAATAAAAATTTAATCCGTTATTGAAATTGAAAAAAAAAGCAACAAACACTTAGCGCACATATATTGAATGAATAAAAAAAAATAATAAAAAAAAAGTATTGTACTTCATTGGTAACAAATTGGTATGTATTTTATTAAAATTAAATTCTAGGAGAAAAAATATGAATATTTCACTCGGGACTAGAATTACACATTTATTATTATTCAAAATATATCATATACTGTACATATCGTAATAACATAGTAAGAGTTTTTCGACATATCGCGAGTTATTTTTCAAAAGGTTAAAAGCAACATACACGAATCTGGCAACATTCACATGTCATTTAAAATTTCATCCAATGTTTTCACGAAATATTCAGCGTCGTTCTCGTTGAATTGCATGGGCGGCTTTAGCTTCAGTACGTTTTCATGTGGTCCATCACGACTTAAAATAATATATTTCGCTTTCATTTTAGCTAAAACAGTTTTCGCTTCTTCGGTGGCTGGTTCTTTGGTGGTACGATCTTTAACTAATTCAATACCGACGAATAATCCGAAACCGCGAATATCACCAATTAATTTGTATTTAGCGTACAATGGTTTCAATAAGTTTAATAAATATTCGCCAACTTTGTGAGCGTGTTGTATCAAGTTTTCGCGTTCGATCACATCTATAACGGATAAGGCTATCGCGCAAGAGACCGGATTCCCACCAAATGTGTTAAACCATTCGTTTTCCATTTTGTAAAAACTGGCCGCAATTTCAGGTGTGGTGATTACAGCAGAGGCTGGATGGCCATTACCCATTGGTTTCCCTAAAGTCACTATATCGGGTACGATGTCGTCTCCTTGTAATTGGAAGGCCCACCAATGTGATCCTACTCGACCAAATCCGACCTGTACTTCATCGGCGATACAGACCCCACCCGCGTCGCGAATGTATTGGTACACTTTTCGTAGGTAATTCTTGGGTAGCATGACTTGTCCTGCGCAGCTCTGTAGGCTTTCGACGATGAAAGCGGCGATTTTTCCGTCAACTCGATGAATGATTTTTTGTACTTCGTCAGCGTAGAGTTGACCGAGTTGTTCATCGGAGTATTCTTCTTTGGTATATATTCCTCGATAAGCGTCTGGTGATGGAGCAATGTGTACCCAGGATGGTAACTGATAGTTTTCGCGTTTACTGAATTTGTATGGTGAAATGGCCAATACATCGGACACGTGACCGTGATAAGCGTGATCAACGGTAATCACATTTTTCTGTTTGGTATGACATTTTGCCAACTGCAGCGCCAGATCGTTAGCTTCAGATCCGGAGTTGACGAAGTAACATACTGATAAGGGAGCCGGAAACAACGAGCTTAATTTTTGCGCGCATAATACTACGTTATCGTGTAAAAACCTGGTATTGGTGTTGAGCACAGCAGCTTGTTCGCATTCCGCAGCCACTACATCGGGGTGACAGTGTCCAACGTGGGCAACGTTATTTATACAGTCCAAATACTTGTTTCCATTCTCATCGTACATGTATTGATTTTTAGCGCGAACGATTTTCAGAGGTTCTTGACTAAAAAATAACGGGCACGAACTACCGATATGGCGTTTTCTTAAATCTAAAGTTTGCGCGTACGTTAACTTTTCCGAACTCATAGCGTAAATTCACGAGCAACGGGATCAGAAATTTAAAAAACACTATAACGTTAATAAGAACGTACCGCGAGCGATTTTTTCTTATCAATGTAAACTTTTACACGCGAGTAAGTACAGATAAATATTAAGCCCAGATAATGATAACATAGCACGAGTTTCACACGACGGCCTTGAATGACTCAAGTAACCAGTTTAATACATAATTCATACGTGTTGAAAATTGATATTTATACGAGTCTTTCTCGAGCGATTGAAAAAAAAAAACGTTAATACGTGTTATTTTCGACATTGTTGCACGTATATTTCGTAGACTGGCGCTTACCCGTGAAAGAGGCTTTTTGAACTTTTGAAAAATGCGGAAAATGTGAATCGAGGCAAACTGGTAAATTCGTTACGAGAGATCAATTTGAAGCGTTGAAAACATTTCAACGGAATTACGTAAACGCGAAGTTTACTACATGTGATTTGTTTTCTTGGCATGCGTATAGGAGAATTGGACGGGAGTCAAGTTAATCGAAATGAAGGCTCATTTTCGCGGTCAAAATTCTATACGCAGCTACTTGGAAGTTTTAACGATATTTATATATAAGAGGGAGGTAAACTGCGATAATGTTGTTTTTTACTTACCTTCTTGAACACATCGAACGAACGGATCGCCAACAGTATTTGGCGGACAGCTACAGATGGGATTATGGTTTATCACTGTACAACGAGCGTGTAAACCACATGTACCGGGACAAGGATCGGCGCATTTCTGCGAAATGCAAGCCAAACTGGGGCTGCATTCTGCACTAACGACGCACTCTGGTCTACAGTTCGGTGGCTCACCGGTGAAACCAGCGTTGCACGAGCAAAGTGCATGTGAATGACTAATTTGGCAATTACTATTTGGTCCGCATGGCGATGGATCGCATGGATTCTTTGGTACAACAGCTGTTTTGAAATAACAACATGAATGATAATTTTCCATTCCAAGGAGACGAACGAGTTGATAAATAATACTTACGAACTACTGGCTTCCTTCGACAAGATTGGAAGGGATCTCCGATGTGATCTGGGAAGCAGGTACATACAGGAATATGATTTACAACCGTACATTCGGCGTTAATTCCACAAACACCCGGGCATGGGTCTCTGCAGTGACTAGAAAGGCAAGCGGCGTTAGATGGACAATCGCTGTTCATCACACATTCAGGCCGGCAAGCACCGAAGTATGGATTTCCAATGTAAGGTGGAATACATGTGCATCTAACAGCGCCATCTTGAACTGTACATTGAGCATTTTCTCCACAAGGAGATGGGTAACAAGGATCTCTTGGCACTGGTGGTAATGCAGCTGCAAAATATCATGTTTTATGAAAATAATCAGTTCAGCTAAGGACTAAGTTTTTCATATTCAATTTCTCTGGATGAGGATCGAGTCGAAGTACAGAAATAAGTTTGGACAGTTATTTTGCCCTAACACGTCTCAGCATAAACAGGCACCAAGTTTTGATGGTTGCTCCGAATTTTATGATTTATTTCAAAATGTAAATTTGGTTTTATTGACTTACTTATGGTGAAAATCGGAATTTAATTTGTTCCAAAGTCAATGTTAAATTACTTTAAATTCTTTACATTTTCAGCTGTTGTACAATATTGAGCCTGAATCATGAATGCATTCATTTATATTTGAATAATTCAAGATACAATGGAGTCATCTTTCAAATTTCAGGTTAGGTTACCAACCATCAAGTTCTAAAAAATATCTCGAAATCAAGGCTTTGCAATTTTGACCTTGAAAATAAGGTGGTGCCTTGTTTTCTCGAAGCGGTATGAAATCGTAAATAAAAGTAACCCCCTTGAAAGTCATGGCATCGACTTCATATAGTGTCACAACAGCTGAGTTATGTAACATATTCAGTTCATTGGTGAGTGAAGTGGTGCACCGATGAAGGTGGTGTAATTGGTAACATTGAGAGAATAATTTTCTTTTAATGCACGAGGAATTCGTGAATTGACATACTAGTCATTGGAATTTATTATTATTTTTTATTATTATTTTATCGTTTAGCCATTTGGCGTTCAGAAATTGATGCTGAGAGTTGACCAGACCTCGGAATTTGGGTAATAATAAAAAAATGAATGAAAAAATTTACCACAAATAAGTTAAAATCATTGAGTCATTTCTGGAAATTGCTCTCCAATGAAGGTAGAGTAAAAAGTGAAATTTGAAAAATTTTTTTAGAGTAAAATGAAATATTAGATCTTAGGTTTTTTTCACTTACTCGCTGGTTTTTTAGAACAGCTAACAAAAGCATCTCCTTCATAACCAGGTAGACAGGTACAGTAAGGAGTGTGATTAACCACATCACATTTAGCGTTCAAACCACATGACTTGGTACATGGATTTTGACACTTTTCATGGATACATGCTTTATCAAATGGACATTCTTGATTCATTACACACTCAGGACGACAGTACGGCGGACTTCCTAAGTAATTTGCAATGCAAGAACATACAGGATGACCTTCTTTGACTTGGCAAATGGAATTAGGACCGCAAGGATTTGGATCGCATGGATCTCTTGGAATGTAAGGTATTTCTTCAACTGAAAAAAAAAAACATAATTCAATAACATACATGCCATTATCACTATGGAATCCCAGTAGTAATGGAAAAAATTCAACTCACCGGGTGGTAAGACACACATCGCAAATGGATCACCAACGTGTCCAGGAGGACAACTACAAATAGGATTGTGGTTGATGACAAAGCATTGAGCACCTATTCCACAAGTTCCTGGGCACGGATCTGCGCATTTTTTATTAATGCAGCTTTGCGTGAGAGGGCACTCAGAGCTAACGACACATTCTGGTTTGCAATAAGGTGGCGATCCGCGATATCCTGGTAAGCAAGAGCATGTAGCATAGCCTTGTGGTGAAATCAAACATCTGCTGTTGGCTCCACAAGGAGATGGATCGCATGGGTTTTCCGGTTTACCATGTGACAGAGGCGGTAAATCTATACATTTAATTATGTGAATTAAGAAACAAATAGATGGAATATACGCTGATGAAAATATTATAATTCCTTTCCTAAACTTACATTCTCTGTTTGGATAACAATTAACCGATGGATCTCCTGTGAAATCTTGTGGACAGAAGCACACAGGCTGGTGATTGATTACTTGACATTCGGCTTTTATTCCACAAATACCAACGCATGGGTTAACGCATTTATTGTTCCAACAAGCTTTCGACTGCGGGCAGTCTGTGTTGATAACGCATTCTGGTTGACATGCTAGATATGGATTTCCAAAGTAGCCACGAATACATTCGCACGTGACGTGACCATGATTATTTTTGCATATTGCGTTTGCACCGCAGCGATCACGGTGGCAATGGTCAGATGGCGCAATTGGTGCTAAAGATTAATATTTAACAATAAATTGCTGTCCTTGTCCAGAAAATTAATTTTTGATTGAACATAAGTTTGCTTACTTTTAATGGGAGAGCAATGTTCATATGGATTTCCAGTGAGAGATTCGGGACACGAGCAAACTGGCGTATGTTTTACCACCATGCAGTGAGCGTTAATTCCGCACGACCCTGGACATGGGTCTTGGCATTTTTGACTCAAGCAAGCCAAATTAAACGGACAGTCAGCGTTATATAAACATTCAGGATGGCAAGCCGGATTATAATGTCCATTTGGACCACTGCATGGATCACACATAGCTACTTGACCTCCGTATACATGACATGCACTATGTGGATCACAGGGTGATGGTGCACATGGTAGCGTGGTGTTTGGATATGTAGGATATGATGCTAATGAAAAATATTAAAAATTATCTTCAAAGAAGAAAGCAAAAATCTTTTCTCTAGTTAAGTTGGAAAACTTACGTTTTGGTGTACATTGAATAAATGGATTTCCAGCAAATCCTTCGCGGCAAATACAAGTTGGCATATGATCACGGCACAAACATACAGCACCGAGACCACATACATTTTTAATTCCACATGGATCTTTACACTGATAGTTGATGCAAACTTTATCCGAAGAACAGTCTGTGTTCAAAACGCATTCTGGTTTGCATCCTTTTTTAGGATCTCCAACGAAATTCTCTACGCATGTACATACGGCTCGCTTGCCGGCTATTTTACAGTATGTATTTGGCCCGCACGGATATGGCGAGCATGGATTTGTTTCAGGAACAGCTTCTAAAAACCCATTAAAAAATGTTAGAAAAATTATCATTAGCATTTATATTCTAAAGTTTACCCAATTCATTGCACATACCAATAACAAAACATCTTATTAGAGGATTTCCTGTTAGTCCATGGTTGCAAGTACATACTGGATGGTGTTTTTCAACTCTACAAGAAGCTCCAATACCGCAAGACCCAGGGCAAGGATCTTGACATTTATATGCCACACATGCTTTATTAAATGGACAGTCTTCATCAACGGTACATTCATATCCAGTACAACCTCCATTAGAATCTAGCACAACTCCTGGAGGACACGTGCACTGTGGTTGTCCTAGAATATATAAATTGGACGATTTTATCACGCATTATTTTCTTTGTTACAAGAATTTTTAATTTGATTACTAACCATCGTGTGAAACTGTGCAAGTAGCGTAAGGACCACATGGATTTGGACTACAAGGATTATTTGGAATTGGATGGCAGGCAGTATATGGATCACCTTGAAAACCAGGTTTGCAGAAGCATTGCTCTGTGTTTCCTGTGACGTAGCAATCAGAGTTATGACCACATGGTCCAGGTTGACATAGCGTTTTCACAGGTTCTAAACGAAAACAAAATAGAACAATTTTTACATTCGAAGAAAAATAAAAACTCCACAACGAATTTTTGAAATGATTAAAAATTCTACATACCTCCGCAGTACTTGTACGGATTTCCCACTGTCGATTCAGGACAGAAACAAGAAGGCTGTCTATTCGGATCGCAAATCGCGCCATATCCACATGGATTTGGTTCACATGGGTTTCGCTTTTCGACACAACCCCGTATAGTATTTTGGCTTTCAACGTATCCTTCCAAGCAAGTACATTTAGCATATCCTTTATCGGTCAATGTGCACTGGGTGTTAGGACCACATGGAGAAGGTTGACAAGGATTTTTAGGTAGGTGACAAGGTGTTATTGGTGGATCTCCTTCGAATTCTGGCAGACAGAAGCAGACAGCAGAACCATGCACAACTTTACAACCAGAATGAGGACCACATGGGTTTGGTGTGCAGTCTTCGCCTTCTGGTACTGGACGAAATGCAAAGTAGCTCAATTAGTCAACATTTAATGTTGAGTTCAATATTTTTAGCAAGGATTTGGAAGTAATCAATGAGTACGAATGGGTAAATGTTACGAAAAATTTTGATTTACACTGGAATCGAAGCCAAGTGTTTCGTAATGGCTTCGTAGTCAAGTTACAAGTTTGAAGTCAAATATTGATAATTAATATTTAGGAGTAGGATCAAAGTAAATTTTTTCGCTAATTCCTAATCCTTGCTTTTTAGAAATAGATGTAAAGCTGAACATACTGCATTGTTTAAATGGATTGCCAGTCATTCCTTTCGGGCAGAAACAAACCGGATTTCCATTATCCAATTCGCATAAGGCATGCATACCACAAGGATTTGGTTCGCATGGATTTTGCGGTGCTTTAAAGAAAACAATGATTACACATAACATAATCGTAACTTTATCAATAATTGGATAATTAACGTGAATATATTTTACTTCGACATCCTACGGCTGGATTTCCACTATATCCTGGCAGGCATTTACACGAAGCTCGATGATAAATTACATCGCACACGGCGTTCGGACCGCAACGACAAGGATTGCCGCATTTCCCTTCAATGCATGCTTCGTTTGAGGCGCAGTCTTCATCGCGTCGGCAACCAGTTACTGTAATCGAATAATTTAAATTCACCGTGTCAGTGTGTCCAATTAAATATAAAGCGTTGTGTTTACAAAACTAGCAGCTTATTGATTTTGTACGATGCGTTTTTTCCTTCTTTTTTTGTTTTAATACTACACCTAGTCATAACCTAGATCACGTAACGCTCGATGGACACGTAAACGACCACCACTCATGCCTGTTTATCAAGAGATGCAATCGCTTTTGTGTTGAGCAAACGAGAAAAAATATAGAAAAAAACCTCATAAACAGCATAAGAAAAAAAAACGCATAACTAGATCATTCTTAAATGGTCAGAAAAGTGCAAATATTCGTATGTTTACATAATATTGCAATACTCACCAGAACTGCAGGATAGATATGGATTGCCATGAGAACCAGGTGGACAACGACAGTCAATTTTATGATTTTTAGGCACACATTCAGCATTTTCACCGCACGAGTCTTCGAAGCAAGGGTTAATACAAATTCGATTCAATCTATCACATAACTTATCTGGAGGGCAGTCTTCGTTATATTGGCATATAGGTTTGTATGACTCGACTGCAATAACATGATTTATTTAGCATTTTGCTCATAACCTTAAACTAATATTGTTTCATTTGAGGAACACTTTTACCTGGAATACAACCAACGAATCCATTTCCTTGGTATCCTTCTATACAACTGCAGTCAGGACCGTGGTTCGTATTCACACATACTGCATTTTGAGCACAGGGATTATGAGCAGAACATGGTAACTGGCAAACGCCTTGTAGGCAGACTTCGTTGATTGAGCAGTCCAAATCAGTGTAACAGGTCACTAAATAGGTGTATTTCATAAACTCAATTACTTTACAGACAGAAGAGAGAAGAGTCCCAGCCGCACAATAACTCATACGATTGTACAAATTTGCATAAAATCATTTTATGCGTAAAATCATCCAATAAGTGCTAAGTAGAATAAATTTAATACATTTTATACACATTATACATTCCACATGCGATGGCTTGAATGATATCATAGATTTATTATCTCGCTAATTTCAGTTTTCTTACATGTTACTCACAAATATAATTTGATTTATTGCTTTTGAGTATTATCTTACAACTATTTCACATTCCTTTCACATACTTTTGAAACTTAATTTCATACAAATAAATTACACACTCTATTATTTGAAATTTAAATGGCGCCCAACGAAGGGCAATTTGCTACTTTTCATTCTTTTTTCCCATTTATCATTTCTTTGGTTACATATGCATTAAATGTATTAATCAAAATTAAACATATGATGAGTAGAGAATTGGAATGATGCTCAAACAATAACTCTTTACACCTTTCACTCCTTTTCATTCATCCTTCCGTTGTGTTAAATGTTATACACGTGTTAATTGATCAACAAAATTCAAATGATATCTAATGTTAGTCTTACATGTTTTTGGTAAATAACAATTAATGGCGGGATTTCCTTGATATCCAGAAGGACAAGTGCAAACTGGCCTGTGTTTAACGACATGACACTTAGCAGTTGGAGCACACAGGTTAGTAAAACTGCATAAATCTTCGCACTGTCCGTTATAACAAGCTTCAGTCTCCCAGCAGTCCGTATCCAGTTGGCACGGTTGAGGTCGTTTTGGCGTAGGGGCTATTTACACGTTATGTTACACGAAATTAGTGGTTTTAGTGATTATACTCGTGGATATGCTTTTTATTTGCATAATACACGTGAAGAATCCCGCATAAGATTATTTTTGAATGAAGTTGACGAGTGGCGTTGTACTAAAAATGTGAAGTGGCCATGATTCTTGAATTTTGAGATAGAGGATGAAACGAAAGTGAAACGACAAGTAGCGCATCAATATATCATTCATTTCTTGCCTTTTGGATTATTAAATACATATTTATTCCAATGTCAACTTCATTCAAGAGTGATTAAAATATCGATAATACACTTGTTAGAAATGATAATAGTTCGAATGAAAAAAAAAAACATTTCCATTCGAATATTTCACTTTGCAATATTTTTTAGCTCAATTATTACATACTACTAAAAAGCGTTGTTTTTTGTTTTCTTCCTATAATTCTTCTGGGTAATAATTTTTTTCGGCAGATCATCAAATTTTCTAGCCTCAATTTTAGCTTTTTGGGATTTCTACACAATCATGCATCATAAACTCATAAAGATAATTTCAATCTAACAGATTCAATCGAAGAAATTATTAAATTTGGAAAGTTTTTAGATAGGTATCATAATTATAAATCGCTAAAAGACAGTACCTATAGAAGAAAACATAACACTTTAACCTGAGCGTCGTTATCACTAGATGTAAATTTGGAAGCACTGATTGCAATTAATTTGTTTTGTCTTCAATGCACGTTTACACAAGCGTTGTGATAATTATTCGGTTGCTCTTATAATGGGACTCATTTAAACGACCATGTCGTGTCAAGTCAAATTGGAGAAAGGAAGTAATGAATGGTTTATCTATAGTAAAGGGAAGGAAGAATGATTTTTTACATTAATCGTCTACATTTTAACCATTCGCTGTAATGACCTGGGAATTGTTGATTAAGATTGAAAACTGTTTACCATAATGGTTCGGGTATTTATGCGATAACGACGCTCCGAATCAAACTACTGTAAGAAATATATATTTTCCTCTTTTAGTGATATGTTACGTACTAGCTAAGCAGGAATGATTTTTGGGTTCTTCAGAGTTTAGATGATGTTTTTTTTTTTTATTTTTTAGAGAGACGTTTGTAAATGAAAATTGATAAAAAAATTTTTACTAAAATGGCGATTTTTCTTTCGATTTTCGAATTTTTATTTTTTCATATTTGGCTTTTTTTACCTTTTGAACTTTTTCATTTGTTGGCGATTCTTTCCAAATGTAAAAATTCGAAGTAGAAAAACTTTGCATTTCCCATTATGGTGACCCTGAGTACGTAGACATATCAACTAAAGAAAACTTACTAAAACAATTGAAAGTGAGAAAACCATAGTAATACCTCGAAGAAAATCCGAAGTTTCGGCTAACATCAGTCCAGATTTCGTAAGCTGTGCGTCTTTTTTTAGCGTGCAAATTTTATTAAAACATACTTGCGATCTTGAACAGTCCGAATTTTTCGTGCAACCATATCTCGAACTGGGTTTCATAACTGTTCTGTTATCGAGTAGAGTTGTAGGTTGAAGAGTTAAAATTACGTTATTTCTGCGAGTATTTTCCAAGTGCAACTCGTTAGAAGTAGCTTTACAGTTGGAAAATATTGTTGAATCGTTAGTTATATTTAAGCATGTGCGAGACGTAGTTGTTGAAGGTTTTGGGAACATAGAGGAAGAAGAATCTGAGTGTTTTACGCTATCAGAATCTGTAAGACTTGTTGCATATGTGGTGACCGGAACTGTTGACTTTTCTATTTTGGGATCCGATGTTGGCGATTTCTCGGACATGTTGATAGTATTTTTTGAAGATTCGGGGCTAGCCAAAGTTGTAGATTTCGCTACTTCGGAGTTTTGAGTGGTTGTTTCTAGGATATTGGTTGTCATAGAAGGTTCAGGGATCAATACATTGGGTTCTTGTTGGTTTGAAGGAATACCAAAGTCCAGTGATGTTACAATTTCGTTCATATTTGTTGAAAATGAAATCTCTGGGGTAGTTATGTCCGAATTTTCAGAGCCGAATGTGGTAATTTTTTCGGTATAGTTCGTTATTGGAAATTCTGAAGCTGCAATAGTATTACTGCTGAATTGTTCTTCAGGAGTTCTCGAGGACTCTTCGAAGGTTTGTACTGAAGTGTCCATACTAGATGGGGATAGGGAAGAATTTTCGTCGGCTTTTATCACATTTATTTCTGTATTGGTATCTCCTTCAGTTTTTGAAGGTTCTCCAGATGTGTGTACTGGAGGTTCCATACTGGAGGGCGATACGGGGGAATTTTCATTGGTTTCTGTTAGATTTATCTCTGTTGTTGTATTGTCTTCATTTTTCATTGTTGTAAATGTGTTTTCATCAGATTCCAATATTGAAGTTGATTCTTCGTGCGAGGATTTTTTTAGAGTATTTATTTGAACACTTTTCGATGTCATCGTCACTACTACTACTCTCTCAGTAAAACTTTCCGGTAATTTTGATTCGCCAGTTGTGATCACGGTTGTTGCACTATCATCACTTTCAGTGGTAGAAGTGTTAGCAGATTCCAAAGGTGTAGTATTTCCTATGGCTGTCATTCCTGATTCATCGGACGTTTTGGGACCATTTATGGCAGTAGTTGAGCTTGTTCCAACCAATTCTGTGTTGAGAGACTGTTTTTCAATTTCTTGATTATCGAGAGTAAGAGGGGAAGTAAGGATTTGAGTTTGTGTTGGAAGTTCTGTGACCAAGCTGTTTGTTGAGGGTGGATAAAATTCTGTTGGGAGAACAGTTTGAGTTGAATACTCCTCAGAGTCTGAAATTCCATCCTCTTTAACATTAGATTTTGGAATGATAGTTGTCGAAAGTTCGAGATCCACGTGTTCATTATTGGTTGCATTTAGTTGTATTTTTTCGGTCATCGAAGGCAATGTGGTGATTCTAGATATTTCAAACATCGATTCTAAACTATCATTGGTAGTTGCTGAATTTACATTCCTAGCGGTGGTTACAATCTGAGGATTCGCCTCCGTACTAATCATCTGATCGTCAGTGGTGGTGATTCTTGACACTTCCAGCATTAATTCGTCAGTAGTAGTTTCTTCATCACGATAGATTTGCGTTGTTTGCATACCATCGTCTACTGGTGGCTGATCTTGATGCTTGGTCTCCACAAGTCTCGCTTCTCCCTGCGCTAATGGCTCTAATTTCTCAATCAAGGAATTCGATTCGTTGATTACCGCTGTCGGGTTTGTAGATTGCGCAATATTTATTTGGTTCGCGTGTTCACCAACATTCGTGGATAATTGCGTTACCGGCGTCTCTTCTACGAAAATACCAGAGTCATTTCCTAGTGTTGTATGGTCGGTGATATATGTGGTCGTTTCGATCAAATTAACTTGTCCTCTCGCATTCGCAACGGATAGAATAACACCGGCAGTCGTCGACTCTGTATTCTCCAACGTAGTCTGCGTATTAGAAACGCTCCAACGACCACGTTCCGTTGGCGTAACGGAAGTCGAATTCTTAGCACCCTGATCCTCTGGCAAAGATAATACTCCCGATATTATCGGTTCCGTTGATTCCGACTCTTCGATCGAGCCATCGCCACTAAAGTCTGTATCCACGAGTATTTCTTTCATCGATGGTACTGATATTAATTCTTCCGATTCTATAGGTTTTGCTGGTTCTGTAGTCGTGATGTCCGAAGATATGGTTTTTGATGTGAATCCAATTTCGAGATTTGGGTCAAATGTACTAGTTATTAAGTCGATATTGGAACTATAAGTTTCTAGATTTTCTGTGTTTACATCTAGTTTTCTATTATTGGGGGTAACGTTTTCAGTTATAGTACTTGTTTCAAGTTCTGTTTTGTTAATCAATTCGTAGTTCGAGAAGATAAAAAAAAACAACAAGCTAAAGGTTAATAAATCGAAGTGCAATTTATATACAAGATAAAAATAAAGTTAGCAGTATGTTGTTGGAATTTCGTACTATTTATTCTTCTATCCAGAATAATCTAGATTGAAATTTTTCTACCGAATTTTAATAGAAGAATTTTATGATGAATATGTGACCTTGAGTTCAGCGTTATATAAGGCATAGGTATATTTATTATGCAACATTGAAAGCATCCATACCTAGCAATGCTAACATTACTTTATCGAGAATTTTATTCGAGTACACATTCCAAAAATTTATTAATGTGGTATCAAAAAAGCGTTTGCATAAAATACGGAATGTTCCATGAATCACAGTTATTGCTAATAGTTTTTCAAGGCTTCGTAGAAAATTTCGAGAAGCTCAAAAATTCCCATCCGTTTTATGATTAGGCTATGAATGGTAAAAGCTTACGTTTTTATACACCCATTACCATTCGATGAGATGATGAATTCGAAAAAATAATCTTTTTTTTTAATTTTTATATTGATTTTATTGAATTAATTCTTTTTCTTTAACACACGTATTTATCATTATTAAATGATTTTATTTCATTTATTTTTTTGAATTTATTGTTTAAATTTTTCATGCTAATTAATTAAGACTACTCGAATTGCTATGAAGTATACAAAAAATTTTTCATCTTCTATAATCATGTCTTGAAGTATATTCATAAATTTCTTGTGCATAAAAATAATTTATGTGATTACGACCTTGAATGTTATAGATAATTTGTATTATGAACAAAAATAAATTAATTTAATTCAATTTATTATTTTATTCATTTTAGGCCTTCTATTTAAAATTTAACCATCCTAGAGGTGGCGTGATAACCAAGGCAGTTGAAAACGCCACCAAAAAAAAAAAAAACAAAAACGTTTTAACAAGTGTTGATTTTTTCATAATTTTTCAAAAACATTTTTCTTCAATTTTTTCAACATTTTTAGATATTTTATTATTCTTCGGATATTCTTTCTATTCTTAACAATTAATGAAGTAATTAAAAGAAAAATGAATGAAAAGACTATGAAAAACAGAAACATTGCGCCATTCACCACGAAATTTATTCCAATTATAAAACAAAAATATCATTCACTATCACCACATTGATGGAATTCTAATTATGAACTACCTATACCTACTCCCAAACTCCTTTACTGAAGGGACATTTGAGACATTTTCGTAGAACAGAAAGCTTTCCAACAACATACAATAAATTATTATATAACCACTTACGAATAAGTAGTGTGCAATTAAATTCTACATTATATACTGGTGAAGAATGAATACCAACACCTCTGGTTATTCGTGATAAAAGCGTATAAAATCTTGAATAAACGTTTTAAAAAATTCCACCACCACGCTTATTGCATTCCATTAACTCGTCATTCTGAGAAATTCCTGTACAAGCCCCAAATACAATCGTCACTCATTCGACGCATGCAAAAATCAAGCGAATCTCTGAAAACCCAAAAAATGCTTTCAAAATGGCCTCCTTGGGCGATGAACATGTATCCAAATGTATTCGTGTTTCCGCTCAAATGATTATTAAAATTATCTAGCAACTATATTATAAGTAGATGTAGTGTGTACGTGTAGAAGATGTGCTGCATTTATTTATATTTTGTACATTTTTATGTCACGTTGAAAATTTAACGCGTAAACTGTACAATTTTATATTTACACGCTTTTCAAATAAATGAAAATAGGCATACATATGTACATGAAAAGGATAAATATAGGTAGAGAAGGAGAATGACAATTACGTAAGAGGTAAAACGGTCCCAATATGGTTGTATTTACAATTCTGTATAACTTAGTCTCGACTCTCGAGTTCATTGAAATATCATACAAATAGGAATAGTTTTCATGAAGAAGTTTCTATCGATAATACTTTTATAAATTAGAGGAAAATATAAAAACAAACTTTTTCAAGTGGATATGAACGTTCTCGCTTATCATTCGAAAGATATTATTTACATTTGTGTAGATAAACATTAGTAAAAGAAGAATATTAGCCTTAGCCTTTACGATTTTTTTCATATTATTTGCAATTTAAATTCAATAAAACTTCTATTTACAAAATATCTAATTGAAATATTTATTCATCAAGTGTCTCTGTTTATATATAGGTCATTACCATTCGAGTGCAAACGAGTGTTTTTGCGTAGAATTTTTTTTTCTTCGTTTTATTTACAAAAAGAAAAATAATAATGCAAAGAAAGTAAAAGAAGATTAGGCCTCATCATTTTGAAATTCAATAGACAACTTACCAAAATTTCGAGTTTATGGTAAAAGAAGATTAACTACGAAGATGATGATTTTCTATAAATTTAAAATTAATATGAAAAAACATAGGTGAATAGTTTTCCCGATATAAGACCATATAAATTGTTCATACCTACAAAATCACCTATCGCGATTCATTGTTGGCTTACGAGTAGTCTTAATCAAACCATCGGACTTGTTGAAACGAGGTAGCCGCTTTGGCTCGGTAAATCGAAATTACAAGAGGAATATAAAGGACAAGGGAACAATTGGAGAAGGAGAGAATTTCATACAGCAACACATCTTCTTATAAATAAAAAGCGCCGATAATGAAGTAATTAAATCGACTAGCGTAATTTTACCTCTGCCGCAAGCTCCTGTAGCTGGATTACATGGCACACCGGGTGGGCATTGATCGCACGTCGGAGGTAGATTTGGTTGAGGTTCTCTGCCTGTAAATTGAAAAAAGTATCAAAGTAGAAAGCGCCGTGCCGCTTGGTCGTGGAAAAAATCGTATTTTGCCAAAGCTAACGGTGTGGTCGCTCAGCACCAACACCATTCGTCACGATTGCTTCTTCCCGCCACGTTTAAAGCGGTGAAACTAATGCTGGAATTTTGTCTATTCCACGCTTTATTCGTCGTATTACGAATTAGACGCTTATCTGCGATCAATGTCTTTATCAATCGAGCTCGCTCTATTGTAAATACCGGATGTTGAAGGAAATACGAATTTAATTTTTCGCTAAGATAGTCGTTAGATTTGTTAGCCTCTGTTGGTCATCAACAATATATCGGGTCAGTTTTCGAATCTAATTATTGGCATGGAAACCAAGTCTTTAAGATTCTATCGATAGCGATACAATGCGGTTACGTGGACTTACAAAGTCGTGATAATCGTTGTGTAATAATGGACCAGTTCCACTTTTGCCTACGTTTAAGCTAATTTATTTACCTATACTCAGTTACCCACCTTGAAACGTTTTGCAATTCAAATTTTATTTTTTTGATTATTTATTCACTTGCATTTATTTTTTTGAATTTCAGATTGCATTATGATACAAAGAAATTGAAGAGTCATGAAGATTGTTGCATGCGGTAAGAATATCTTATTTCAAACCAAGAATTCTAAAAATATTCATCATTTTTAAATTTCACTTTACCAATATTTTCTGTGAGTTGGTCAATTAAACGAAAATAGTTTCAATATGAATATCTAATATAATTATAAATATTTAATCTTAAGTCAGCATGTAATATTAGCGTCGCAAATGACCTAGCTGTCGAGCGACAAGAAATAAAAACATTTAAAAAAAAAAAGGAGCCAATCAAAAGATTCTATTCTTGCTCTAAAAATGTTATGACTGACATAATGCAGGCATTTAGCTCAATTGTAACAACAAATAAAAACGAATTGCAAAATCTCTGAAGGGTAAAATTTCGGTATGGGTTGTTTCTTGAATATTGATGAGTTTAAAAGCTTTTATTCTAGTCAAATATTGAAATACGTTGTTACATATTTTTGGAAGTACAAATATATTTTAGAAAATTTCAAAACTCCAAAATAATTTTAAATGCCGAAAAAAAAACAATTTTAAACAAATCAAAAAAACTCAAAAATTTTATTCTTTAAAAAATTCAAATAAAAAAAGATTTCAAAAACTGTCTAATGTGGAAAAAATTGTGTCTTTAAGAAAAACTTCTAATTTAAAAAATTTTAATTTTCTAAAAATTGAGATTGAAAAAAACAAATTTTTGAAAAATTTAAATTCATAAAAAAATTCAAATCCGTAAAATTTTCAAAAATCGTTCAAAAAATTGTATAATTGAAAACAGACAAATCTTTAAAATATTCAAATTGAAAAACTTTCAAAAAATTGTTTTAAAAATTTCATATCTTGTGAAAAATTTATATCTTTAGAAGACTCCAAATCTTCTACAATATTTTAAATATTGAAAAAATTTACCATATTTTTTGATTATCCTATCCTCTTCATTTTCATTTTTTGTCTTCTTGGTCGACTTTTTTTCCCCCATGGGACAGGAGTATGCCGAGTTCGTAAAATCCAACATCCCATTTAGTCTATCTGCCTTCATATTTCCCCCAGTGGAGTATTCTTCGTCACCCTCTATTTATAACCTTAGGACTACCTCTTTATTTTGTTGTTCCCATGCTCCCACCCTGAACTGATTTAAGTTGCATGTTCGATACACGAAGGAAATATTTTTTAGCTTTAGTATGTAGAAAAATAGTGTTCACACGGTTATGAGAATTAAAGTAATTGAATTTCAAAAAATTTTAACCTGGAAAATTTTATTTAAAAATTTAAAATCGTATGTTGGAAAAATTTCTATCTTTGAAACTCTTCAATTCTACAAGATTTTGAATCTTGAAAAAAATTCAATCTTCAATAATTTGAAATTTAAAAATCCAAATCCTTGACAAATAATTCAAAAGAAATTCAAATATGGGAAATTTTGAGAAAATTTCTCAAGAATAATGTTTTTTGAAAAAATTGTATCTACAAGAAATTGAAAATCTTTATAAAAAAATCAATTCTTTAATTTTTGAATTGAATCTTCTTGGAGAAAAATTAAAAATTGAAGCACCTTAACTTTCAACTCGATAGATTAGAGCTCATAGTCATTAAAAAAAAAAGCGAATGGATTATGATTACTATTTTGCTAATATTCCAGTAATGCCCCAATACTTAATTGTTTCACCACAAATTCTTTTGGAATCATTATAATTTGAGAATAAGTCATTATAAGTACCTATGGAAGAATCTGCCTGGGAAAACGCATGTACATGTTTTCTTTAGTTGTAAACATTTTTATATCTCAAATGTTAGATAAATATAGCGAATTATCGCTAATTCTTTCGGCGAATTAGCATTTTCAGAGAAATGTCAGGATATTACCGATGACCTCATAGCTTCGTAGGTGAGAAATTATCGCGGTTTTGTTTCTTAATAAATAAACGTCGAAAAAAATTCCTCGAAATTATCACGGAACATTACAAATTGCTCATCTACGGAAGGCGTACATGTTATTTAATTTTCACCTTACCTGTAATACAAAAAGGTTTGTGGTTCTGAACCTGGCAGTCCTTTTGAGGATCGCAAGGATTGGCGAAAATGCACGGATCCTGGCATTCTGTAGAAACGCAGGATAGCTCATTGGGGCAATCTTTATCACTGACACAACCGATTACTACACAAAACAACGAAGCAAACAACACACCATTAAACACTCTCGAAATTGAATTCATCGCGTAAACGCATTTTGAGATGACAAATTTCATCGGACGAAAAATACAAAAGCTCGATTATAATAAAAACCCATCACCACGATATCACCAACACCTAAAACCAACAATTTAAATTATTCACCATGATGGAAAAAAAAGTGAAGCTGTGCACTTTGGATTAAAGTAACGAATAAGAAAAACAACTTAAATAATAACATAACAAAGTCAAAATCATTTTAACAATTCAAATATAATTTATATATGACACGATAGCCGACGAGAAGGAACCGAAAAGCAACAACCGGTATACAAGCTCCGTGCATGGTTCGCGCATAACTGAAACCAGATAACCATTTCGCAGTACGAAGCGGTACTGGTCGCGTGAAAACTGCAAAGAAAAATACCGATTATTTACCAGAATAAAAATTAAGTCGAGAAAAAAAAATAGTACAGATATAGAAATAGTAATATAAAGAAGAAGCAAAGTAATACGAAAAATAAGGTAATGGAAGAAATCTAATAAATTATATAAATAAAACGACCATCGAATTATGAAATTCACTTTCACGGCAGGCGTAGCCACGCTGATGCTCACGAGTCATTGCTGCTCGCTTCGATCATTAACACATGCATCAATGTAATCGTTCGTTTATTATTCCTTATGGGTAAGAGACGAAAAAAATGTATCGTCTATTGCGACCGGCTTTTCGAAACGTTCGGTGTTAATCTCCCAAATCATCGGCCGGTTCATCGTGATGAGCGAAATTTTCGTCGATTCGGTTTTACATCACATGTGCACGCCTATGGATACTTGGACACGTTCGAGTTTTATCGATTGGCTATTTAGACGAAATTACATCGTGATCGAGCATTTCTATGTGTGAGATTAGATTTCCAGCGCATTTTTATTGATCGCTGGAGACGCGATATTGTATCCAACAATCAAAGAAATCGATTTTTTTTTCGTCTTCCAAACCCGAGAGTAATTTCGATTTATGTTTTCTTCTTTTATTCGTATTTTAGTGTGAGATAAGACGTATTATTCGTTTCGTAAAATCACCGGAAAAAACTAACTAAATTACGAAAGTCATCTAATAAATTAACCGATCACCTAGAAGACTATGAAATCGCAAAAAATCAATCCGAAGATGCGATAGTTTATCGTTTACGTTGTGTAAACATCGTTGAAATGATTCAAGGACTCGTGATTTTCTCGACTCGCGCTTGATGATTTGGTTTCGAAAATCTTTGTAACTGGTTTCGTTTGTATTTTATAAGACCATGCGAATTTGGTACCCAAAGCCAACAGAACTGAAGAATTTTGTTATACAATTTACAGTACATTCATCCATCCGCCTCCCCCTTCATCCCTCCAGGTATCAAAATGTCTTTTAAAGTAGTTGTTGATGATTTTTTTTTTTTTTTGATTAAGCTGTTGAAAATATTAACGGTTTTTCTGCAGGGCACAACTTACACTCATTCGCTTATAGAGAGAGAACGAAAAGGAATATTCAAAATAATTTAATGTTTTTTGTGTACTTGGCACCCAACTAGGGGCGCAAACTTACAATCAATTGCTTATAAAGGGAAAACTCGATAAGAAATATTGAGAAAAATTCAACGGTTTTTCTGCATTTGGCACCCAACTTGGGGCGCAGCTAACATCTATTTACTTATATTAGTAAGACTTTTGAATTTTTACATTGAGATATCGTGATCAACCCTTTGTTTATTAGAATTTATCATTGAATATTTATCAATGGTTAACCAGAAGCTTAGCTATTACGGTTCTTGTCTAGCAACTACTCGTTCAGCTTTCTCAACCTTGCCAGTCAATTAACATCATATGGCATCATCGATTTACCCGCATACTTGACGATTCCAAGCACAAATCGTATCGCTTCTACGTTTAAAAATTTTATCTTACGTAACACTTCGCGAAGGCAGAAAGACTGACATTATGTACGCATGAATCATTGGGAATACGCGCCAGAGTACGAGTAGTAAATTTTACATTTATGGATTCAGAACGAGTTCAGCTTCTCGAATGTGTTTATACATTGGCGATTTCTTCGAGCAACTTGTTTTTCATAGTATGGACAAAATTAGTCGCAAATGTAAAGGCTTACTTTTCAAGTTGAATATATCCGGAAGAAAGAGTCTGATTTGTCTATTGAGTGTAATTTCATCGCTATGAAAGTGAAATGTCAATACATCCTTTTTACTTTCGCGCCTGGCCACAACATATGCGAATTATTTATAAATATTAATAGATTTAATTTGATAATTTGTGGCCATACGTGTCTTGTAATTCCTCATTCCACCGCGTTACGCGTTGGTCACCCAAGCGTTCAGAATTTAAACAAAGCGGAACGTTTATCTGTCAGTTATGATATTAAATCGGGTATGGAGTGCATGTTTATTTTATTGTTCAGCTTTCTTTTACCGGTTAGTATGAATTTTACACGAGGGATAGGTCGTTCGTATATTTTTGGTGCAGTTTATGTAGATATAAGTATTCATAAATGAGAGGCAGATTATTTAAAGACATTCCAGCGTTATGTACTCATTACTTATGGCATTTAGGGTAATAAAACGACCATGGCGAAGACACTGAGCAACGGTGTAAGATTACATAATTAAGCACGCAAATACGCGAACGTATTTGAAGCGGGGAAGCGGCGTCGATAACGTTTAAAATACGACAAAATTTCACTTTTCAAAGTAAACCGATTTTAACGTCAGTTGCAGATTGTAATACATTTGTAGTATTTACAATCGTGTCTTAACCTTAGCACCCTGATAACCGACTGGTTATCGAATTAATAATTTAACGTAATAAAAAACGTAAGTAAATCCGCTCTCGAGGCACGTAAGCGATTTTTTCTCTCGGACGCTCTAATGGTAATCACTGAACTAGAAATACTTCGAATCGGTTCGTGCAAACAAGCTAGTAATCAGTCAAACGCGGACAAACGGTTTCAGGTATACCTAGTACGATATAGAAAGACGAGTATAAACGACGCTTCACCTTTTAAAAAACGCTGTGATTAAAGCTTCGCTTGGAAAAGTGAAAGTTATAGCTACAATATAGGTATTACGGGTTAAACGTATGGTCCGCCTCCATATCCAGAAAATATCTCACATCGCGTACGCGCTAGCGTTTTTTTTCTCATTTTTTTCTCTCTTTTTACATAACAATTATAACGCCGCGAGAGGTAAACAATGGAATGTACTATTGATAATTTCACCGCCTCGTCGTTTACGGCCGCAAATGTATGATTGTCTTAATTGCGCTTGTCGCCACATAATGTCCATTTGGGAGAGAACGTGGTGATTTCTATATGTAATTTGTTGGGAGTTTTTTTTTCACTGTGTTTTCCAATTTCACGGAATGATGTTGTTTGGGAAGGAATGTGTTGAAAAGACGAAACTTAAAATGATTTTTTCTCGCATAAATTGAATAGTTAAAAATCTTCAACCATTTCTCTGCACATGGAGCCCAACTTGGGGCGTCGCTGCACTCACTTGCTATTAAAAGAAAAATTTCATATTTTTTATTTATTGATTTTTTCAAGAGCATGTTAGTTTTTCTGCACTTGGTGACCAATTTGGGGCGCACGTACACTCATTTGCTTATAAAGGGAAAGCGTTCTAATTTCTTTTTAGTTTTTTTTTTGCACTTGGCGAACAACTTGGGGCGCAGATGCACTCATATGCCTACAAAAAGAAAGCTTCCCAATCTCTTTTGAGAATATTTTCAGTTTTTTCTGCACTTGGCGACCAACTTGGGGCGCAAGTACACTTATTTGTGTAAACTTCCTAATTTATTTTGAAAACATTTGCAGGTTTTTTTTACACTTGGCGATCAACTTGGGGCGCAGATGCACTTATTTGCTTGTAAAGGGAAAACTTCCTAATTTGTTTCCAAAAGATCACCATTGTGCCCAAGTTAAGGCCCATTGACGTGGTAGGAAAGAAATACTCGTATTATAAATCACATTAGTCAAACTTTTCATGGTTTTTCTTCATTCACACCCAGTCTGGGAAAAAGCTGAAGGCTTATTTGACTACAAAAAAAATTAATTTACCAATTTTTCAACTCTGATGTCTGAAATGCGTGAACTGTTTCCTCGATTACATTTATTAGCAATTTTCACAATTCTACCATTACGTGGAAGTTATAATTCCGAAAAGTAGGCTGCAATGCTTTTGTCGGAAATCGCGTAAAAATGGTATAGCAATTTTTAAAACATTAATCCCATTAGCAAAGATGTTACTCATTTACTGGTGTAAGCGAAATATTACCAAATCGTCGGACAATGGACAATGCTCGGTAAAAAGTTTCACCAGCCGAAAACATCTTGTCTAATTTACTCGCTCTCACATACAGATCACAGAAAAGAAGCACGAAGCCATACACGTATTCGGCGCACGTTTTGTAAGCTAAATACGCCAAAACTTATTACAACGGCGAGTACAGTTAGCGTGCTGATAGCAATACACGCGCTCAACTAGCCAGCGCACCTACACCTTTACATAACAATAATTAGCGCGAACTGCGAGTATTTAGCGGTTTAGCTTTGTTGATAAAAATGTTCACACGAAAAGGTATCGGTGTTACGTAATATTTCATTTTAATTTTTAATAATTAAGAAATTGTCGGTGCCGAGTGATTAATCGAACGAGTCAAACCACATTGTACAATTATTCGGCCTATGAGCACGTTAACGTCGTGTGACAAGGTACTCGCGCCTCTGTATGCGACGATAGTGAACGTCAAATATCCGTAACCGATGGGCGATCACGTTGCTGCGATATTTGGGACATTGAAAAATATGCCCGAGTGTTGCTTCATTTTTCTATACAGCTCGATAACGCGAACGCAGAATACCTTCGTTAAGCACATCCTGTGTATACAGAGACTTTTTAATTTCCTTCTGTTGTTACCGCAAAAAATCAACGTCAGTGGAATCGCGTATGTGAAATTTATGCTAATCTACGGCACTCGAGGATCCTACCTAACATCAAGGACGCGTGCGCCTAAACGTTCTCGAATATAATGAAATGGAAAGTGTTCCACTGCACTGCGTTATTCAATTGAGAGCGTCAAAATTATCGGTAAACTTTTTAAAAATTCTTCTCTCATTAATGGCTCATTTCAAATTAACAATTGGGAATATTTTATTCGTTAAACTGGTAAGATTTGTTTTTAAATGATTCCTTTTTTCTCCCTCTCTCTCTTCTTTAATCGTATTTCTCATTATGATACTGGTTGTACCTTGTAATTTAATTATGTCGAATGAAAGTATTTTAACGTTCGTTTATGGTCTCGTTTTGGTTATACTGGTTTGCATTTGTAAATGCGGTACCTCTAGTATGTTGCAAAACAATGCATTTCTCTCGTAAATGAAAAGTACGTATGATACGTCCGTTGCGCTATAATTCATCCACAGTGGTTACAAAATGGCGCCGTGGTATGAATACCAGTATTTTTGTTCATTCAAGTTTGAAAATGTTGATAAAACGAAAGTACATATTTATCGACAGTGGCGTAGCCAGGCATTTTTCTTGGAGGTGGTATTATGGAGAGAAATGTGTAAAATGAAGCTGAGGGCCACCTCTCCTGTCACATGCATTTAATTTTTTTACATCATGAGAACAAGATTTTTTCACAATCACAAACGTATACTTGGCGATCATCAAAATTTTTGCCTGGAAAAGGTCTCGTTTATCGAAGAAGTGAAACTAATTTCATTAGTTCATAAAAATAATTCATTGAATGTTGCACAAACGACATTTTTTTTGTCACTCTCTGATACAGTGATATGAGAAAATGAAAAACTCAGAATCGCAGACTATTCTTGAAATAAAAAAAAAATCGAGTTTTAAGGATTTCAATTTTTTTGAGGGGTCCAAGATGAAATTCTGAACATTTAAAACCAAAAAACAACAACAACAAGACAACTGCTAACTTCAATAAAATTCAGAATGTCGTGTTAACAGTTCGTGTGAAAATAAAATTTCCCTGCTTTTAAGCGTTTCAGAAATGATTTGCATTTTGATTTTTAATGATTGACTCTTACAGTGAGAGTTAATGATTAATTTACATTCAAGTGAGATAAAAGAAAATGAAATTAAAGTGTTTTTCACACTGATAGAATTTTTGAAAAAGTGCACAGTCTAATTTTTTAAGTTGTTTTTTTTTTTTAATTTTTTATTTTTTATTTAAGAATCCACATATGACTCCCCGCGCCCCCCTAACGCCTCTGCTTATCTCATTTATTCTGGAGATACTCTAGGACGACTACATGAAAAGAAAATGAAAAAGACCCAAAAATGGAAAAAATACCAGAAAAATATAAAAAAGTTGCCAAGTTATTTATGAATAAGAATTTCTAGAGATGAAAAAAGGAATAATAGAAAAATTCTATAAATAAAAAGAAATATCAAAATCGTAAAAAGCCTCTAAATTTTCTGGTTGACAACGTCCTCACATCGCTATGATACCGTGTTAGTGTCGAAAATGTCACCCGTTCGATATCATTTTTTTGAAGGGAGGGGGGGGGATTTCAGCGCCTTCTAAACATGATATAGAAGCTCAAAACGAAATTTGATGTTATAGTTGTATCAATAATGATGTGTATTGTCCATAGAGTTCTTTTTTTTGAATCAAGATGTTAAGAGCCCTACAAGGCCCTACAAGTCCTGTAAACATCTTTCACGGCTAATCGGTACTGTAAATGGGAAAAGTTCTTTAAAGAAATATTCGATTTAATTAGAGAACCCTACGTTTTTATTCAAATGAATTTTTAATTCATTTTTACCCTCCCCTCTCCTTTTTCTCCCAAAAAGACGATGAAATAATTAAATTTTTATTTTTTACTTTTCGTTCAAGTATCAAGTTATTCGTGTTCATATATAAAATTAAATTTTCATTTTACATATTTTTTGGTTGGGGAGGGAGAAAGAGATGAGGGTTGAACTTTTGAAAAAGTCATTCTAAAGATCATGTGAAAATCCTGCATTACGTTTAACAGATTTTGTCGGATACCCTGCCATTAGTTTTTTTTTTCATTTCATCAGGATTTTTTTGCGTTTCATTCTTTCTTCAAAAAAAAATGAATTCAACAATAAAAATTCTTCAAAAGAAACCCAAACATTGTTTCCATCTGAATAGCCTTAGGTAGCTCTGAGGATACGAATGAAATCAAATTTTCATTTATTGAGAGATTTAATTCGCAAATCCGGTGTAAAGAAGTCCCTCTTAGATTTACTCGAACATTGATTATGCAACACGTGTTTCAAAACTCCCTTCACCTTCCTCCAGGCGATTCTAAAGCGATATAATCTCCTTCAACTTTTCGCATATGCAAAATATTTGACGAATCGGCGCATCAACATCACTTGTCTTTCAAGGAAAAATCTCTTCTATCAACGCGAATGAACCAATATCATTTTTAACAGTCATTCATAATACACAGATATTATCGTAGTCACGAACTCGTGATGTATCCGCTAGAAAAGAAAGGAAATAGTTGCGAACAAAAAATCGCGAAAAAGACGCGAGAAAATAGAAAAAAGAGACAGATTAAGAAGAAGAAAACTACCAATTCTCGCAGTGCTACAGTAACCCAACATAGAGAAGTAGCAGGTGATTTTCTCATAGGGAAGGGCAAGCTTATCCGACGAGGAAGACCGGCGCTCGCTATTTCGCTGTAATCGGACACTCGAAAAGTGTAAGCTTTTATAAACGAAGCTCGGCGATTTCTTTCTTTTTTTTTTTACGAAAATGAGAAATAATTCTTACTTCGTACGCAGCCTTGATCAGCGTGATATCTGGAACCGTCGGCGCAATATTTACAAACGGGCACGTGATCGTCGACGAAACAATAAGTATCCCGCGGGCATGTAATATTGACGCAAGGATCGACGCATTCGTAATTACGACATATCATTTGAGGAGAGCATCCGGCGTCGCGTAAGCACACCGATACCGAAGGATTGCAGTCGTCCATACAAAGGCATATCGGTTTGTGATTTATAACGGCGCAGGTTTTATTGCCTTGGCAAGGCGATTTACCGTCCACGTTGCACGGATTTTGGCATTTTCCTTTGGAACAGGTTAAACTCTTGGAGCATTCCTCGTCGGTCAGACATTCCATTTGTTCGGGAGCGCAAGTCAGTTCGCCGAGTTCGGTCAAGTAGAAGCCGAATCGGCAAATGCAGAATGGCTTGTGGCCCCGCGTTTCGCATTTTTTCAACGGATGGTCGCAAGACGTGAGGGTGGCGCATGGATCGATGCATTCGTGCTGGATGCACGCTTCGTTCGCGTCACAGTCTACGTTTTCGTTGCAAATCACCTTGCCGGCCGGACCTCGGTCGATGGGCGATAAATCGCAATTCAGTAATCTTTTGCACTCGATTTCGGGCACGCCGCTGTAGCATTGCGGACAAGAGCAATGCGTTCTATGCAGTACAGTTTGACACAAGGCGTTAACACCGCATGCTCCCGGTAAATTACAACCGTTTATACAATGCCCGTTTATACATAGCTCGCCACTCGAACAGTCCGTATCTTCCATACATTGCGAGTCTGCTTCGTTTTCGCACACACAAACAAAACAACGTTAGGAAATTTTTAAACGACCATTATTGGGGGGAAGTTTTGTCATCTCTCAACCTCCTTTCTAACGCGAAGCCCTCAGCCACTGTGAAAGGAAGCTCGCTATCCTCTATGTACATGGTGATTTTTTTTATACATGCTATGTACATAATAATGGATTTTTCATATGACCTAGCCTCCAATTAAGCGATCAAATATTTTATACATGATAGTGAGGAATATGGCTTTTATAAAATAATAAGATTATATATAAGTATGGTGCAGTCTGCTATAATATTTACAGGACCGTCAAGAAATGAAAGAGAATAAATTGTCTCAGATCGAGACTTTCTCAAAAATACCTTTGCAGATTGTGAACTTTTGTTTTTGAAAAAACACTTTTGAAATGACTCAAAAAAAATAGAAGTAGTCTGAAAAAGAAGGATTGAATTTTTTTTTTAAATTGGAAATTAAAATAATGTCTGAAAATATATTTAGCTGAGTTTTCAATAAAAACGATAGCTATTACAGCCTACTTGATTGGGGGGGGGGGGGTGAGTTCAAATTTTTACGTTTCAGACCATTTGTAATAATCTGGCAAATGTCCAACGTTTTGTTAAATATATATTTTTTCCCTAACGCACAGCGCCGGGATGTATTCATGAAATTCGCTCAAAATTTGGTGAAAGGCTCTTCTTAAAAATGCGAAAGAGGTACTTTTTTGTTTTTTCGATATACTACAAAATGGCGAATAACTCAAATTTTGATTGTGGCTGGAGAAAGGGCAAATCACTCAAATTATTCGTTTATCATTTCATATGAAATAGTGAGTCACGCACACCAACATACCCTAATTTCAGTTTCCTAAATGCATTTGGAGGGGAGTTAGAGCAAGAAAGAGCTTTTTGAGGAAGTTTTGGATTATGAAATTTCTTGAATGTTGAATGTCTTCTCACCAAATCAAGGTAGAAAGGTCAAACTTTGTATATGAGGTTGGTTAGTGATCAGTGTATGGATCCAAAAGAGGGGATCGTTAGAGGCGTACCGAGGACATTCTTCAAGGGGGGGGGGGAGAAAACCAAAAATTGCCAACTAATACCATGAAATTTTACTAACTGTTGACTTTTTTTTTTTTTTAGTCTTCAAAAAATTTAAAAATAGCTGTTGTAATAATACTGCGCAAGTGGTCAAGTTTACCGACTTTACCCTAAAACTCCAAATTTACCAACTTTCCAAAAGCCAAGGGGGTTACGTCTCTGGTTGTGCGCTATACATGATATAAGTTGGCATCAGTTCGAATTTATTCGAGTTCTTATTTTCCCAAAAGAAATTCAAGTTCCCAATTTCAGCGTTGAACAATTATAAATTTCCCAACTTTTCAAAACACCTGGGGGAAAACTCCCCCTCCATCCCCCCTCCTTAGTTACGCCCCTGGGGATCGTAATAATTTGAGGATAATTTGAAGAGCCTAATTTGGAAAATATGAGTTCAATGGCAAGAAGCAGGGCCGAATTTAGGGCAGGGCCCAAGGGGCATGGCCCCCGGGCCCCCACAATAAAAAAATCATAAAAGTATCCCTTAAAATGACAGGTAAAAAAGTTTTTAACCAAGAGAACACTGGGAAATGAGTTGAAGCAGTTGGGCAACCTCATTAAAAATTTTGAAAAAAAGCCTGATGAAGCCCATGAATCATTTTTATACAGAATAATATGTGAAACTGAGGAAAATGGTTTCAATCTGAAGTGCACATTTCCGAATTGTGAAGTATTACTGCGAATATACCTCAGCATCATGGTCACAAACAGTTCTGGTGAGAGATCATTTTCAAAAATGAAATTTATAAAGAATTCATTACGGACAAGCATGTCAACAGTTCGTTTGGCCAACTTGGCCCTAATGAGTATTGAAAATGACATATTACGCAAAATTGATTTTGAAGACATAATCAAGGACTTCGCATTCAAAAAATCGCGTAAAGTTTCCATATTGTAATTTGTTTCATTATTTTGAAAATAAAATAAATATCATAATCATGATTTTCAGCTTTTTGGACAAATTCGTGAGAAATAATCATCGATTTGAAAAATAATCAAATTTTTAGGTCTGTATATCATAGAGGAGGGTGGCTTCCAACCCACTGCAAAAAATGTTCAAATAAAGGCCCCCACATTTACTGGGCCCCGGGGTCCACGAAACCTAAATCCGGCCCTGGCAAGAAGTACTACATTTGTTCTAAATTCAACTTCTTCGGTGGTTTTGGAAGCGAGGAGATGGGTAGGAATTTCAATCCACAGTACTGGGTATGGTTGTAGAAAAGTCTACAACATTATTTGAGGATCAGAACAATAACGGGCTCATCAAAAAGTCAGCCCTAGTAATACAGCATGGCTGCTTACGACTTTAATTTATATTTCAGCTACATAGTAAAAAATTAATATACTGCTATTGATTCAGTCTTGCTTTCGACGGCCCTGATGATATAAAATCTTAACAATTTATTAGAAGCAACGAGTTGACTAACAACTTGAAAGTAATATACGTAAATTGCAAATCAATTTCTAAATTTAGCTTTTTGCTAGTATTTTTTTTTTAGATCCTATCGCAAAAAAACTGCGTTACTGTTACATTGGAAAAAATGAAAAAAAAAAAGAAAAAGTTGAGAAAAATCCTTTCACAGCTTTGACTGGGCTTTTCGCGGAAATAAAAAAAAAAACACCTGTCAAAAAAAATTTGTTTCCCCAAATTGAGACTTTTAACGATTTTGAAATTTGAAAATTTCGACTGAGAGGAAAAGTAGTACTTGATGTAAACGTGCAGGCGGAAAAAAAAGCGCACTCACCCTGAACACATTCTTTTTGAGGATTTCCGCTAAAACCAACAGGACACTTGCAGACGTAATTTTTCTCTTCTTTATCACATACTGCTCCTTTGCCGCATCCAGCAGTCCTGCAGTCCATCGCTAAAGCACTAGGTTGACCTAAATATAGTAAAATTTAAGGTTACTCATCTGGTTGCGTGAATATTTTCATTTAACACGTTAAAGTATACTCACAAAGGACATTTGGATCTCCAACAGGAAATTCAGGAGGACAGTAGCATTGCGGATCTCTATCATTATGTAGTCTGCATAAAGCATTGGTGCCACAAATTAGATTTTTGCAGTAATCAGTTCTAAGAGCTTCGCAGAGACACCCTTTCAATGGGTCTCCAGTACAGCCAGGTAGGCACGTGCATTTGTAACCACCGTCTACATCTTTACAACGTGTATTTTGACCACATGGGTTTCGTGAACAAGATGTAGTGCCTGAGAGATGAATTGTTGGTTAAAAAGAGTTTTTTATGGGATAGATAACGAGAAATGTGGTACTGACCGATACATCCGGCTGAGATGTCTCCAGGATTGAAAGTCCATCCGTCTTCACATATGCAATAGGCTTCTTGACCTTCGGATTTACAGTAAGCGTGAGGTCCGCATTTAACGTCTTGGCATGGATCTAAATTTTTTTTTTTTATTAAAAAATTTTATTTTTGAAAAACATATATATGGATTACAAGATAGTCTCTTGTGCAGGGCTTCACTTACCTACACACGCTTTTAATGCATTTCCAGTGAAGCCTGGTTTACATTGGCAACTGAAACTGCCTGGTGTATTGACACAGACTGCGTTAGATCCGCATCTTTCAGCTGTGTCGCACTCATTAATATCTACGAGCATGAATTACAAACATTACTGTCGTGAAACTTTATATCCTCCAATAAATAAAAGCTTAAAGCATAATTACTCACCGACGCAACCTGCGGATACATCATCTGGATTAAAAGTCCAGCCGTCTTCACAAATACAGTAAGCACCTTGGCCGTCAGATTTACAGTACGCATTATGGCCGCATTTCACGTCTTCGCAAGGTGCTAAAATTGAAAGTTGCAAGATTAAAATTCAATCCTCCAAGCGAATGAGAATAATTACCAAAAACTTATTCTCCATTGAACTCTGATTTACCTTTACACTGCATCCTGGGAGGAGCTCCAACAAACCCTTGCTGACAACCGCAGTGGAAACTACCGGGGGTGTTGGTACAGGTAGAATATGCCCCGCAGGGTTCAGTTTCACATTCGTTTATATCCAAGCAAGTGGATCGATCAGCTTTAAATCCTGATCGACAGAAACATTGACCTTCTACGCATTCTGCGTTCGCTGTGCAGTCAGCGTTCGTTTTACAAAGTACTGATACGTCAACCTGCGGCATTAAAATTGTCAGTGTTGTACTTTTATGTGATTTTTGATCGATTCATGTCATTAATGTTATGTAACAATGTATACCTGTTCGCAAGCTACTTTTGGATCCGGATTACCGCTGTATCCTTGAGGACACAGGCAAGTAAATCCTGGCTCGGTGTTTTCGCATTTCGCGTTTACGCCGCAAGGCTTATCCAGGATGGAGCATTCGTCGATATCTGTAAGTTGAGAATAATGTTTTAATTGATGAGCTAATTTTACATCTCCCAATTTACTACCAAATTTAAATTAATGAATTGGAATTGAATTTATATTTGAGGATTTTTGAAATCACATTTTTTTTTTTAAATCAGGTGAAAAATGTTTATTTTTCATTGTTATTATTATTATTATTATTATTATTTTCTCTTCTTTTTTTTTTCTATTATGCGTTCTGCTGCTCATATTGTAACCGCCTGTAACCGCGCTTGCAATTTTAATAATCTGCTTTATTTATTTATTTATTTATTTATTTATATGCACGTATTCTCCATATCGATTTTACTGTCTCTGTTACCATAATTTCTGGCATTGCCTTACTTAGTTTGTTTTGATTCGCTTTGTCTTGTTTTGTTTTGTCTCCATTGGCTATAATGATAATAATCCCCCCCACTGCACGCGCTATGCGCTCTGGTGGAGGGTCATTATATACACATTATTATTATTAAAAAAAAAAAAAAAAATCCATGAAATTATTATTATTATTTATTTCAGTGTACATTCAAGTAAACGTCATTAGCTGAGTTTTCAGTGTGAAAAGATAGCTATTACAATAACCAAAGTAAAAAGTTTGAAATACTATTTTATTTTTATTTTTTAATGAACATAATAATTATTATTTGTGACAATGTTCAAGAGAGAAGTTTTGAGACTTCTAAAAATTTAAGAAAATTGTTAATTTTTTAATTTAATGCGGTACGTTCATCTGCGGTCTATTAAATATATCTAGAGGTTTCCATACAACTCACCCCTCCCTTCTCCGCATTGAAAAAATTCTCGACTACGTCGCTGATTATTCATTTTTTTATATAATTATATTTTTTTCACTTTTCATTTTTTATAATATATATTTTCCATTTTTTCTATTTTAATCGAATCAATTAAAATTTGTAAATTAAATTGAAAATAGTAAACATTTTCAATTTAATTAAGAGAAAATTTTCGATAATCACTTACCTTCGCATCCTTTATAAGGATCACCAGTGTAGTCTTCTTTACAAGAGCATGTAAAACTACCCACCGAATCAGTACAAATTGCATTTTTCCCACAAGGATTGTTGGCACATTCGTTCACATCTAAAAGATGGAAATATGTTTAAGGATTAATTGTCGAGGGTAACTTTTTCGGTATAATGATAAAACATCATGCTTTTTTTGAATAAAAAATCCAACTAACATCAAAGAAAAGAAAGGATTTAGCCTCGATAATCACCAGCAATAGATAAAAAAAAAACATAAAGAGAATAAGCGAAAGAAGAATAAATTTCAACCATTTGAGTTGTCGACAGGGACGTACCTAAAGGGGGGAGCGGGGGAGCTTCCCGCCCTTGGCTTTTGGAAAGTTGGTAAATTTGGAGTTTTAGCGTAAAGTTTGTAAATTTGACCACTTGCGCAGTATTATTACAGCTATTTTTACATTTTTTGAAGATTAACAAAAAAACTGTAACATCTTATTCAACATCTTATTTTCGCGGAGCAAAAAAGCAGTTCGTAAAATTTCATGGTATTAGTTGGCAATTTTTGGTTTTCTCTCCCCCCCCCCTGAACAATGCCCTCGGTACGCCCCTGATTGTCGATCGTATTCCATACTTTTCTTACCATTCAATTCGTTTACTTAAGTTCAAAAAAGTCGTTTCAACTTCTTAGCGAATGAGAAAAACAACGAAATCTCCATTTACCTTGAAATCGTAATTAATTGACTGGAAGTAGGATTAAAATTGACGATTGAAAATCATTATTTATTGATAAGGTTACGTTGATATTTTATTTACCGCTGCGTCGAGTACGTTTTAGAAATGAACGACTTTGTCAGTCGTTAATAAATAACAATGAAATGTATATTGTCAAGGATATCAGAAAGTATCGAAAGTACGAGTGAATTTCAATGTGTAGGTAGTTTTTGGCCAAGACGTTTTTAGAACGTTATCGAGCAATTTTTTGTCTAGAATGCATTTCATCCCACGTACAGCTTAATGACGTAATATATCAGACCGATTACTCTAAAAGGAATACGAAAAATATACGTACCAGTTCTCCATTATAGAAATAAAAAAGTATCGCATAATACATTCTAATAGGTGCCAAGAAATAAGTAGTGTCCAACGACAAATCTGCATGCACTAGAGTAATATACGAGTAGAATATTTCATAGTTGCACACAAAATATAAGAATTTAAATATGTAAATTACATCTATGGCCTCGCTGAAACTGCTGAAAGCCATTTTAATGCTGTGACTAGAAATTACGATAATTTCATCGGCTGTAGTTGAATTTAGAACTAAAGAATTTAGCAACCGACTTATTTTCTTATACGCAGTACCCAACTGTGGAAATTAGAAAAATCCAATTTTTCATGTAAACGTCAACTGGGGTTAATTTTAGAAGAAATTAATCTTTTTTTTTTTGTAGCATGAGTGAATTGAAAGAAATCAGAACTAAGCCCAATTTGTAATAGAAAAAAAAATCAAAATCGTTAGTAAATTTCACATACGTAAGATTTTTGTTAAAAAAATTTGTAGCTTTTGTTTTTTAATCTATGATATAAGGCATGGAGAGGAGGAGGGGGTAGAATGCGATGGAGGTGAAAAAGGAACTTCAACAGTATACATACTATGCCAACGCTTATAAAAGGTTTTAAACTAAATTTATATTGATGATTTTTTTGTCAACATTTTTATCTTGACAATTTTTCTTTCTTTATTTTTTTTTCTCCGATAAATTCAAATTATTTTCAATAATAATTGATCATTTTTATTACTTTTTCAATATTATTGCTATAAAGATTTTATTAATGTTTCAGTTTTTCATTTTATACATTTTTTTTTTATTTCAATTTTTTTTATGTAAAGTTACAACAAGCATGCACGTTTTTATTTTAAAAAAATTTTATTTTTATTTTTGGTATTTAAAGTTCCCAAACTATTTGCAAAAATTTTTCAATTAATATTAATCACTTTCAATTTTTATTTCGATTAATTGCGTTTAAAAATAAATATTGATTTTGAGAGGGGTGGAAACAGTTTTAAAACAATCCAGATTCCTACTGTTTCCTCTTTAGGTTATTTAAGTTGCATATTCGCATTAATCAAGGAGCGAGAATTGCGAACACACAGGCAATTCATGTTCACAGTACTCCTCATGCAGAACTAACCAGATCCGCTTAGGTCAAGGTCATAACGACTCTTACGATGGATTGAAAAATGGCAATTTCAAATTCTATAATGACTCCATTATTTATATTCGGTCGATCAAAGTCACAGCATTAATACATGCAATTTAAAAATAATAACATTCTTAAAATACATAGATAGGTAAGAAAAATATACGTAGACGTATAAACACACAGCCATATAGGTAAGAAGAAAATCATAATAGGTAAAACGCTAAAACCTGTAACAAAGTAAATATCAGTAAATTGCGACAGAAGTTCGTAAGTGCACGAGCGATCTCGAACTGAATGAACACTAGAGAATAGTAAAACATTCCACGAGAAGTACACAGCTTTAAAAAAATCTCGTTTTAAGCCAAGCAAAAGCCAACATGCAAGAAGCGTAAGAGCTTGCACAGACGATATTATGCACTTATACATAGGGAGTGAAAAAAAGATCCGGAAGGAAGAGGAAATAACAAAAGCACATCTCTCGAAACTCTCGTAGAAGAAATAGACCATCTCGACGTGTTTACATTATGAGAATTTTACGGATGAAAACTAACTTTCGCAATAGACTTGCGGCGAGCCAGTAAATCCGGTCGGACATACGCAGATGAACGATCCCGGCGTATTTAAACATTTAGCGTTAACGCCGCATAAATTCGATACGGTGGTGCACTCGTTCACGTCGTAACAGGCTTTATCCGGTTGCCCGCTAAATCCTTCCAGACAGTTGCACGAATATGTGCCGTTCAAATTGTTACAACGCGCGTTAAGACCGCATGGCGACGAACGGCATTCGTCCACATCTAATGAAATTTTCGGTTAGTGATGTTAACAAATTATGGTAAAAAAGGCTCGACACGATGTATATGCGCGCGTATATGTAGAGAGTATTAGACATTCGGAGGTGTGTTTGGAAGGAGTGAAAAATATGAAACGCGAACAATACGTACATGTACAAGGTGAACCGGTTCAAACGACTGTAACTTTTTCCTGCTGATTATTAATAGGCAGATAGTGTAAAAGTAGTATTCATTATCATCGATCGTACTATATAGAATATGGAGCGCCGTCATCGCGACTCTTAGACAGATTCGCGATGATAGGTCGTCGTCGGTTCACCAGGTACGCTGTCCGATATTCGATCACTACTAAGCGCTACGAGCACTCAAGTTAGAAGCGTTTAGTCTCCATAATATGTACACGATACACTGATACACGGCGCACGTCCATCCTAAGTACTGAACAGTACGAAAGATGCCATCTCAAAATGAAATCCAGCTGGCTAGCTATACTGCTCTTCTTACCTGAACACTGGTGGAAAGGATCTCCAAGGTAACCTGGTGGACAGGAACACTGAAAGCTCCCCGGTACGTTTTTACACAAGGCATTCACTCCGCAAGGATTTGTTGAGCATTCGTTGACGTCTTGACATCCGGTACGGTAAGCGTCGCCAGTGAAACCGGGAGGACATTCGCAATGAAAGCCGCCCGGGAAATTGGTACACAAGGCTCCAGCCGCGCAGGCATTTAGTTCGCATTCATCTACGTCCAAACACTAAGCAGACAAGAGTAAATTTTAGTGATTGTTGAGGACCCTCCAAACAATATAATAAAAGTCGCATAAGGACGTAACGCTCCCTCCCCAGTTATTTTCGTTTTGTCGAAAGTAAATATATTGTGAAGTACCGCACTTTGATTCCACTGTTTGAGCACCCTTGCAAAAAAAAACACTACTAGTAACTAGTAATGATCACTACCAGTACTTAGTAGTAGTATTTTTCAATATTAATCACTACAAGTTACTAGTAGTGGTCACTACAAGTGCTTATTAGAAGTGACCACTACTAGTAACTTGTAGTGATTAATATTGAAAAACACTACTACTAAATACTAGTAGTAATTAATACTTATATTTAATTGGAAGTCCTGAATACCATTCATTTTCTTATGATGGAAAATGGTTTTCACAACTTTACAACGCACCTAAGGATGCATTCAAACCATTGGTTCACACAGTGCAAACAGTCCTTAAGTTTGTTGGTGGAAGTGCGTATTTGCACTTCAATTACAGTTAAATTAAACTCTTCCTTATATGCATTACTGCTACACATTTCATCTAAGAGAAGCAAAGTGATATGTAGACTGCTAGTAGAACACTAGTAATCATTAATATCTTGAGTACCTACTACTAGTCAACTGCACAACTACTAGTTGCTCTATTTATTACTAGTATAACTAGCAGTTGCTATCTTCAGTACTATTATTCTTCATGAAAACTAGACCTAATTGAAGAATGAAATAATGGTTTCTCATTACTATAACTTGCATTTCATTCTTCAACTTGCTATCAGGAGAAGCTACTATTCTATTCAAGAACTAGTGTTTATTTGGACTGCTAGTAGTAGTAGTAAACTAGTACTCTGTTATTAAACTTGGTAAAATAAACTAACAATCACAGTACAAGTAGTAAAAAACTACTACTCTATTCATGAACTTGTAATCACAAACTACTACTAGTAATAAGAAACCAATTATCACAGCACAAGTAGTGAAAAACTACTACTCTATTCATGAACTTGCAATCATAAACTACTACTACTAGTAATGATGAACTAGTAATCACAGTACAAGTAGTGAAAAACTACTACTCTATTCATGAACTTGTAATCATAAACTACTACTAGTAGTGAGATATTAGTATTCTGCTACTGAACTACTAGTAACTAGTAACAATTCACTGCTATTCGTTTATTTAACTACTAGTTTACTTGTAGTTACTAGTAGTTATTAGTAGTGATTTCTAGTTACTAGTAGTGTTTTTTTTGCAAGGGCACCACTGGACAAAATTTTGAAAAAATTGCATGAAACTTCAGGGCACTTGTATGGAAATTTCGATGTCCGTTTATTATGTTGATTTAGAGGTTTTCAAGAACAATCTCAAACTAAGTATTTTACTCTTGTAGTGCTTCGGTTCCCAACTGCTTCTCGCAGATAAACTGATGTTCGAAGTACTACATAAGGTTATAGTCATTCGGTAGTCAACACACACACAGCGCATACGTTTTGTTTTTACTAATAAGCGCTTAGTATAGAGTGTCGGACGCTGCGGATGCCCGCTGGACTCCATACTCCACGACCATTATCAATGAAAGTAATTGTCTCACATTACTGCGTTATCCTTTCTCATCAATCATAAACGCTAAAGGAAACACTCTCATGTTTTTTGTCCACTATCGGGAAAGAGGGGATTACGGATAAGATCAACCAATTCTTAAACTTTAGTCATAACTTGTATCAATACATTTGTTATTTGATGATTACCAGCTGGTTAAATGATAACACAGTAGTGAGAGACGAATACTGTTATTGATTTGAGTATGGAGTCCAGCGGACATCCGCTACGTATACGATATTCTTCAAGTAAAGCGCTTAATGATAAATACACAAACGTATTTGTTGTGTATGAGTTAACTACCAAACGGCCAAAACCTTATGTAGCTCTTCGCACACTAGTTTATCTGCGAGAAGCAGTTCAGAAGTGATACACAACATATTGATTCATGGTTTTCACGATTAACTTCGAAATTCCGCCATGTTTTGACTGAATTAAGGAAAACTGCTTTTCAACTCTATGTTCTTATTTATAGACATAAAAGGGGTGGATTTGAAGTGGACTTTTTGAGCTTTCTATTATGTTTGAAAGAAAAAGTATAATGACCTAAGTTGTGTAAAATTTGATGTAGAATATTTTCTCATTGAAGTGTTTCTGCCCTAGGAGCCCTTTTTCGCGAGATATTGCAAAACTCCCATTTTTGAGAGGGTATTTACTGCCCTTCCCTGCTCTTTGTGGACTGCGCGTCACTTCTATGCGTGGAGACTTTTAATATGTTGTTTGGCTAATCATCTACTAGATATGAAGTTTCTTCTAGTTAAATGCATAGATTTACTGAACTACAATGAGTAAAACTTACTCCGTCGTAAGGATTTCCATGATATCCGTCCAAGCAGTCGCAAGTGTAATTTCCTGGAGTATTTTTGCAGACGGCATTGTGTCCGCAAACGTCTGGTTGCGAGCATTCGTTGATATCTGCGAATAAACCGAGTAAAGGAAAATATAATTATACGAGTTGACTTCGTGTATCGGTATGGCAGTCCTCCCGGTGAATTCCTACTCTTATTACGTTAAACAAACATTTTTACTAGCTCGTTTCGTGCACACGCACTCGTACCGTTTCTAGTTATTATCAAAATTTGCAACTTCCACTGTACGAGCCTTGAACCGAGACTATATTTACACCTGTACCAAGCGTTTTTCTTCTACGCCTATATTACGCGGAGAAACATTTTTAGTTGGGTTTTTAGTAAAAATGAAAGCTACTGCAGTCCATCTTAATAGTTGGAAATGAAAATTCGGCAGCATAGTCTTCATGTAGGTATTTGAATTTCAGAGTATCTGTGGTCACACGGCAAATGTCAAACTTTTCTTTTCTATGTACATATTTCTTACTAATACTTCGTTGCGAAAGGGTTGGGAATAGAAATCCTTCAAAATTTACTCAGGGGTTGTCGTTACTAAAATCTAAAAATATTTTTTTCTGATTTTTGATTATTGATTTGCCTCAAAACAGCGAATTTTTCAGGGAAACTAGAAGGACCTCCGAAGCTTTAAAATTTTCAGTCTTGGTGGCAAGTTATAGGGTAAAATTAGGATAGCAATAAATTCGACTTTCAGTTTCCTGAATAAATAATTATAAAAGAGAAACTGGAGTGAAAAACATTTTTTTCAAGATATTTTTAAGTCATGAAATTATTTGAATCTTTCATATTATCTCCTCACCAAATCGACTTAGGAGAGCTCCAACTTTATATATGAACCCAGATACTTTCAGACCAGAATGTTAATTTTTGAATTTGGGTGAAAATATTCTAAAATGTCGTGGGGTCAAAATTTGAAGAAGGCTTTAAGAAAGTGTTTGCTGAACTCAACTTCATAGGTGATTTTTTGGGACGAGGAGGGGAGGTAAATAGACTTAGATTTTCAGTTTTAATAATGGACAAGGGTATAAAAAAATTAACAACATTATCTGCCTAATCACGTCTCCATTAAAAATTCAGCTCCATTAATGTGACATAGCTGCTTACATTTTTTCTTCATATTTTATTTAATGACTGAAATAACACGACACACGGGAACCACGGTCACAAGATAAATTGAATGTAACGCTGGAAAATGCCCGTGTAAAGGTCTCTCGCGAGCACAACATGGTGAACCGATTTACGAAGCGTGTTGCCGCGTAAACGGATAATTATTCATGTAGAAATCCGATGATTAGTAATTAAAAACTATACCTAATATCGTACGCTTATGAATTTAGGCAGTTTACAGGTGCTCCGTGGTCCGTGAAAATTTGCGTTTACTTTGCTCGATTTTTACGTGTGAATGGAAGTGGTGGGTACAACGAGGTTGTGTTGAAATGGTCTGTAGGAGTTGTCTGCTGTTTCGTGTTTACATCCTTTATTTCGATATTTTTAACCGTTTTTACGGTTCATTGGGTGGGCGAAGTGGAATAAATCGAACAAGATGGGAGCTAGTTGGGTTGAGCTGGAGTTTCAGAACTAGCACCTCTGATTGGGTTGCTTCAATGAGGAAATCCGAGTGTGAAAATCTCACTGGTCGAGGTCCGAGTTCTATTCGGAATTTGATTCGTGTTCGCAAAGAATTCGAATGCAAGTCGTAGGTAATTTGTTTGAAAGAAAAATTCAAGGATTCGGAGTTGTTGCAGATTCACATCGACTTCGAATCCAAGTTAGAATGAACTCTTATGAATGACTTCGTGATCATATTAGAATTGAAACACGGTTATAAAGTGCACTGGAATCGATATAGTGATTTGGAAGTTGCTTCGGAATTCGATAAAGTTTGAAGCTAGTTCATTGCATAACTTCGAGATCAGCTCGAAGTTGAGTCACGAATAATTTTGGGCCAAAGTTGAACTATCAAGTTTAGATGTTGGAGAAGATGTCAGTACTCTTTGAACTGTATACGAAAAAAATTCAGATTTGAATTGAAATGGAATTCAAAATTTGAAATTTTTTACAATTATTCCATTACCAACTCGAAGTGAAAGTTGAGTTTTCGAGCTTCCTTTGGAGTCGATTAAGAACTGAATGAATTGAATCGCAAATACAATTATATATAGCTGGTGTCAGATGTTGTAAGTGGTTGCTGAGTTTACTCACAGTTGCAATGAGATTTTTGGACATCCCTAATTCTTTGGTCAATTTCAAGGAATTTTATAGGAGTATCCTGGACAAGTTCAGAGATCAAGTTTAGAATTATAGTCGGAACTTGAGGCCAATTTTCAGTCCTGGTATGACTACTCTTCATTTCTCTTCGATTAAAGGACTAGGAAATGTGCCAAAAAGGTTAGACTTTTAGTGAAACACAATAGGAAAATTTTGAAGGTCCAATTTAAATGAATGGAAATCACGTCGAACCCTAGCTTGAATTTATTCACTTTCTCTCGATTGAAAAGTGATTTAAAAAGGGAAAATATTGAAAGAGAAAAAGAAATAAAATCGTCCCTAAATCAAACTTTAATACTTTCCATTTCAACATCCTCTACGATGACCAGTACGAGTGTTAGAACGAATACACTAATGGCTATCGCACTATCGCCATCATTACGTTTGCGAATTAGGTAAATTCGTTGGAAGAGGAAAAACATTTACGACAGTCTATCTTTAAGTTACGGCTGGTTGCCTTATCGAACATTGCCGCGTAAGGTGTAGGTATTTACAACACTTCTTAATGATATTACAAGTAATAACGGATATACACCGTGACAGGGTATCAGTAGGTGTATACAGTACGCGCTTACCTCTACATTCAATTTCTCCATCTCCTTCAAATCCTGGTTTACATTTGCATAGAAAATGAGCAGGTAAATTGCAACATTCGGCGTTCGGTACGCATCTGGCTGCGATAGCTGGATCTTCGCATTCGTTGATATCTAAGCAGCACGTAGAAACGAATTAATGGCACGTGCAACAACTCGATGACTCCTTAATTAAGATTTTAACCTAGAATCGTCGACAATACCACTGAATAACGGCCGGCTCGCGGTAACGTCTGGCAGTTAAATAATTTGTACGGATTCGTACGTGTCTTTTTTTCCCTCTTCGAGGGTATTACTATACGTACGTCCTAACACAATAGCGTTAAATGCGAAATTTTTTTACATATGGGTATTCGGATGTCGTCACGATCTGTTATGAACGGAGGAAATTCGCTCGAGCGAGATTTCGCGACCGCTGACGGAGACGGATTCATAGTGGTGGAAAAATGAAAATAACGGGTCATCAGATTTTCTCATTCGGATTTCCGCCTCGTCTGTTTTTCACATATTTATGTACGTTGCAGATTATGCCTACGCACGACTTATTTATTTTATAAAAAAAAGGGTTTTTCGAACGAATTTCAGATTTTACGAGTAAAACTTATTCGATTGCGTGATGTGTTGACAAATATTATTTTAATAAGCTTACGCTATTAGATCTATCTGAACAGCTTCAAGTTGCTCGAATTCATACCTGTACAATTAACTTGCGTATACATGTACATAAAAAAAAGTTTATAACAAACCCCGAAAAAAATATTAACTGAAAATATAAAATTTATAATTAATTCACAGTATTAAAAAAAAAATTATATTTATGAAAATTAACTTTCTTAATATGGACTATAGAGGCGGTCTGTCCGAAGTTATTGACGATTTCCTTTCACCTATTTAGTTCAGGTGATTCTTCCAGGCACACGTATGTTTAGATGTCATGGCTTGTACAAAGTACAAGCATTCTGTCTATGTTTATGAGATCCAGAGTGTATCCTCAGATTTTTCTACATAAAAATCCTGTATGATACAGCTAAAAAGACTAGTTTTATTTAGAAAGGAAATGAAAATCTAGTTTAAATGAAAAAATAAATAAAAGTGTGAATATTTTTAGATTATGAGGTCATCACGTAAACCCTTCAAATATGAAATATATTTTTTTATTACATTTAATTTCAATGTAAAAAAATATTCAATTCATTTATATGGAACTATTAAATTAATTATTTCAAATTTTATTCATAAATATATTTCCAATTAAGTATTTAATATTTTTTTTTTTATAAATTATTATTTTTTTGTTACAATTTTTTTTTTTTAATAATTATTAATACAGTTTAGAAATTAATTATAAATGACCTCACTGCCTAAATGGACTCTCTAGTTATAAGAAAGTGCTCAATTGATATTTACACAAGACGTAAAATTTAGGGAAATGGAGTAAGGCGCATACAAATTGCTGGTTTGCCACCTCGGAAAAGTGTGGACAGTATGTTAAGTCAGCTTCAAGTTTTATGCTGCAAGCTAGTTTTTTTTTTTTGATTTTTCATAGATTAGAGAAGAAAAAGGAGGAGGAAGGGCTTTTAATGTTTAAGTAAGTTACAGACAATTTGTAATCAATCTATCACTTTTAATTGCGATACATGTATATACGTTTCTTCATAAGCCTCTCCCCCTCCCCCTCCAAAAAAAACTTGGTAGATATTTTTAGAAAATACTCAAAATTTAGTGAAGGCGTATTCGCATGATTAACTCGATGTTTTTGGATTTTTACTTCCACCCAAAGCAATGGTTTACTCAAATGTTTTAGAGGGATGAAGAGGGCAGCAAACAGCTCAAAAAAATTGTTTTGACCTCATATAAAACAGTGAGTCATATACGTACATCAAAATATGTATTGAAATTTCAGCCTCCCAGATGCATTTGGAAAGAAGTAAAGCAAAAAAACGAATTTTTGAGAAAGTTTTAAGCATTGAAATTTCTTGAATCTCACATATCTCTTCACCAAATCTACGTGGAAAAGTCAAACTTCATACTCGTATGTGGAGTTACTTCCGGACCAGAACATAACTCCTCAAATTTGAATCAGGGACGTACCGAAAGGGGGGGAGGGGGGGAGCTTCCCCCCTTGGCTTTTGAAAAGTTGGTAAATTTGGAGTTTTAGCGTAAAGTTGGTAAATTTGACCATTTGTGCAGTATTATTGCAGCTACTTACATCATTTTTTGAAGACTAACAAGAAGACTGTGACATCTTATTTAACGAGCAGAAAAAAAAAAAAAAAAAAAGGTCAACAGTTGGTAAAATTTTATGGTATAAGTTGGCAATTTTTGGTTTTCTCCCCCCCCCCCTTGAAGAATGTCCTCGGTACGCCCCTGATTTGAATGAAAATGGATCCAAAATGGCAGATGGCCAAAATTTGAGAAAAACTTGACGGGCCTCAAATAGCTCAGATTTGATAATATGGACTCTCATGATTACTTTCACTTTCACAAATGGTTTTGGAGAGGAGGAGGAAGGGTTATTCCTCTAAAAATATGGCGGAGGTAAATAAAAAGTAAAATTTTTTGATTATAATGTCAGATAGTAAAGTGAATCCGAATGAATGAAATATTTCAATTTTAGCCTCCTAAGGTAATATGTAGGAGAGATGGAGCAAAAAATGAATTTTGAAGTGGAACTCACCGTTAGAAATTTCATAAATCCATAAAATTGTTAAAAGCAGGGAACTAAGAGAATGGTTGATTGCAGAGCGTTTTACACGATGCAACAATGTCTCACAATATAATTAAGATTATTATTTATTCTCTTATTCTTTGAAACTTTAAAATTTGAAATTTTTTATTTTTTATTCATTTATTCATTTATTTATTTTTTATTTTAAAATTTATGTTGTTTATTGCTAGGATTTTGTAATGGCTCCTTGAAGCATTCTTCAAATAAATAATATCTATCTACCTGTATTTCACCAAATTCACCCATAAAGATTAAACTTTGTATGTGAAGTTAGCCGGAAACCAAAATATGATCCCTTGAATTTTAGTCAAAATTTATCAAAATGGATCTAAAATAATGGATGCTCTTGAGAAGCTTCAAATAGCTAAAATTTGAAAAATATGGGCTTTCGTGATTCTCGTGGGCACCAAGTACTACAAAGATAATTTCGAATTAAATTTTTCGGTTATTTTTTGTAAGTGATTAAATGGGTAGGGAGGGGGGTGGGGGTTGCAATCCATAATGGATTTGGCCTGTCGGCTTGAAAAGTTCGTTTAAATATTACCCACCAATGTATCAAGCCGCAATTAAAAACTCAGCTCTAATAATGCGGTATGGCTGCTTATTTGAAAAATTCGCTCGAAATGCGCACACCTGTTTGGAAATAGTGATTCAGCAATTACGTAGCTTTTATTCTTCATTTTGCGGAAATTCCAAAGCAACATTAAAAAAATCACCGCAGCGCCTCTAAGCTGGCGAAATTACCGGCAAATACCGCAACTAGGTATTTACGGTTAGTAATAATTCATTTAATAAGCTCCAATAAAAAGCGGTTATTCGGGCGCGCTCTTATATAGAAAGAATCCGTGAATAAAACATAATGCACCGGGGTAAAGAAAGAAAGAAGGGCGACGGGAAAGAGGACAAAGCGCCACAGGAAGAAGAATGATCTTTTCCAGCAGCGCTACAGGTCACTTCGAATCCATTAAGAACGGTTGGTGGGCTACGAGTAGGCTCCTAAAGTATACATTGTTCCAGTCGAATTACGAATGAAGGAAATACCGGGTACTCGTCTTACGCGTTATTGGAATGAACCAGAGTGTCGATTCGATCGACGAAAATGACATCTCGATGATGGGCAATTTGAGGAAATTATTTGGGTTACAGCGGGGGTATCGGTTAGCTTAATTGGAGTTTATAAACGCGTAAGTATTCGCGTTTGGCTGGAAGCACGAATAACCGAGTGTAGAGCGAATAAAACGCGTAAAGCGTGGCTGTCTTCGAGCAGATGGGTACGTTGACCTGAAGCAGCGCGTCTTCGATGACCGCGTATAGCTGCGTGCGACGATGTAACAGTAAATTCGTTTTATAAACGATCGACTCTCGTAGGATAAATATCGGATTACCGTATGAAATTAGGCGGTACCTTATTGTAGCGCCGCGTCATTCATCAAAGTCGCGATAAAAATGGAGGAAGTGGCGGTGACGCGAGGATTACAGGAGGTGAAAAATTATTACCATCGATCACGAGTAGCATAAGTGGTTAGTCGTTGGCGGTATCTCGCCTGATCTAAATTAAACCGAGTTCGCGTACGACCAGTATGTGTGCGTCGAGCTGGGCCAAACCGTTATTTGTTGTCGGTAGGTGCCATAACATCGGACACGACTGTTATTCGTGTTTTGTTCTTTGATTGGTGGTCTAATAAAGATATTTTGGTTAATAGGCCATCGTGGAGTTGACCATTGCTGGATTCGACTCATTATGTTTATGGTACGTGTTTGAAATTACTACGACAATGGGTTCCGGGGGCATCCATAAGGGGATGTGCCGAAGAAGAGTTCACGAAGCGAGGCTGCCTAGCTGGATGATTAGAAGTCCGCGAACCGGCTAATACGAACCGTTATCGCAATTAAATAAAACTCAATTCAGTACGCGTCAAATCAGTCGTAGCTGGGAGCGTATACGCGCGTCCAGTATTTCTTATTCTTCACGTCACAGGTTACACGGAAACAATGTGCACTCCCACATTTTACGATACTCACACGACGTATACCTGTTGCGAATCCGCGCCCTAGCGGCTAATTTCTTTTTTTTGGAGCACCGTTGGGTCAGCAGGTAAATTTCACGCCTAGCTCTGGCCGAAACGTGATACATCTGCTGCGAAAACCTTACACATCTCGACAGGGTATCGATGGGACAATCGCAAGATCTCGATGTACTAACTGCAGCTTTGTTGGTGTAATAACTCCGCGGTCGGCCTAGATTTATGTCACCAGACGTCCGATGACGTAAGGTAATATTTTCGCCAGATCATCGGCAGAATGCAACGAATATGTATCCCACGCGTAAACTCGATCAACCGGTTACCGCCCAAGTCACGCTGATTAATTTAAACGGATACGACGAGTCGCCAATATGTGGCGGAGGTAATTAAAAGGAATACACGCACGACGCGGAGTCATCGACGAGCGCCATTATTCTTACCTTGACAATGAAAACCGTCTCCAACGTATCCAGGAAAGCAGCTGCAATGGAAACTACCTAAGGTATTGGTGCAATGAGCGAAAACGTCGCAAGGTCGATATTTACATTCATTTTCATCTGTAACCAATCATAAATTACATTTTATTAGCGGCCCGTAAAATTACCCATAGATTCGGTAATGCTCTCGTTTTCGGCCATTAAAGACGAGAGCGAAACTACCGCGCTTACCTGGTACTTCGCACGAGCAGCCTCCGAAACCGTCGTTACAATGGCACTGTGAATCTAAGCAAGCTCCGTTTTGGCATTTCAGACCAGACTCGCTGACGCAATTATCTGTAATAATAGCGAGCAATAAGTATCGACGATCGAATCGTTACATCGTGTTAAATGGTGGACGACCTTTCGCGCGTAGGGGGCGAAGAATTACCGCATATAGAAACAATGATTACATCATAAGAATCCACGCGCGTTTCGTAGGTATTACCATTTTTGGTTTATCGGTGGCGCTGGCGCTGGTGGATCGCGTGACAATGACGAGAACACCTATGGCGGTGCCCGACGACTTTTTAATCGAACCGAGATCTGTATTCACGTGTCCGTTAGATACGAACGTCAATGTGGGCAACTTTTTGCCATTCTTTGGTCGTTGGTATTCTTTTTTTTTTTTTTTTCTTTTATCAAGGCGTTAATGAGAGAACCGTATTTATACATAATTGTTGTAGAGTGGTAACCGTTACGCAAGTTGGAAAAGCATGCCTATTTTACCGTTATTATCTCGATGTGTAGGCATATCGTAAGGAGATGCGCGATAAATATTACAAATTTTATTACATCCAGAACAAGATATAAAAAGCGCGATTAAGTGTCCAACGGTGACCGAGACCGAGCACGTAGCACTTTGGAGTGGATTCGTGTTCGGATGAAACGAAGTAGTTGGGAAAAGTGTCAATCCGTGTTAAGGTGTTTGTAAATGGAGATTTAGTACTAGGTGCTTTCGAGTCGAAAATGTTTCGTAATGAACGGAGAGTAAGAATCTTTAAATTAGGAATTGCCGAGAGCTGAAATTCACTCGGAACCGAAATAATTTTTTTGGCTCCTGTGTTAAAAAATTTTTTTTCCCAAAATCAAAAAATTTTTTTTTTTGATAAATTAAAAAAAACAACAATTTTACTCGTTTATTTACAAAAATATATTTTTTCAACTATTGATAATGTTTTTTTTTTTTTTTTTTATAATTGTATTTCTATTTTCGCATAATTTTTGTATTTTAACACTTGCATTTGAGTTTTTTCATTTTTACAGATTTTTTTTAGATTTCTTTCATTTTTAGACAGTACTTCATTTTTAAACAATTTTTTTCAATTTCAAGTAATTTGGACAGTTTAACTTCTTTACATACTTTCAGACAGTTTTTTATTATTTTCAGATTAAGTTTGAGTTTTAGCATAAATTAGCAATATATAGATAGTCCATCTTTGCATAAAAATTTATCACTCATAACTTATGGAAAAGGAGCCAGAAATGCTGTGTTTATGGAGCTGGTTTAGAGAATGCGCTTTTAGATATTTTTCTTCTCCCGTCCCCACCACCATGAAACAATATACTGTAGTTAGTAAGCGGGTAATAAATGAGCCAACTCTATCCCTCGCTTCCTTCTAGTTCTGGCTAACGCTATCTATGATGAAACTGTAAAACTACTTTTGCTCCAAGTTGTGGCCGCTTTCTGATTGGTCCGACGTCACGGGTGTAACGACGAATTAGCTAGTTGGAAAGTGATAAATTACCTCCATTTACTCGTGAAATGAAAACATGAATCAGCTGATAATTCAAATCATAAAAGAATTTTAGTCGCTCTGTTAATTTTCAATGAAAACTGAAAAATATTATTTTGAAAGGTAAAAATGTAACATCCTAGATTTCATCACATTCTAACCTTTTGATTGGTCGTTACACACATGATGTATGACCAATCAAAAAGCGGACTAGTACCTGCATTACTTTATGAGCGATAATTTTTGTAAATTGGTAGCTATCTAGGTGTGGTTAATCCTTTGCCTATATATAGATGGACCGAGCTATAAACAAGCAAATGCTACCCAACAACGATGATATATTACACAGATTTTCTCAAAACACTCGCGACTAAATTCTTTTTGCGCATGCGCAAATTTATTTCGCGCTAATTGTATGACTTTCAAATCAAAATAATACGAAATTGATAAAGAACTTTGAGCATGCGCTAAACATGATGTTGTAACGAATGTTCCGATTGTAATGCTTGTAATGTTTCACCGCAACTTTCTCACAGATAACTCACTCCATTTAGTATATAGTCAAAGGGTTAATCCATAATTTTGGCTATTTTTTTCTTCATATATTATGTAAGAAGCTTAAATTCGAAATTGACATTTTTTAAAATTTCAATTTTAAAATTAGAAATTTTTACACTTCTGATGTTTTTAACCAGTGTTGTAGGAACAAACCAAAGAACGAGAACGAAGAACAACAAGAACGGAGAATTTTTATTGTTCCTGAGGAACAGGACCAAGAACGAGAACATAAAAGTGATATATCTGAAGAACAAAGAACAGAACGAGAACAGAATATTTTCAAACTGAAAGATCAAAGAACAAAACGAGAACCAACTAATGAACAATGTTGAGGTACAAGAACAAGAACGATGTAATTTTTTGTTGTTCTTCGTTCTTTTGAAAGTTCATGATTTATTGTAAAATTAATAGATATCATGAAGGGAATGAGAAAATAAGAAATTTATACTTCGGGCAAGTGCTACACATACCCGTATAGGTAATTTTTTTTTTAAATTATTAGCTTCAATTAATTGATTTTCAATTTCAACAACAACATTAACTGTAAACACGTTATCAAAAAAAAGAAAGAAAGAAAAAAAGAAAAGTTGAAGAACGAGAACAGAACGAAGAACGAACAAGAACGAGACCATAAAGGATTGAAAGAACAAAGAACAGAACGAGAACAACATTGTAAAGAATTAAAAGAACGAAGAACGGAACGAGAACAGTTGAAACATTGAGAATAAGAACGAGTCAGAAACAGGATCAAATGACTGTGTCTTTCCAGGAACGAGAACAGAACAAGAACAGACCTATGTTCGTTCCTACAACACTGTTTTTAACTGTGATTTCGATATTTACAATATTAAAATTTCTTCTTTTTGCCCTCAGCTTGAGACAATTTAAGTCTTAAATCCTCTTAACTAAGCTCTAAGATTAAGTTTCAGCCTTAAGAAATTTTCCTCTCACGTTTCACCCTTATGTTAGGATTTTGTTTAAAACCTACTATATCCGTGTGGATGAGAATATTCAGTCGTTTTGAAGTTTGTAATATGAGGTTTTTACGTTGGGTTGTCGTAGAGAAGTCTAGAATAGTACTAGATATCGAAACTTTTATTGAGGCGTTATTTATGTGGACCTGAATTTGATGAGTGAAACGAAGGATTCTCCAAAAAAAGTATTTTTTGGTTTATTATTTCGAAAAGCTAAAATTATTCAATTTTTCGACGATCGTCCGTCAACAAACAACCCTGGAGCCTTCCGTAATAACGTTAAGGAATTTCCTACTCTTGCAGCACATGAACGATGTTGCTCTTTAGGCATTCATCGTTTTAATGGATAATTTCAACAATTGGAAATTTTAATTTAGACCCGTACGCTCTGGCGGAACGTGGAAGAACGCTCCAAGGTCGATCTACACCTCCATTGAAAGATGTGGAATAATGTACTGGACTACCGCGGCGGCGATACGTCGCATCAATATGATTAAAAGATAACCCGCGAGTGGCGGTAATCGAGACATATACGCGGTACAGGCTTTATGCTGCGATAATTCGGTGTATGGGGTTCCTCACGCGGAGTACCAATAATTACCAACGTGCAGGAGGTAATTGTTGTTTGATTTGAGCACGAAGCATGAGGTCTTTACGGTTTGTTAAGAGTATATTATTCAGTATTTGCCTTTTAGCCGAATTTAATGACGCGGCGGTTGCGGTCATAAGATTAATTATATTCGAAGCGATTTAGGCACGTCGTGTATTGCTGCTTGTGGCCTGATCTGTTTCATTATTGGCGATGTAGTCGTGCGTTCGTGATGACCGCTGAGACGCCCGCGATTTTTGGCAACTCACGAAAATCTTTCGGACCCGAAGCGATTTGACGATGATTTATGCGGAGTGCATGTAGGTCATTATATCGTTTACATAATGGTCGCGTATGAGACATTATAGATGACCGATTGGTAATGATTATCGTTTTTAATGAGTAATGTAGTCGAGAAGTTGGCTGTGCTGGATTTCGACTTTGGTACACTTCGATGGTATATTTGCAATTTTAATTCGTACCTAATTCGAAATTGCGGCTGCGTATTGAGGTCGTAATTACCGAAATATTAAAAGATGCGTTTGTTAGTTTTGCGCTCATCAACAATAGCCAAGGTGAAAAAATTCCTCTTTAATTATACACCGGAGCAGGAAATGCTTTCGAACGAACCGGTAATACTCGAGCGAATTCTTTACGCCTTTGGATACAAACAAACAGTTCTACGATGGTGTTAGTTATCGGGCGAAGATTTGTCGTTAATATTTGGATCACACGAGCGAGTTGCCGAAGAGCTGGCCATATAGAGCAGAACAATATTTTTCATAGGCGGTTAATTTCAACGGTACATGATAGATTATTAGATTCGGTTTGTCAAAATAACAACTCGATCGTAATTAAAATAAACGCGTTAATCCTGCGAAGAAATATGCCGAGAAAATAGCCAACTAAACCGGTTATTATCGATTAATATTTTTATTTCGGACCGATGTGGCATTACCGTTGCTGGGAAATTCGAACAAACGATTTTGACGAGGTATAACGGCAATCCATGAGATCTGTGGCCAGTGCTGACCTTGAGTGGAAGCGCTTCACGGTTGGTGGCGGCTATCGCCCGCGAATATACTAGTTTAGGTATTCGCCGAGTGAACCAATCTATTTCAGTTCCTTCGTACAGCCGTGTACTAAGCGCGTTCATTTCCGACATCGTTTCTTTCCACGCTACGTAAAGTCCGTTAATCGAAAAGTACAGCGTTGTTTATTATAAGTCACAAGGAATGACTAGTACAAATTTACGTAATGGTCCAAAATAACATGTACACCAAACCGCTGGAATAACCACAGGTAAACTCTGTACCCACGTACGATGTCGCGTCAGTTCAACATAACTCTTTACTAACCTTCACCGCTTACATGCGGCGTGGGCTAGACGATGAATGAAAATTACATCATCGTTTCGTCAATGCCGCCAACTCCTACGTTGAATTTGGGCAAGTTCGAAAAAGGCAAAAGGATGGGTCACTGCGGCGCGAAAAATGTCCACATGACCCCGAGGCGCGAGCAGAAACCTCGGTAATCGATTCGACGATCGTATGCAGAGGAAAAAATACCAACTAAACTGGTTTCTATGGTACAAGACCGAGACACCGTTTAAATCTGCGTACACGGGATGCTCACGTTTCCTTTGGTCATTCAACTTTTATATACATAATGCCAATTAAATTCTGCATCTTACGCGCACATATTCGTATAATATAACGCGCCACTGTTGTGGATATGTGGATGTTATTACGGAGACCGATGTGAAAATGTACGCGATTCCGACGCCGCGTCGGTCAGCGAGCCAATTAATGGTCGAATTTTATAATTTCTCGAAATATGCGGTAGAATTTTACGTATTTCGACCACTTTTACGGTCCGTTAATGTCATAAAAATGATATATCGTTATGCGTAGATTGAAAACTTCCAAAGAGAAGCTTTTATGGTTCGAATTATTTCACGTCAGTATTTTTGTGAAGTGATCGTAAAAAGCTTAGCGAGCTCGGTCGTTGCACCATTGCCAAATATATTGCTAGTCTTGGTATGTCCAAGTGATTAAGTAACGCTTATAGCGTTTAGAATTTTTATGAAATCTTATTGTCTCATCAGATGTTGAGCAACAGATACACTGAAACAGAGACAGATTCAGCAAACCAAAAAAAAAATTACAGAGATTTGTTAGGTATTTTCTGATAATGATAATTGATAAGTTAGACAGTGCATATCTGTGAGTATTCAAAATTGAAAATTTGACAGTGCTTATTTTTGACTGTATGATACTTGATAAATTTAATACGTGAGATATCTAGAGCGTACTCGCCCAACAAGTGCTAAGCGTCTGTTACAGGGGCGTAACTAAGGGGGGATGGGGGGAGCTTCCTTCCCCAGGTGTTTTGAACAGTTGGGAAATTTATAATTGTTCAAAGTTGAAATTGGGAACTTGGAATTTCTTTTGGGAAAATAAGAACTCGAATAAATTCGAACTGATGCCAACTTATATCATGTATAGCACACAACCAGGGACGTAGCCCCCTTGGCTTTTGGAAAAGATGGTAAATTTGGAGTTTTAGCGTAGGAGTATTATTACAACTATTTTAAAATTTTTGAAGACTGAAAAAAAAAAAAAAAAAGGTCAACAGTTGGGAAAATTTCATGGTATTAGTTGGCAATTTTTGGTTTTCTCCCCCCCCCCTTGAAAAATGTCCTCGTTACGCCCCTGCGTCTGTACAGCGAGAAAACAGTGAGCAACTATAATGCTAACGCCGACCCTCCTGATAAGCACTTTGTTGTCATATTTATTACTAATAATTATTGAGATAAGAGTGTGATATGCATATGTTTTTTGGTAAAAAAAAAAATGTAATTATTCGAGGAAGTGCGAAATCGTTCTCTTTTTCAGATAACAAATGATTATTAAAATGACTGATGGCGAATCTCTAATGCAAATCACAATTCGATTCCATAAACTAGCAGGTTGATTTAAAGAGATTTGGCATCGTTTTCTCTATGAACGCGAAAATTTCATTTTTTGTTCATAAACATAAGGGTCTAGTTTCGTGGAGGGCACTTACACTTTTGTAGTTCGTTTATAACTAGTTCTCCTTGTTTAACTTTTAAGGCTGCTGCGCATCACTTTATCTGCGAGTATTGAACTGCTACGTACGTTGCGATCCTAGATTCGTTGCTACCCATCTCTTTAATTTATTAACAAAGAATTCAAGGGTAAAAATTTACTTAACTGAGGTTATTGAAATAAAATCTGTTATCAGCCATATTGCATTACCAATGCTAAAATTTTGATCAGCTAGACCATGAACTTTTGAATTCTTCAACCTTCTCTCCACAATATTCTATTCTCTGAACATTGTAGAAAATTTAATTGTAGTATTTTATAGTTCTTAATTCTGGATTACTGGTGATCTCACAGGTATCTGGCGAAGGTCATTCTTAAAATTTTGTTCGTTTGTCATTTTGGCTCATTTGATACTTAGACAAAAAAAAGTCGATATGAAACATTTTTAATTTGTTAGTACATCTAGTATGGCGTGATAAGTACCTCAAGGGTATTACCAAAGTTATCTTCGACTTTAACTACCATTTATATTCGTCCCAAAGTTGAAATTTCTATATTTTAGCATTTTTGATCTATTTTCTTACATGCGATCTTGACCGCAAATGTTTAGATTTTCATTTACTCTCATATCCTTTGGCTCCTGCACCTTCATCATAAAGTCTAAATGACAGAGTTCTGTCTATTTATAGTCCAAGTACCTCATGGTGCTAAATAAGGGCATGATGATATCTAGAATCTGGCAACGACCTTTGTCTTGTGGGCTTGTCTTGAACCTCATCACAATGTATTGACTTTTTAAGAGTCCCGTCTCCCTTCTCTGGAAATCTGAGCGTTAACCATTTTGGGTAGAATCGATATGTTGAAGAAATATTTGCCAATTGTCATGAAAATCTATTAAGCCACGTACATATAGGTCAATGAATATTTATGTAGTACAAGAGGTGAATACATGAAGTCTGTCCTTCCGTCAACGTCTCGCTGCAAAATTCAGCAGCATGCAATTGCAATAGGCTTCACTTATGTTGAAAATTCACGTAAAAAATTCATAGATGTCGGATTTATCACTCATCTTCCAAAGTCTGGTTAAAAGTCGAAGGATTTATTTGGTGATAAAATCGCGTACAGGTAAACGTGATTAGATTTGGCGAACTGGGCGCTTCATTACATAACTGCTTGATGATACATAGTACGTACGTACGACAAAAATGTACCGTAACTTTTAATTTAATGGTAATCGCGTCCGAGGATGACCTAGTTTCACTACCCGGTTATCGTCGTCGCCAAATTTCTAATAGTTCTTGATGCTACATGACTAATTCGAGTTGCGAGTGGATTTCGTGATTAGGGGAAGACTAATTTATGGTTGTATAAGAATTACATATAGACGGACTACCGATCTTTATGAAAGCCAAACAATACAGAACCGTTTACCGATGAATTGAGGTATAGTATTACGCTAGACTCTGGGTAACCACACCTCGATATTACGAGATGAAATTTATCGGCGCGGGCACGCGATTGCATTCACCGCAATATGATAAAGTTATTAAGATGTGATTCCGTTTAACACCTTTTGGACACGCCAACTTAGAAAGTACGTTACGCTTCCTGTGAAATATCAAGTAGGTGTTGTCGAGTACGCGTAGAAGATCCGATTACCACTTAAGATGGTCGAGGTCAAGCATCCAGGTTTTTCTTCTAGACACGAAATACTACGATAATAAGCGGTGTTTTGATACGGTGGAAAACCAATCGGTTGTTGTTTTCATTCAAGCTACACCACGTGATAATATATCAGCGGCGTCGTGTTCCAATGATACAACACTAGGTGACGGACAAAAGGAAGAATCGTCCAAGACAGGAAATACAGAATACCGGTACCGTAACGGTACGGACATCAAAGTAGTTATTATTACGGCATTTTGCGCCACATCATGGACAATTATAACGCGCTTTATATGGACGGCGTTTCACGCTAGAGCGCGCGATATTTTTATTCGTTCGCCCGTATTATTCTATTATTGTAGAATGGTGTTTTTTTTCCACTGTCGGAGTCGGCGAATAATCGCAGATCGTTGCACTTCTGCCCTATCGACGACGTAGAACCGTTGCGTACCGTGTGATGGCGCGATTAGTAATGACACTCGGGGATATGAAAGTCGTTAGATTGTTTTTCTCACTCGTAAGTGAACGTGACCGAGTGACTTATCGAGGGTTAATGAATTCACGACTTAGTAGCGATACAGTTGTAATGACCAGATCACTACGGTGATCTTTTGGTGCGTCTAGTGGCTTCCAGTGAGGCAGAGTGATGTAGATGGAATTAGGTCCTAAAAGGGTATGCGACCTTCATCACATCTGTGGTGTTCAGCAAGAAGGCTGCAAGAAGTCAAACGTCGTCAGAAATGGGGTATTACCATATACCCGAGAAGATAGACACATGGTGCAGACAATGTCCGAAGATGACAATAGACAGTGAACCTTGCCTGCTGGAAGTATGGTGATAAAAACTGGCTGTTGGACTTCTAATGAAGATGGTCTGAGACTTGCAACGCTTTCATATCCTAAGGAGACTCTCGGGGAAGACGTAGGCTGGCCACAAACGTAACCTTATCTATACTAGAAGTAATGCCAAAGTAGTTAGTGGTACAGACAATGTAGCATAAGAAGCAATCTGAATGGTATGTTTGATAGTGTAATGGAAGTGGGAGGGTAGCTAGCAATCTTCTGGTATCATGAAGACTCTATCGGCAAGACAAGGTTTGGTATCAGGACACTGAACCACCAGTGGAATCGCATACCTGTGTGGAAAGGTGGATCATTCATCACAGCTATGGCTGACTACTGAACCAATTGTGGACCATCTCCACCTAAGCTTGCGGCTAGAAGTAGAGTGGGGTGACACAGTTGAAATAGGACCCTTAGATGTTGAGGACCATCTTACTGCTCCAGTGGGCCACAAACCAAGCGTCCTGGAAAAGTTCTTCGCCTCGAGTAACTTAGATAGAAATCCACCGACAAGATAACAGTACTACCCAGGTGTGGTTAAGGAGTGAGTCTCTACCTTTGACCATATACTAGATGGACTGCGGTGAAACATTACATGCATCAGAGTCGGAACACTCTTTGCAACTTTATATCTTGCGCATGCCTGAAGTCCTTTATCACATTCATGTTATTCTGATTTTAAGCAGTACTATCGATGTCCCCTTACCGCACTATTAGCAGGAAATAAATTTGCGCATGCGCATTCTGAATTTAGTCACGAGTGTTCTGAGAAAATCTGTGTAATGTATCACCGTTTTTGGGTTGGCATTTGCTTGTTGCTAGCTCGGTCCATCTAGTATATAGTCAAAGGTCTCTGCTAAACATCTCATTAGTAAGGATGAATAGTAATGTTGCATCCAACTGATCTTCAGCTAGTGGAAAAGTGCCGAGCTCATGATTCTGTCTTGGGGAAGCTCTATGAGAGATGTAATGTAGGAATGCAAGACAGACCCTTCAGTATCTGTTAGTAATATAAAAGGTACGCTTATCAGCCATATTTAATAGAACTCAAGTTTTGTATTTGATGAACTGTTTTTTAATCCAAGGATACTGATCTAAAATCGTATTATAATACTTTGAATAACCACAAGAATATGACTGTTTGTTGTGTGTTCCTACAAAATTATACACTTTTGGATCCAAACATGTATTATTCGCTTGATCTTCACTAGCATCTTTGGATGTTTGATCTGTTGTACTTCCTAATTGAAGAGGTGGACACTGTGATCCTATCCAAGCTTTCTTTTCTTTCTCATCATCCGTCATGTGCATATGCATCATACGAATACCAACAGCAATTACAAGGTGCTTAGTGTATTATGTGAGTAATCACATCTTTTTTTCGCCTCCCTCGGAGAATGTACCTAACTTACAATTTCTTGTTGTATTTTACCATCAATCAATAATCATCATCGCTCTTTTATTTTATTCTTTTACAACTTATAATCTTCTATCCCCCTCTTCCCGCAAAAAATATGGCCAATTCCAACAACGGTGAAAAATAAAAGGCTATTGATATGGTAGGCAATTGGAAAGATCGTCCATTGGATAGAGTTAATGAAGAAAATAATTGCAAAAAGAAACATACTCGTGCACTTCAGCTCCCTGGTGAGCTCATCAGATCCTTGATAGCAGTCTTGATAGCCGTCGCACAGCTTAGAAATTTCGTATAATTGCAATACATCGGTGGACTGATTGACTTGGCAGCCAAAATAGCCATCTTCTAAATTTAGAAAAAATATCTCTCTTTTTATACCAAATCCGATTCCGCCTTTACAATGTATCTGCAAAACAAAACGCATAATAAGGTATTAACAAACACTTACGTACATATTTCACCCGAATCCGAACATTTATACGTAAAGAAGGAAAGAACATTATCCAGCGGATATTACACACATTATTCCAGTAAAATTACACCGTAGGTTAATTAGATAGCGTGACCTTGGAACAAAATGCACGGTCAAAGTGACATCCCTCAAAGATACGCGTCGGCTCGAAGAAAAATACAGGTTACATGTGCTCTGTTAAAAGAGGATACCGACGCGCTGAGGCGGCTCGACCGGTGTCCTTGTCGGTGTTACGATGATCGACAATAATACGCATAATGGCCAGTGTTACCTATTTCCTAAAACGAATTTTTTTCACCAACTCGGAACGGTCAGCGTAGTCAATGAAATCCGTTAGATTTCGCGACTAAATTTATTACCCTGTCAGCAAACAATTAACAGTTATAATAACTCGTCGCGGTGGATCATCTCGCCATGAGCCATAATTTATTGCGGGCAGTTGAAATCGTAAACTCCGAGCGGACGATGGCCCCGCCAAATAACCAGTTTAATTAATACTTTTTAAAAACTGACACATTTCGAAAAAGTCGCTTATTCCTCGTTTGACCTTAATTAGTATTTTATTACGTAATGCTCACTACGATATGCAGCGATTTTATTTTACGTACCGCCGCCCAAGTAACTCGGGTAAATTAAATACTTTATGTAGTTTTTGGACTTCATTACCTTCGCAATTGAAACCTGTTTCTTTGAGCGTAAAATTTTAACAATGTTACCTATTCCGAGTGAATTTATTACTTCTCGGTTGCAGGTAAAATTGCATTTCTGTATTTTTATCCTTTTGCTTTTGTACGCAGCTCGTGTTCAATGTAATACTGGCCGGAATTAGATGGCAATAAAAAAAGCGATTAAAATGTACCACCTACTGCGGAAGGCCTCCAAGGTAAATGGATTCCGAAAATTAAGTTCGTTAGGTAAGTGCAGGATTCAGCTATATTACTACGATAAATTTGCAGATGCGAAAATTTTATATCAATTTACCACCTTGGGAAGTCAGCATAAATACATCGTTGAGGGAGCAACTAGCAACATTAAAAGATCTGCTTAACGTATGATATTAATGTGAAAATTTTAAATTACTAAGCAAAATTTTTAAAAAAATTGTAAGCTTCATGCCGCATCAAGGGAGTTGAATTTCTAATGGAGACTTTATAAAAATAACTATTTTTAAACGAAAAAATACCTTAGAACTTTAAATTAATTATAAGTACATCGTCTTACATATGTTTTTATGAAGAAAACAAAATTTTCTAAAAATCATTCTAATCATGAATTGCAGTGGCTCTGTTTTTTCTCGAAATCGATAAAGCTGACATGCCATTGAGCCGCCAGTAGGGTTGCGTAATATTTGATATCGAATATTTGTAACGAAGTATTTGCAAACACATCAACATTCGGTTACTATCCGAATATAGTTCATGAAAAAAACGCTAGGTGCGAAACTAAATTTTATGCTTTACAAAACAAAAACAAGCGATCAAAAGCCAAGAAAAACAAAACAAAATAAATAATTTGATTTTTGTTAGCGATCCTAGGTTTTTTTGATGAAACTATATTTGGATATTGGATATTAACCGAATAAGCGAATACCTGACAAATATGATATTAGCCGCTAGTGTCCTTTTAACCCTGGAAACGCACAGGAATTTTAACACCTTCATTACGCAATGTGGGGTCCCTGGGACCCCAAGGTAAAAAATCAACTTAAATTCTATTAGACTGATAATGCTACCTTTATATTTATTTTCTGAAGTAACGAACGTAAAATTTGTCATATTACTGCTCCCTCTCTAATTTCTCCTCTTCCATATTTTTTTTTTATTACTTAGCAAATTGAAAAAATTCACGGTATACCTTAATGAAAATCCACACTTCGATCAATTTCTTATTTACATTCCTCAAATCAATAAAAAATGAGAGCATCTACGTCATCACAAGGCGATATCGCAAATTACTTTTAAAAAAAATATTCGAAAAAATAATTTATTTATTCATTAAAAAAAATATTCGAAAAAATAATTTTTTTAATGAATAAATAAATTTTGAAAAAGCATGTAGTGTGACAGGTTATGCAATATGTTTTACACAGATGGTTTAAAATTGCCTAATGTTGAATATTTTTTAGCGCTAGGTAGCACTTTACAAGAGGGACTTATACAAGTTGTAAGAGAGATGAAATTGAACTTAGGGCCCCAGGGACCCCACGGTGAGTTTCCAGGGTTAATCAAAAAGCGACGACGGATCTCACCCTCGCTAACGAGTCCTAGATTACATTTCTATTGAGGTAGAAGTATTTCATGATAAAAGATAGAAAAGAATACCCGTACCGAGGTGTATTTAAAAAATACTCTCGACTGTCGACGGTTTCTACAACAATTCAAGGTGATAAGTTGAAACACCCGGCACATCGAAAACGGCTACTGGTATAAAGACTTTGTTTTAACTGTACTTATACACAAGGGAAGCATTGTTGCGAAGGTAAAAACCTTGCCGAGAGGATTCGATTAATTTCGAAATAATTAGCCGATTTAGAAAAATCTTTTGTACGAGTACCATCCACCCGCGCGTATTTTTGTACGCTTTGCTTCGGTCTAATTACACGCCGGTCGAGTTTCTCTACCTGATTTAGATTCTATTCGGATTTGAATGATCATTAATCAAAATACGATAAAGAAATGTTATCGTTTTGGGTATTCTTTTGGATTCTTATCGAGGTTGGCATCGGTTACCGAATTCGTGTACATATTAGATTCTACACGCGACTATTATATGTCGTCGAATCACGTGTACGAGAGTGATGAAAATTAGTAAAACATGGCTGGTACGAATGGCTTGATAAAAATGTTGTTTCGGAAGGTGCCAGAGCGTAAGACTATTGGTAAATTTGACTTACAGCCAATACCATCGTGGTGTTGGGAATTAACGAAGATTCTTGTTGGCACCTTCGTAGTGATATTTACATTGATACGAGATACTCTTATCGACGGTAGCATCACTTCGGTTGGTGCATGAAAGGAAAAAAGCCGCCAAAGAATGGACCTCACACAAAACCACCCAACTTTTCTCCCTTTCGATGATATATGTGACGGCGGAGTTGTGTATACGAGCCCGTATGAACCCGTATTTTAACGTCCGCGTCCGGTCCCATACGACGATAACCCTAGGTAACCTGTAATTACCGATGATTCTGCTAGCATTCGTGGATATAATATGGAAACGAAATTGGAAGTGATTATTTCGAATGTCGATTATAGCTCGATTTATTAGGTCTGGTCAACGATTAGATTATATGAGTGTACCTGACGATTGACGAGTAGTGGAGAGGTAAATATTTGCCAAGGTTTATGATTTATTGGGATAAATTCCGCCACCAATCGACCTTCTAGTATGTCGCATAGTAGTCTTGTAGTTTCTACGACTCTGTCTCTAATTTCCAGCTAGTATTAGTTTCGAATTTTATTGTATGCAAATTACGAGTTGTTGTCAAAACGAGAATACCTATTTCGTGTTCTATTTACATAAGTTTAGTGTTGTTTTTTTTTTCGTACAAATTGAAATAAAAAACCGCACAGCTTAATCATCGGAAATACGACATATGTTTTGATTTTTATGAACTTCGAATACCAAACATGGTGGCCGAAAAGTGAAAGTACATGACTACATAATTGAACTGTGAACATGTTTCACACGATTATTAAATCTTCTGCAGGTATATTGTAGTCTGCGGTCGGCTTCGTAATTTTTTTTTTTTTAAATACGAAGAATGTATTTATGAAAAATGGGCAAAAGTACTCGTATTTTCTTCTTATAAATATTTTCTTTCCTTATCAACGCATTTTGAAAATAAATTCTTCTTCCTGCCTATGTGTAGCAAGTTGCATGAAACTAAAAAGACATAGAAACTAGAAGGCATCGAAAATCTATTTTTTTCATTCAAAAATTTACAGTCACAAGGCTTCGAAGTTACTTAATAAATGATCTAGGAGAACTACATAAACAAATCTTTGAAATCGCTTAATATCTAGATAAGTCTTATCTCTCCTTAGAGAATTCTAAAAAATTTACAAGAATTCGATTAAACGCTGAAATTTTATTAAGTTGTTGATGAATTTCAGATAGCGTTCTTAGATACCTACAAAATTTTTACCAGTCTTCCGTCATTAATTTTCAAGTTTCGAAGGAGATATGAGACTCTAGTTATCAAACAGTTTCCAAAAATTGTTCATGGATGGTGTTTATTAATGATTTTGCAACTTATAGAACTTCAAGATTATCAGTTTTCAAAAAAAAAAAAAAAAAAAAAACATTTTGATCCACCCTAACAGATACGTTTCTACGTAGATATTTCAAAATTAACGCTAATTTCCATCAATTTAACTACCTAATATAAATACGTGATTTAGAAATTTTATTTTAAAGGCGGGGGATTTGTGCTTCTTGATATTTTAGATTTTTTTTTAATTAAAAAAAGGCTAATTTTAGAATTTAAGTACCTAAAATATTTTTTGTAATTTTTCAAATTAATAATTTGTAGAATTTCAAGACTTCCATCTCCTTCTAATTGAAAACAGTGTGAATTTTCTTGAAATTTTTAAATTCAAGAAATTTCTGTTTAGAAATCTGTAGAAAAATGTAAATTATGATTTCATGAGTTTGAATTTCTTTAGTTTTAGAGCGTCTTTGTTTTATTTTCAATTTCTGTAAAAATGCTTAAAATGTAAATTATTGAAGTTTTTGAAAAAATTTGATTTTCCAACATTTTCAATAATTACTTTCATTTTTCAAAATTTCAAAAATTCTGTATTTTCATCATTTTCATTATGTTTTGTTTGAAATTTTAGAAATTTTTAGTTTATTTTTCAAGTTGTACAATATTTTAGCTTTTTGAAAATTCTGAATTGTTTATTTTGAAAAATCTTTCAAGGATTCAAGTAAGTATAAAAATATCTCTTGAAATATTATAAGAATTAATCTTCAGAAATTTTCTATAAAAAACTGAAATTTTTTTTTAATTGCGCGTAGCATTTTAATTAACTACATATACTTCAAAATTCTTCACAGATTTTAGTGTTTTTAGGAGTAAGGTACGTTTGTTGCTTATTTGAGCTTCGAAAAATGTTTATTTCACATTTTCAAAACTTCAGTTTTTGGAATTTCAAAACTTCCAATTTTAATGATTTTAAAATTTTTTTGGGAATGTTTGAAATTTTTAGTTTTTTTTTTTTTTTAACTTCTAAAATGTTTATTTGAAAAAAAATTTCAAATGTCATTTTTTACTCACTTACATCTTACTCCTTGGTTTTACGCGCTGTGTACTACCGCCTAGGCCAGAGGTACGGTAAGTACGCTGAATTAAATACGGTTTAGGAAATTAGTTTGTTTTAGAAATAAGAGAAGGAAGCCGGATTTTGTGGGGTTGTTGCTGAGTATTGGGGACAGATTGATAGGATGGTTAATTAAATGATGATATGCCTAATATGCATTGCAGTGAATGAGAAGATAGTCATTTTTTAGAATTCAAGTAAGTTAGAAAAAATATCTTTTGAAATTATGGGAATTGAAATTTTAGAATTTTTTATATTTTAGAAATTTAAAAGAACATCAGATATTTTTGTTATTATCTTTTATTCAATTTAACAAATTTTTAAAACTGAAATTTCTTAAACGAAGTCTGTCGCTTAGTAGTTATTAGAGCTTTGAAGAATTTTTATTTCGAAATTTCATTTTTTTATTCACTTTAAAATTTTTTCAATAAAATTTTAGAAATTTTGGATTTTTATACCGTAGACATTTTTAGTTTTTATAAATTTCCAAGTCTAATTTTTTTTCATTTCCAAATTCTTTTAATAAAATTTTAGAAATTTTGCTTCTTTTTTATTGTAGAAATTCTTGGTATTTTGAAATTATGAAATGTTCGTCATGAAACATATGTGAAATGGTAATTCTTAAAGTATAAATTAGCATAAAAAATCTTTTGAAATTGAGGTTAATAAAATTTTAGAATTTTTCTGTGCTCTAGAGGTTTTCTAACGCTAAATAAAATTAAAAAATTTAAAAAATCTGAAAATTCCTATAATTTTCATTTTTTCAATTCACTATTTTTAGAACTCAAATTTCTTAAGGGGATACTTCATGTTTACATTTTGATGAGACGTTTTTGAACGAACTTGTGCGATTTTAATGATCGTTCAAGATCTAAATACATGAAAGAGTTGTACTTATAGCGAACGATTTTGACCAATTTCAACAAAAATTTCCAATTTTTGATCAGTTTTTTCTTGATAGAAATTCAACTTTTTTCCAATTTCTTATTTTAAACACTTTCTTTAGAATTAAATTAAGACTTGTATTTCGAGAAATTTTCGATATGTCATTTCTAAAACGAATGATTAACGTTTAAAATTTTGCCATATCTCGCGAATTCTCACCCACTTAACTCTTCTTAAATCAAAAGGAAAGGAAATATTCGAAAATATCTCAAAAGTCAGGTCTTTTTAAAAGATTAATAAATAAAATAAAACTGGTCGGAATAAATTATATCGCGTTTTCAGGGAGAAATAACCGATTGAAGTTGACGTTCAAAACGAACCTCTTCTTGTCAAAATGTAAACAAAGAGTATAGCCTTAAACTGCGTGTAGCATTTCAATTATTTTTTAAATTTCTTCAAAAATTTTAGAAATTTTTTTTTGGTGGGGGGAGGGGGGAGGACCTTTGATGCATATTTCGGCTTTGAAAATTTTGTATTTCGTAGTATCAAAATTTCTTTTTTTTTAATGAAATTTCAAGATTTCTGATTTCTTTACTGTTTGGAAAATTTGATTTTTCTAAAAAGTTTTGTTTTTCTCCGTAATTTAATTGACAACCAGTTTGATGTTAGGTTTCGCTCAACATAATCCCTTCGTTACAGATGGATGAAATTTTGACGAATGTTACCAAAATACGAAGTTCCACGACGAAATCAGCTTCAGTCATCTCCCACGGGCACCCATGACAATGATATTTTAAGGATGAAAAAAAAAACCTTGCAAGTTAAATACACTTACCACGGTATCGGTTACGAAATGGGAAAATTATATTACAAATATAATCGCGTTGCGAAGAATATTCCGCGTGTCTATTCATTTAGCCGAGTAGCAAATGCATAACCATATTAAGTCAAAGCGTAAAGTATTTTCATCGAGTACGCCTCTTCATTCTATAGGAATAGCGCCAACAGGCGATAGCGGTGCTGCGATTAGGAACGCTGTGTTATACACGGATAACTCGGACGAGATGCGTTTTGCAAAATACACGGGCTCGGTGGGTAAGAAGCGAGAACTTGTTGGGATGCGTGAGCGTTCGCATTTACGCGTCGCCGTTGGCTGGATAAGTGCAATCGGGAGCTGGAGATGTGCGGGAAAAGTGTGTACGGAAAATCGATGATTAGACGAGACGGAAGGTTTATCGAATTCGGCTATCTGACGTGTCGATGACCCTTGCCCGATAACCGGTTTATAATTTGTCGTTAATTGAAAGCTATACGGATAATTTATTAATTCATTAATATGCGTTCAAGATGAACCGATATGTATGCGCATGATTTGTCGATAATAATCGATTATTTAATATACAATGCATCGAGCGATTGGCCGCCGTTAACGTGAATTAGGCGATTGCTGAGCACGCGCGAAAATTACGTCGTCGAAGCGAGTGCATTGTGTAACCAAATCGAGTTCGGCCAATCGACAGGAAAATGTCCGAACAATCGGAGAATCGATGGAATGGACGAAAAATGCCTATAGGCAGCGTGTACTACCTCCGTTATGTAGTTGCTCAGTGCTCTGGTTTATATCACGATTTACTGCCGCTCGCGAATGAACCTTCAAAGGTAAACGAAGCCAGTTACTGAACGTATTTGATAAGAGAACAGCGGACTCATTAAAATAATGCAAATGAAAGAAGTCTCCAAGAATCTGCGGCCATCGAAAGGACGACCGTATTAATTAGATCGAAGAAGTTTCCGTTATACGCGCAGAAAAAGGTCTAGCCGGCACGACCAAGCTCTCGGATCTCATTTTAGAGCTTTTTTCTTAATTAAAACCAATTTCATTGTGGTACAACAGCGCAGGCCTTTATGGCGTACTATTGATAAACATAACTGCGGGTCACGCGGCATACGACTGCATTGTCATTACCAGTTCAGCAAACTCTGAGACTAATTTATTTGGTCACGGCGTGTAAGAATACAGAATACCAGATAATACTGTGAGAACCATAGTTACCTGTTCCTTGACCATCGTTCTATAAAAGAATAGATTCGCTCTACATACTGTCATGTGGAATTGTATCGTTGATATGTGCGGCCTTTTTTTTTTTCGGTAACGCGATTTTCGACGATTGTCGGCGCTCCTTTAGGATCTGAACGAAACGAAAGCGATATTGTAAAATGAAATTTCACGCACGCATACGAACGACGATAAAGCTGCCAGCAATGGGTTCCGAAGTCGAATTATAATATTTGTAAACGGTTTTCCATACAGAGATCGGGTTGATGGTCTCGCCAGCCACGCAGCCTAAACGGAAATCTAACTATGACTTCGCTTCGTTCTTCAAACATACGCAACAAGTTACACATAGGTATACGGGCATAATTTACAAACAATAGAACAATGGTGATAAAAGTGTTCTTACAGCTGATCGTTTGTTGGAACTGAGCTCGTAAATAAAAACCGAATGATAGTTAAAATGATTAAAAACTCTTTATACTGTGTACGTGATAATGTATTGGAACTCACCTCGCCAATGGCGATGTAAGGAGATTGAAAATGCTACGAGGAGAGTTGGAAATCTTGACAAATGCCGCCAACGGAATTACTTATGCGTGCGTTTACTTTTATCCAGCCTGTATAGGTTCGTGTTGGAAGAAGAAAATGTAGATATTTCGAAGAATATTTTACTCGCGTGATTTTATAGGCATTAATAACAGAAGGACGCAAGCGTTGAAGACTCGGTTTTTATGTTCTAAAATAAAAGGACACTTGAGTATTATTTTTAGAGACGAACATTTTTTTTTCATCACCTATGGCGCTCAATCATGGTCTTTAACCGAAAAAATTGAAAACAAATTAAAAGTCACACAGAACTCAATGACCAGATCCATTATGGGAGTGAAATTGAAAGATGAAATAAATAAAAAATATTAAATCGAAAACTAAGGAATAAAGCAATCTTAGTAGAAATAAGGGAAAAGAATTAGGACTGGGCGGGTCATATGAGTAGGTTGAGGGACAACACGTGAGCAAAAGAAATAAATGATTGGGATCCAGGGACAAAAAGAAAAAAGGGAAGGCAGAAGGCGAGGTGGAGAGACCAAATTGCAAAATTCTTAGAAAATAATCTTTTCGAAAGGGTAGCACAAGATCGTACCGAATGGCAGAGGTTGAGGCAGGCCTTCGCCCACAACATGGGCCTGTAATTATTTTATTACAATAAAAGCTTTATTATAAATAATAGAAGGAGAAAGGACAGGTGTTTTCAAGCTTAGACAATCAAACGCTCAAAAAGAATTGGGATTTTAATTTTTATTTTATTTTTTTCCTATTTTTGAAAAAAAAAGAAATATTCTCAACTAAAAAAAGTATTCAAAAATGAAAAAAAAAATTATAAATGCTCGAAAAATTAGAAAAAAAAATAAAACAAAATTATAAACACAAAATAAAACGAAAAAATATAATTTTTTTTTTATTATTATTATTAATTAACGTGCCATTTACAGCAACTTGGCTAGAGGCACGAGATCGGTTAAGGTTAGAGAAGTGCAATGAGGCCGGCTTCTTCTCTAAATTAAATAAATTTCTAATATGTCAAAAAAAGAGAAAAATTCCAAAAAATATGCAAAAATGAAAAAAAAAAAACATCAACTGCAAAAGTTTTAATCAATGAAAAAAACACTTCAAAAATGAAAAATGATTTTAAGATGCTTTCAAACGAAAATCAAACCATTAATAAATTAATTTAATTTCTAAAAGATACCGAAGTATTATCGACACTATAATAATTAATTTTCTGTTTCACTAACTAATTTCATGTTTATACTCATTATAAAAAGTCATCAACTTTAAGTTTATACATTTTGATGTGAAATATTTTTTACATCACAAATGGCCAGAGTAGCCGAGCGAGGATAAATGAAGAGAATTTAAAAAAAAGTCATCCAAAAAAAAAAAGTTCCAACTTTTTTTATTTTTAAAACACCTTCAAACTTCACAAATACGTTAAAAAAATCTAATCATTCCCGATAATATAAAAATGATTGCCTGGATCATTTCCTTCCTTGAAACTACCAGCTCGTTCTCCCAAATATAAATTCTTGTGGGGCTTATTGACCTATGCAGATACAAATGTCCCCCACTCCTCACCAAAAAAATGATCAAACTAAAATCAAGAATTTACTGGAAATACCTTAATGCCATCATTGCCTAAGACACGAAAATAATAGACGCAAATATCAAAAATTAACCTCACAATGATAACATCTGTCCTTGTAGATCGCTATAACGAACAAATTTTAATTAAATAAACTAATCTAAAAAAAAAAAAAATTATTTATTAAATTCATAATAATTATTTCTAATATTAAATCCTTTAAATAAAAAAATCTTACTTTTTTTTTATTAATATAATTTTAATAAAATTAAATATATATATTTTTTTTATTAGTTTTAATTTCAATTTTAAGTGCAAAAATTGTTGAATATCCTTATATAAATGTTAATAGAACGCTAATTCATAGTATGATTTACTCATCAGTAGTCCAACAGTTCCAATACCTCTTCCCTGGTATTCAGGAGACCCTTCCTTTTTTTTTCTGTTTTAATGAAAAAATATTCAAAAAAAAATGGAAAAATAGTTCAAAAATGATAAAATAATCAAAGAAGTATTTAAGAATTGAATAAAATCACCGATCTCTTTCTCACATGTCCTAGTCGAATGCCCTAAATTCTTTGCTCAGCGAAAAACGCACTTCCAACAAAATGAAATGAAACTCCTTCTTCCTAACAGTCCTACCAACATATCACACCTACTTTGCTTCCTACGTTCAACATCCCTTTACCCACTTATTTAAAAAATAAATAAAATAAAATAATAATAATGAAATAAAATAAATTCGCTTCCAGCCCAGAGCAGTACACGGCGTATGATAAAAAAGAAATCAAGCTCAAAAAATTAAAAAATTGAGATAAAATAAAATAATTTGCCCAAAAAATGAAAAAATGTAATTATTCCCCAAAATGGTATTTAAAAAAAAAAAATTATGAGAAATTGAAATATCTTTTCTTTCAAAAAATAAAAATAAAAATAACAATTAAAAAAAAAATAATAATTACATATTATATAAAAAAAAAAATTTGACTAAAAAATCTAAAAAATCTTATCTGTACTAGATTCACTCATGACAGTCATGACTCTCAGGTAGTCAAGCCTACATATAACTATATCTTAATGAGTAAAAAAATAAAAATAAATATCACATAATTCAAACTTACCCAAGTGATTAATTCTGTGAGCCATACTACCAGTGGCAGTACTATTTTCATCATTGCTGCAAATAAAGAAGATGAACATTAGTCGAATGAAATTCCATAATAAAATGCCTATACAATATCAAGATAACCGAATCGTTTACTTTCCATCGAATCAATTAATGGCTTTAAGGAATTCAGTTAAAACCGCGGATGATTGCGATGACTGACGAGAACACATCAGATTGGAACCACACTTCCGTCGATCAAAGAAAAGGATTCCAATGATTGTTTAAGGCATTCGAACGTACAACAAAAGACGGATTTGACGTACGAGAGGTTGACCATGTAGATGCGTAGCATTTATTCGTCGGATTACAGATCCGACTAAAAGATAATTACGGTTGGCCTACTTGAACGACGAAACATTTCCATTTTGAAAACAGTCGCTTTTATAGAATATAAAATTAATTAAATTATTATTACTTAACAGCGACCAAAAAAAAGTAGATCGTTTCCATTTAGTGGTAACACATGCGTCGCGAAAAATTAATAAGATACGCGATGCGATGTTAATGAATATGGGATTCAGCAACGTTGGACCTTCGAATGTGTCCTAAACCCTAATTGTATTTCCCCGGCACCACCTATTCAAGTTGTAATTGCGTGAAATTCATTTGTCTTCGACGAAAATGCACGCGCGCCCGCGTTGACAATACGAACAATGGCCTGAGGCCGGTGGCAAATACGTGTAGCATCTTCGAAATGAGATTTTAATTAAAATGTGGGCAAATGCGACCTTCGCGAGTACCTATAGCGGTAAGAATGCGCGAAATGTGGAGGTGTTGATGGTCATGGAACCGTTAAAGATTACGCGAACATCGAGTCCGACGATTGTGTTATCTCATCGCTATGTGTGGTCTCCCTTCCGGATATCGTGACATTCGTTTCGGAAGTTTGGTTTCCTTTGCGGCCATCGTCTGGTCACATAGTCTGTTTCCAAATCTGGTCATGGTACCGTTAAAAGTGACTGCGACGTGTACGATTTGGTCGCTGGTTGTCGGCATTTCGCGGTATCGCGAATCGTCATTTCCTTCACCAGATTATCATAATCTATTGATATGCAAAAGAAACGAATGACTGTCGTACACTATACGTAGGGTGTTGCCGTGCTAATATATCGTCGTATAACTTGTCCTAAACTCGTGACCGGTTGTAGTTGGAAATTATACGAACCGTTTTGTACGCGTTGTATACAAAATGTACCAGTTCTAATAGCTTAATCATTAATTACGAAAAACGCCAAAGAGAAAGGCAATCATAATCGATGGAATCTATCTCAATAACATTATCGAGTCTTCGAGGCTTTGTTATATACTTGTACTTCCACATTCGACCTTCTCTTTTGATTTATATACCAAAAATCCTTTACATATTTCTTTGCTCGTTCCATCTCATTGGCATAGGTATTATACTGTTGTAGAATTTTTTCACCATGTGGTCTGATTTTTATGCAAAATAGAAAGTTATCCATTCTGTGAGTGACCATTGACCTTTTACCTGAGAATAGACCAATTTAACTCGATTCATCGGCTGCATATGGAATTTTTTAAATTTTTATTCTTTTTTTACTACCTATTTGAAAAAAAATTCACTCTTCGAAAACTTTCTCGTATTCTTACGTGTATTGGTAAACTGTACTTCGCCGTCTAATTACAAAACTCCATCACGTCCCTTCATTCCGTTTAATTACTCTTATACGATGACGAAGAATCCAGTTTCATGAATTATTTTCAACTAGCGGCCGGATGAAAAGGAAATTTCTTCGAAGAACTTGAATTTTCTGAATTTTTCCTTCGATAGTAAAACGAATAGAGAAAAAAAAATCCGTAGAAAACATTACAAAGTCTTTAGCGCGGTAACAACGATGAAAGGATCATCGAATAATCTCTCATTACAGAAATAAAAGCGTTGCGGTTGTTGTAGATGTGATATAGATTTTATTATTTTCGATATAATGATGGTATTTGGCTTATTAGTGTAAATTAATGCTATGAAAGTTATCGATGTGAGGATACGGTTGAAGAAGTATACCGAAATACCGCAGTAACTGGTGATAGGTACCGCATTTAAGTGATTAATATCATTGGTTTTATTGCGGATGAATTCGTATGAATAAGTAAACTTGAGGGCGCTGGTAATGATGAGAGGGGGTTGACTTTCTAATTTTTTAATATGGAAATTCGAAGTGTACTTTTTATCATTTTTTTTTTTTTTTTTTTTTACATCTTCGAGTCTCTCAAATTTCACATCAAAAGGTCGAAGGGCAGTGATACTGCATTACCTCATTCTTATTAATTACTTTGACATTTTTGTTCGATGATGTTTATATATGAATGACATAAGCATTTTTTTTCAAATTTTGAAAATTGGCTATTCACTCCAACTTCGAAGAGCCTAAATAAGCCCAAAACGCTACAAAAATGTTGTTTAATGTCAACAATTCAACATATTATCAAAAACATGAATTTTAATTTTTATTTCAAATTTTTGATGATGCGGACTGAAATGTTGAATAGTTGACTTCTTTGTATGTATAATATATATTTTTGGGAGGGAGGGTTGGGGGGTTTGCAAAATATGAATCTTGAGATTTCAAAATTTCGAGACAAATTTTCAAGCCATCAATGAAAATTATTTTAAATTTGTAAAAAAATATTTTTTTTGGGTCAAGTTTGATAAGATACTGATTATAGTTTTGATCAAATTATATCTGGTCATTTTTTTAACAAACTTTGATTAAATCTTTTTTCGGTCTCTGTGTCATCTTGATTTGGGTTGGCTGTTGCTAAGCGGTAATTGAATTTTCCCGAAAACGTTATTGAAATTAATAATAAAAAATATTATTTATAAAATATTTTTTCGAATTTTTTCATTTGGTGATAGTGGTAACACTGACAATGTATTTTTAGTCGATTTGATTTTTTTTTCAATTTTAATTAAATTGTACGTTAGTTACAATTGTTCAATTATTTTTTATACATGCAAAAAATTACATTTTTTTCAGCTTAAATGGGAAGCGAAGGCGAGCTGGTTTATCACTGTACAGCAGTAAAGTTGACACTAATTTACGTGAGCAACACCTTGAAAAAACGCAGTAAGTGACTAAAACGTAACTCTTCTAATTTGATAATTGCTCAAATTATAAGAGTAACTTGATGGGCCTTGAAATACTCAAGAAGTTCAGCTTATGATCTCAAATAATAGATTAAGTCGAGGGTGATTTTAATTTTCAAATTTCAGCCCTTATGAAGAAACGAAAATGAGTTAGAGCCGAGGAATGGTTGTCTATAAATCTCAAATAAAGGAATCTGAAATATTTGAAAGCACTGCAATTTAATAAATACGGAATTAGAGGCGGTAGAAGCTGAGATAGCATGCATGATCTCTATTCCTTCCTATGCACTTTAAAGATTTCGATTAAATTTGCAACATTTGCGCAATGAATTATTTTTTTCGATTGTAATACGACTGTAATAAAAATTTCAATTTTATTATTCATAAAGAAAGCATTACATTTCAATCAGTGCCCATCCCCCCCACCCAAAACAATCATGGCAAAACAAGCTGTTTATTTAAACTAGATAATATTAATTTCAAAGCTTCCGTACTGAATGGAATGATCGGATTGTGAGAACCAAGAGCTTAAAATCATATGTAATTTTGAAAGGGATACATGAGGAGCATGCCGTTAGAATTTGATAATTTTTATTATAGCACTAGTGGACAAACTTCAGGTCAAGTCTGTTTTTTGAAAATTAATTTGAATGATATGAAGGAGGAGAGGTGCGAGAACCTATGTAGGAATTCAGCGATCACAGATACCAAAATATCATTTCAGTAATAAGGAGAGAGATGAAGTTTCCATCGATCTGTTCTTTTTCAAAAAATTAAAAAAAATAATCACGTTCATGGCATCGAAACAGTGACTGTAAAAGTGGCAAAGAAATTTCAAAAAATATGCAAGAAAAAATATCTAATTTTTTTTTTAAATTTATGTTGGATTTATAAACGGAAAAATGTCATTTTTTAAAATTTTTTCACGAAAAAAAATCAAAAATGTTAATTGAACTTTATTTATAGGTTTCCCATCACAGTGGCGATTAGGCCGCTGGAAAAAGTATAAAATTGTAAACTGAAAACAACCACTCTCCATCAATTTGTTTGATTTGGAGGGGAATTAAAATGGGGTTTTCACACCTTTCTTTCACATCACATATATATAACTTTTCAGAAACAAGACTTGACTTTAAATCAGTCTATTATTGTAATTCAAAAAAATCTGCTGGGAAGCTTCTGAGTTGTAAAAGTTGTTAAAGCAACGTTATTATCATACATTCTGCCTCTTTACTGAGTACTGCAATCATCAGATTTTTCATCAAGTCTGAACTTTGGTGCTAGGAGAACTCGACGTTCAGTAAAGCATTACTTTTTAGTCTTTTCAGTCTTTTTGATGAGATAGCAAGTTGAACTTGCTAATATACGAGTGGTAATCCATATAGTTGACTAACTCATTATAGTTTGTGTTAGGTATAATAGTCGTTTATATGTGATGAACTCGAAGGCACCAAGAAACACGAAGACTATGTTTAATCTCCATTTGCCCTTTAAAAGAACCCTGTACCTATACGAAGAAATGTTTTCCCCCTCGTATACAAACAAAGAAGGCTGCGCCAAGAGCTAAACGTAAAATTAATGAGGTCAACGGTACCACCGTTGGTTGTACAAATACCAAACATCTTTGTTGATTCAACTGCTAGAGCATCTTACAAGTCGTCGAATCAAAATGGAATTCACTTTGTACACACAAATAATTACGAGACGGCGGTCGACCCCCGTGATTAATGGTCTTAAATAGCCAATAGACGTAATTGAATGTACAATTGTACACGGTAAGAGTTCCTCGATGGTACATGGAATGAAAGAGGAGACACTGGTACACCGTCGGTACTTACAAAAACACCACAAATTACATTACCGCAGAGCGATGCGAATGTACGTTTTGATCTCGTTTATTTCTCGTTCGCATCAATTAAGCTGGCCGTTGCCGGTGTACGTTGAATTACGCGAAATTTCATAATTCGTGCGCGTAAAACTCGCCCCAGCCCATTAAACCCATCAACGTAATTATTAATTTTATACCCAATACGAAATCATAGAGCGGTGATGGTACCTAGGTTGTTGGAATCGGCTCGAAGAACGATTATTTTTAGTCGGTCTGCGGTAAATCGTGCTTGGGAACGATGGTATTTTGATCGATACCGGTATCAAGTTCATTAGCTGCGAATCACGTGCGTCGATAAATTAACGGATAGCGTTGGCATATTTCGTCGAATAACCTTTACCTCGTCGCTCAGTTGCAATTAGTATATGTAACGTGGATAATACTACGTCTACTCGACGTGTTCGCGTCGCTGGAAAAGCATGTGAATTTTCGACCTTTCGCATAAGCATAATAGGCCCACATAACCGGTACTTTTTTTTTATTATGTATACCTTTATTTTTTTTATAACGGCTGTAATCATCCTGTGTACAACTATTGAACGCGTTTACACGTTACGAAATACCTTCGTACCTTCCTGCTGTCGATTTGTCGTCTATACATGAGATGCCGCCCTCACATGTTAACGATTTCGCTTCGCAATATTATACCTATACCTTAGTACGTCGTACATGTGTATTGTATGCATAAACGAAGCGTATTTACATGGAAGAACATGCAAAACTACTTAATACCAGAAGATCGCTGTTTCGATGGTGTTCGAGTAATAGCCAGCCGACTTTCCCACAATCTGTCTTTTCCGAATCGCGTACCAGCAAGCGCGGTCGTTGTCGTCGCAGATTAATATTAACTCGAACGTGAATCAGAAAATACCTGAAATTGTGGCGAATGCATTTTTCGATACGATGAGCGTTTAAAAATGTACGATTACCAGTTGGTATTTTTATTATTATGGAACCTGACGACTACCGCTACCAGTTACCTTATGTGGATCCGTTAAGGCAACAAGAATGACGAAAATTCCGCGCTCCAAGTGATCCATGAAGCAATAAATGGAAGTTGTGGAAGAGAATAGCACATTTATATTATGAAAAGAGTTTAAATGTTTGAAAAATAATAGTAACGACGAATATCCCTAATAATAATAATAATGAAGTAATGAAAACTTAGTTCGATTTTCTCAAAAATATTTATACTATGTTCTTAAAAAGTAAAAAAAAAAAATCAAAAACTCCTACGAATCTGAGGATTTAAAAATATGCTGAAAAAATATTTAAAAAACGGAAGTATATAATTTTTGATTTTTTTTCTAATAATAATTTTATATACCTTATCGAAGTACATTTGCTTGATTTAGCATGTTTTTTTTTCTTTTTTTAATTTTGTTTCACCAAATCAAAAATCAATAGACCAATTTAACCTGATATCAGTGATCTTATAATCACCAACAAACAAATCACTGGGCCTCAACAAAAGGTGGATTGCTCTTTTTTGAAAAAAGGAAAATTTTGAAAGTCGAAGATTTGAAATTTTCATCAAAAAAAAAAATATATATATATATATATTGAAGCTAGCAGGGTAAGAAATGAATTAGCAAACTCTGTGAGACTGTTTATAGTTTTTCAGTTTTCGAGTTGTTGAGTTTAGGGGCTTCAAAATTGGAGAAAATTTGATGAATACACGATTTTGATCGTTGAACTGCAACGTACACCCTTCACAAAAATAGTGAATGGTCAAACTTGAAAAATAATCAGTTATTTCTTACCGCAAAAAAATGTTGAAATCAGTGTTTACATTTCAATGGAGCTAAAACTAGGGGCAAAAGCATATAAATTAGAATAAATATGGCGTATTTATGGGAAGGTGGTGGTGGAGGAAGGTTAATTATATTTAATTAAAAATTTTTATAAAAATTACATACGTAAAAAAAATAAATTATAAATTTATAATTTTTTTTTAATTTTATGATTTTTTTTTAATTTTATGATTTTTTTTTAATTTTATGATTTTTTTTTAAATTTTATGATTTTTTTTTAATCTTATGAATTTTTTTTAATTTTATGATTTTTTTTTAATTTTATGATTAAAAAAAAAAATTAATTTATAAATAAGAAAAATAAGCTAATAAAAGCTATTGAAGTCATAATTCAACTATAGATTTAATCTTTTTTCTAAATTTATTTAATTAAAATAAATTATTAAGGCTATACTCTTTGTTTACATTTTGACAAGAAGAGGTTCGTTTTGAACGTCAACTTCAATCGGTTATTTCTCCCTGAAAACGCGATATAATTTATTCCGACCAGTTTTATTTTATTTATTAATCTTTTAAAAAGACCTGACTTTTGAGATATTTTCGAATATTTCCTTTCCTTTTGATTTAAGAGGAGTTAAGTGGGTGAGAATTCGCGAGATATGGCAAAATTTTAAACGTTAATCATTCGTTTTAGAAATGACATATCGAAAATTTCTCGAAATACAAGTCTTAATTTAATTCTAAAGAAAGTATTTAAAATAAGAAATTGGAAAAAAGTTGAATTTCCATCAAGAAAAAACTGATCAAAAATTGGAAATTTTTGTTGAAATTGGTCAAAATCGTTCGCTATAAGTACAACTCTTTCATGTATTTAGATCTTGAACCATCATTAAAATCGCACAAGTTCGTTCAAAAACGTCTCATCAAAATGTAAACATGAAGTATCCCCTTAAATTAATTTTTTATAAATAATTTAATATATAGAAAAAATAAATTTACATTTTTTTTTTATTTTATATTTTATTAATAATAAAAAACCTGATTTAAGGACTACTTTGATACAGCGTTATTATAATTTAAATAAACATAATAATCACAAAAGTAGGTAGAACTTTGAAATCTGTCGTAAAATGTAAAAAAAAAACGAATTTTTCAAAAATAATACTATTTTGTGTTGTAATTTTTTTTTTTTTTTAAATCGTTTTATTTTTGGTCGCTCGTTTTCCACATTATATTGAATAATTTATCAATTTTCTATAACTTCTGGTTTATTTTTTCACTTTTTTAAACCAATTATTCTGATCATTGATAGGCAAGGGGAGAAGGAAATTCACATAGGCAAGTCACACACGCATAATAAATGTACCTGTATACGTGTATTATTACTCGACATATTTGTCTTCCCCCCCCCTCCCCTCAACAGAAGAAATGATGAAATTCGCCATTGTGGAATAATATTTTTAATTAGATTAAATAATATATTGATTAATTGAGCTTTTCCTTTTTTTCAAGAGGAAGTCTCAAATTAATAATTTTTCATCAATATTAAATTCAGATTTATTGGTAACACTGCTATTAAATTAATACGAATTTTAAAATCATTTTTTTTTACAGTTCTCCAATTCAAATCATAAAAAATTTTAAGTAATGGTTTCCCTCTCCCTTCCCCCTAAAAACAATTATTACAAATAAAATACTTTTAGGTGACTTATTTTTGTCGGAAAACAGCGACTCATATTTTTTGTTTTATTTGTTACTGGTAAATAACGAGTGCATTTTTAATGTTGGACACCTCAGAGTTTATATCGAAGGTCTATATTGAGATTATGGGATCAAAACCTCTAATTCCTTTCATTTTTTCCATTTTGTAAGTTCCAAATTGAAATAATTATTTCATTATAGGTAACTAAAAAATTTGTCTTTTTTTAATGCATATACGTCCGTTTTTTATGAAGCACAAAATATTTTTTCTCTTTATCGTTCATTATGTGGAGATAAAATTGGTATATTTTTTATTCAATTTTTATTATAATTTTATAATTTAAAAAAAAAAAATTCATTTAAATTTTTAAAACATAAATCTTTTCAATTTTCGTATTCTCATACAAATGACGAGGTTTTTTTCAAAGAATTTGTTATTTTCGACTTGCAAACCAGCTAAAATTGTTCAAAATCACAAACAGCAGTACCTTAAAAATTTTTAATTGATCGTTGTATCCGGAGGGTGGAGGGCGGTCTCCAATTAAATAACAACGGAAAATAGCTCAAGAAAGAGTTCAAGTATAGCATAATACGCTAGCTGTTGCGGTAGTATATTTCCAACAACATTCACATGTCGTGTACAGTTTGATAAGTTAATGGGGGAGGAGGGAGGAGGAGAGATTTTTGAAATAAGTTTTTTTTTTAATAATTATGAGTTCTAAAGTCATTACACTTCTGTAATTTCTAAAAATGTCATTTTAAATCTACTCGTTTCTAGGTTATTTAAATGGAAATACTGCCACTTCCTTTCCCTCTGCCGCTTCACAGCAATGGTTAATACAAACCCATCGAACTTAAGTTATAAGGATTTTAATTTGAGTGATTTTGAAGAATTCTTGGTAGGTAGTGAAAGTGAAAAATCGATGAAAAATTTCACCCTTGTTATATGGTTATGTACATTTATTATTTGAATAGTCTAAAGTCATTAGTAAGTGTTAGATTAAGAGACCCCTCGTGAATGATTATAGCTGGAAGTAAATCGAACAACTGCAACATGACAAAATGTTGTAAAATTCGCATCAACGAAATAAACTTTTCTCGGAGTTGGCGCGGGAAAGTACCAACGAACGAGAGGGTAAGTGGCATCTACCAACCTTGTGGCGTGAGAATTACGCAATCCACGAAGCAGAACAAAATTTCGCGACACTCGACATTAAATGCGCCACCGATCACCGTCGTCGTTCGATTCGAAACAAAAGGATAATGTGCACTATGGTTGCATCGAGGGGGAAACGTGGTTACGTAGGAGCACCACTCAAGGTCAGAATGTCAAATAGTTTTTCTTCCGCCGATGCCTGCCAGAGGCGAACGGAAACAACGAAGCGCGACTTATCATCTTTTCCTCCACCTTCTAACGCGAGTCAATGAACCATAACGACGCGTCTCGCTATTACACAATAATTTCCTAACTCTATTTCATTGCCGACGAGATCGTTGCCGCGTATAGTTTTCTTATAGTACGTGCAACTTGCCGAGTACAATTTCAATGGAAAATTGGTGGTACTTTGCCACGCAGAGTGTTCGAATCCGAAGGGTGCTGTGGGAGCGATTTTCGCCATGCACGTGATGACTCGTTTTGCAACCGAGTCAAGCATAAATGTTACGAAATGACGAAGGAAGTCATCAAGGACTTGCGAATTGATTTTCGCGCCTTCTTCGAACTTTCACGATTATTTATTCGGATATTTTGGATGTATGATTGTTACAAATGCGATTACAATCGACGACCAGTTCGCGAGTTTCTTTTACCTATTCATATGGCGTAGAAAGTCGATCATCGCGAGTTGCTGCTCACTGTCAGCATTTTACTAAGGAATTAGCATTGGTCGCCCATCGGCGTTTATTTATCACTTTCATGCCTAAAAGCGATCATTTTGCATTGTTCGAATGTTAAATACATGATTAGAATTTATTCGAATTATATTGTAGGTAACGACGAACTTGATGGTCCCATATATCTTCATGACCATTGAAGACAGGATTTTTGGGTATTATTGTCTGAATTGCAATTCTCGTGGACGTCAAAAAACGCGGATATTTTTTCCAAGATTTTCACGCAGCTTACGCGTGTGAAACACAACGTATAGAGCTCTGATCACGACGAATGATAAAAACAAAGCGTGTCAGCGCCTGTAGCTATTGTATTCAAATTTAAGAATTTATATTTTCTCGAGACGACCATAAATTCGTATTCGAGAACATGTAGCACCGTGCAACTTAACGTTTGTTGCTATGTTTACAAAATGTGTAAAAAAAATCGTGAACGTTTTGAATTCTGTTACGATTTTTCTCTCCACATTGTATCGGCTAAAGAAGCGAAAATTCATCGAATTTAAATCTCCACGAAACTTGTCCTCGTGTCGTACGGATTACCAGACGGCGCTGTAAAAACGACGAAATTCTAGTTGCGTTGAACTTGAATTTCTTCCACATCTAATACTTCGCCCCGTTATACGCGCGTGGAATAGGATAAAGGTTATAAATATAGCGATTATGTATTTCAAATACAAACCATGGAATACGTTTTACGTGCATTTCGGCGCATTTTTCCCTCGGTCTTCGTCTTTCATAACGGTTACTCGAGATTAGATGACGGGTATTTGGTTGGCGGACGTTAAGTATGATTTAATGCTGGCTAGTAAATTTATACATTCACTACTAACCTCGAAAAAATAAGTCCGCTGATTCGAGCGAGATAAATGGTTTTAGTAAGGCAGGTTGGAATCTTGCAGTGGACAAAAGCTATTGGTTGATGGTTGTGAACAAGATTCGGTGATGGAATTAAATGCGAGAGGAAGCTCGTTCTGTGTGTTTTTTCGGTGTGAGATCGAAATAGGGCAGATTTGTCGCTCATTTTCCACTCGACCAGGAATAAAACAAAATTTAGGATTTCAATTTTAGGACCAGAATAAAAATAATTTTATATTATTAAACAACTTGAAAAGAGAAATATGATTCGAAAATAGAAAAAAATATCCCAAAATGACTAAAATATTCATAAATGCGCAAAAAACTACAAAAATTGATAAATCAAGAAATTAATATAAGTCCTGAGAGTTGAAAAAGTCCGAAATATTCAAAAAATAATAAAATTATGAGGAAGGAAGAATAATTGTTTAAACATATAATTTTTTTTTTTGTTTTGTTTTGTGTGGTGTGCTGCCGCTTAGGCCAGAGGCACGTGGTATTTAAGGGTGGTTAGATTAAGTGAAGAAGATTGGCTTTTTTGAGGAAGGTGAGGAGGGAAATTATTGTTGAGTGGTTGTTGAGGACTTCGGCGAGAGATGTAGGACTGTTAAGAATGGCCCGAGGGCTGGTGTGGGAGGGGCAATGGAGTATGATATGAGCAACAGTGAGAGGAATTTGGCAGGTAGGATAAACAGGAGAGGGCTGCCTTATTAAAAAATGACCAAACTGTCAAAATATCGAGTGTCAAAAATTAAAAGTGTCAAAATGCTGAAACATTATGCAGAAATGACTAAAATGTCGTAATATTGAAAAATAAACAAAAATTTTACGACTGGAAGATTTGGAGATTTGAAAAAAAGTCAAAAATGTCCAAATTCCTCAAAATGCTTAAAAGTAAGATATTGAAAGAAAGTAGAAAATGATCCCAAAATAATAATAATGATCTAAAAATGACTGGAAAATTCTAAAATTTGGAAAAAAGTCAAAAATGAAAGTATCAAAAATGTCCAAATCTTCCAAATTACCCAAAAATTGAAAATTTAGGTGAAAAATGAAATGGCATTTATTGAAATATAAAATATCATTAAAAAATAACTAAATAGTCAAAAATGAAAAATACTTCACCATATTATCGGCTGAACTGTACGCTATTAAGTTGGCACTCACTTACTCTCTGGAATTCTTACTTGAGAGAATTTTAATTTTATCTTATTTCCTTCATGCCCTCCTAAGCATTCAAAACTACTTCCTTAAAAAACAACACCCTCTTGCCCAAGAAATTGCTCACATATTAGCCAACTGTAGAAAACCAGTAATTTTGAGCTGGGTTCCCTCTCATTGTGGCATACATCAAAATGAAATTGCAGATCTCACCGCTAAAGGGTCCCTCTATATTTCACCTATTCCGAATATTTCAATACCCCTTCGAGATCTAAAAGTCACAATGAAAAACTACCTCCAAAATGCCTTTCAAGACTATTGGACCAACGTTCCGAATTCTAACAAATTAAAGTGTACCCATAGAACAGTGGAGCCATGGAGGTACCCCAGTCATCTCAAACGCCGAGAGGAAGTTATTATGACTCGTATACATACAGGCCACTCTCTTCTCACTCATGGCCACCTCTTAAATAGACTTCCGACGCCCTTCTGTACAACTTGCAGCGTTCCAATAGCAATCGCCCATATTCTTACAGAATGCCTCAAATTTAGCAATTACAGAAATACCTATTTTCCTCAACCTCAAATGGAAATCATCCTTGCTAATGATCCGGTAAAAATCACCAACGTAATTAAATTCTTACAATCCGTTTCACTATACTCCACAATTTAAGATATCCAAAATAAAAACGCCTCTAGCCACAGGGCTGTACACGGCGTCAAGAAAAAAAAAAAAATACTGAAATTTTTCAAAAATTGCTGAAATCTAAAAATGTAGGAAAAAAACAAAAAACAACTAGGTTGCTTAAAATTCTTTAAAGTAAAAAATCAACACATTGAAATAATCTCAAAATATTGAAAGTATCCAAAATGACTAAAATGTTGAAATTTTTGGGGAAATCAAAAAACTAAAAGTCAAAACTAAAAAATGCGTACAAACAATAAAACATTTCAAAATGCCTTAAAATTACTAAAATTCTCCATCGTGAAATAAAGTAGGAAAGTATAAGACATAAAAATTGAAAATGTCAAAAATAAATTCAAAAATTAAGAAAGTCTAAAAATTTGAAATAACCGAAAAGAGAAAAATCGTTCAATAACAGAAGTGGTGGTCCCAAAATGAATTTTAAACCCACATGTTAAGAAAATTCAAAATTTATGAGTCAACTAGCTTCCTTAAACAGGTCTGCATCTATAAGCACGTGCCTGTGGCCTAACTAGCTGTACACGGCACTGGAAAAAAAGCAATATAAAAAACTGAAAAAAGTCAAAAAATGACAATTAAGTCCGAGTATTGAAAAGTAGATAAAATTCTCGAATTTTTTAATGAGACATATCTATTAAACAAAATATAAACATGAAACTGGCCTAATACTTTTGGTAATTAGAGACGCCAGGATAACCATAAAAAAAAAAAAAAAAAAAAAAACGATAAAAAAATTAAAAAATCCAAAATCTCGAAAGTTTAAATAAGTTCCTCGGACTCTCAGGCATCTTTCTTCAAATCTAACCAGTAAAGTCCTTACCGTGCCTCTGGCCATAGCAGCAGTATAGGGCACGTTAATTAAACAAGTAAACAAGTAAGTAAGTAAAAAATAGAAAAAAAATGAAGAAAAGTGGCCGTTCGCGGCAGTACATGGCACTACTACAAAAAAAAAAAATGTAAAGAATACTAGAATGACTGAAATGTCTAAACATTGGAAAAAATATCCAAAAATAAAAAATTTTGAAAAAAGAAAAAATGGCTTAGAAATTAAAAAAAAAAAACTCTTCACAAATGACTAAAAATATCTACACATTTGAAAACTGAAAAAATGTTAATGAGTAGAAAAAAGTCAAAATTAAAAAAAAAAAAAAATAGCCAAAAACTGAAAAACGTAAATGACTGGGTGTAAAAAAAAAGTAAAATTCAAAAAATCAAAAACCTGTGCAAAATGTAAGAACGAAAGACATGTCCAAAAAAAGGAACGTAATAAAAAATTCTAAAAAAAAAAAAAAATTCGCGTAACCTATTAAATTTCATATCAAGGTCGTTTCAACTTTAGAACTCGAAGCAGTTCAACTATTTTTAGCTGTTGCAGGAAGTTTCACGTTGTTGTAGGTTGAATTCGAATTACAATTTTAGGTAGGGCAGCCAATTACGGATGCTCAAAACTCGATTAAATTTACAGCAATTCGCTGATAGCGAGAAATTTGACCAAGTGGAAACGCTTGGCAAACAAATTTAACCGAGGCGGGCAAATTATCCGCTTAACCATCTCCGGTTTTCTACCAACTCACCGCAAAAGCGGACAACCAGTTTTCAGGTTGAAAACCGGCGAGGATGATGATAGTTTCCGTCGTACCTTCATACGAGGTGAGGTAGCAAAAGTGTTGTCGCGAACAAAATATGTACGTACTACGTACTCCGTAGATCGGATAACGCGGCGCCGGTGACAGAGTGGATATGGCCGTTAATACTGGCTTCTTTTCCCTTTCCGCCACATTTGCGGTGATAATTTAAAGACGACAGTCTACTGCAGCGAATTCGGAACGGCGTTATTAGCCTTTTCAAGGTAACGCCGCTGCCAGCAGATAAATATTAATAATCTCGTCGCAGCGGTGATTTTCGAATTAATCGGCGAACGGAAATATAAGACAGGTGCGTGTTTACGAGTCGACGAGATGGTTAATTAAATGAGTCGGATTAACGTTCGAAGATGATGTTTAAAATTATGGTTCAATAATACGCGAAGACTTTGTTCGCAGGATGCTGATTGCCCAAGTGTCGCTCCTTTCGATTTCGTTTGCAGCATGCAGTTTCGATTTCAATACATTCATTAACGCCTAACGAGCCATTCAATCGGGTCGTTATACCGAAAAGTTAATACCTAGACGAAATAACCAGTCGCGATCGTGATGCGGCCAAGTTCAAGAAAATTCCATTTACTCGTAACTATAACACGAGTACGTATATACGAGTAGCGCCAGCTGAATGATTGGAAATGATGAGAGCACTGCGGTCGATTTCAGTCTTACGTGTATGCTTTCTTTGATGTAATCGTACTTGCGGTACCAGTGTAACGTAATTTCGCGAACGTGCGCTGTTCTAGATGCAGTTGACCTTGGTATAATTTTAAGGTGAAAAATTTTTTCTCCAATTCGAATGCACTCGCGAGTTGAATTACGTGATTACGTTGCCTGTTGGCGTGTTGGCTCGTTAAAAAATATGAAAAAAATCGAACCGCTTCGATGATGGATTTCTGAAACTTCTCGCGGCTCGCTTTCAAATCGATGTTTATACTTTCTCAAATAAAGGATGGTCGTGTTCGTTTTGGAATCCATCGTTAACGTATTTGAACAATGTCAATTACAACGGTATTGACATAGGTAACAGATGCTGACTCGACCGAGCTGGCGATTTCTACGAAATTTCCGACGCTCTATTACGAAACACGCAGCTTGGAAGATATAGTAACACAATGATCTTCTCAAGTACACTTTGTAATGTCCGATCAAGGACCATCGATGTTGATATTATTTTCGACAATCTGCGTTCTACATATGAATAAGATAAATGATACCATGCCCGAGTTTTTTAATTCGTTTTATAATAGCACGAGCCTGGCCGACACCTTTGGTATTCATTAACACGCCGCGTCGGTTACGTAAGCCTCTCTAATGTATACATCGCCTTCGTTATTTCGAGGGTCCACGCTTCTCGCACTTTCCTTTTCGTCTCAAAGTGCGCAAAAATCGGGCCACTCCATAATAAACGCATGATTCCAAAAATGGTACCTTTGGTGGCTGTTTGAAACGGAAAACACGTTGACAACTTTGAATCCGGTTCACGCGTTTATCACGTTCGTATTTATTCAAATGTTTAGAAAATTAATTCCGAATCACGATATTGTGTCATATTTTTCGGTACACACGTAGAAAGTATATACCGCAACACGTTTACACGTGTTCGTGCGCTATAGGAGAGATATGCGGACGCGCGAATATGGTGCTTAAGTATCTACTATCTACTCGAACACTCGAATGGGTAAATTTCCTTCCATCGGTCTAAATGGGTTCGTCGGCACCTAAACCCTAAACACAATTATTATGTGGCTTCTCTGTTACAACGGTGATATAAATCATCGGTTGTAGTCATCAATTACGTAACACGCTACGCTGAGTTATTTACATTTTTTCGATTATAAATTCATCAAAAAAGAAAACCGCTTTTAGCAACTTAAAAATAATGTCGATGGGAACGGTGATTTTTATCGACGTAAATGTACCGTGAATATTAACGAATTTTCGATTAATTTTAAGAAATGAGAAATAAACAAGCGAAAATGAAAGGAAGAATAGGTGTAAATAAAGTTATTTTTTTACTTATTGGATGATTCATGTTTTATTTCGATGTCCAAGCATTGGTAAATCGAGGAAAACAAACTAATGGATAATATACAATTGCATTAAGTTTTCTTTTAAATTTTTTATTTAGATAAATTTTCTCATGATTTGGACAATTTCACGTCATTTTTTTTATTTTTTACTGTTTCTTTTATTTACACGTACTTATTCCTTAAAATTTTTTAATTCTCCTCCTCTCTATTTCTTTGGTCCGTGTTTTATCATTTTCATTTTTTTATAATATTTTATTTACGAGTATTTTATTATTGTTAATTTTTCGTCATTTCATACTTTTTTGTTATTTGTGAATTTATTTTGTTATTTTGAACCATTATCCTGAAATTTTTATTGTTTTTTTTTTTCATTCCTTATTAATTTGTGTCATCTTTGAATATTTTGAACTTTTTCATCATTTTTGATGAATTTTTTATTTTTCATTGTTTTTAACATTATGTGACATGTTTTTGCCATTTTTTGATTTTTAAGTTTTTTTTCACTATTTCATCATTTTATCTTTTTTTTTTAATTTTTGAGTTTTTCTTAATTTTTTTGCGTTTTGAATGCTTTTGTTATTTTGTTTTTTTTTTTTTTATTGCGCGATTGTAACTGAATTGGTTATTACGCCCTTTGTGTTGTGAGTTTAGATCATTTTTCGTCAACCAATTCATTCTTTATTGTTTTGGTATTTTTTGATGTTTTTCCACATACTTGATAAATTTACGATTTTTTCATCAATTTCAACACTTTATAACATATTTTCGTCAATATTAGATTTTTTTTATTTCACAATTTTTTGAATTTTTCATTTTTTCTTAATTTTTTATCATTTTAAAATTTCTATTGTTTGTAAGTTTATTATTTTGTCAGTTGGTATCATTTCTTGTATGATCAATTTTCAATCCATATTTATGATTTTTTTCATTTTTTTTCTATATATATTTTTTTTTAATTGTTTCTTCCAATTTTTCATCGCTTTAATTATTTTTTCAATATTTTTCTATCATTTTGATAGCTTTTCTCATTTTTCAAATTGTTGGTTAAGTGTGAATCATTTTTTGTCATCTTATTTAATTTTTTATTATTTAATTTTTTTTTCTTATTATTTTTTATCGATTTTGGTTATATTTACGATTTTTTTCACCATTTTCGATATTTTGCAATATCTTTTAATAGTTTTTTGATTCTTAATGTACTATATTATTATTATTTTTTTTTTTTTGGGGGGGGGTGAGATTTTTAATCGTCTCAGTACTTTTGCCCACATTTACAGAAAAAATAGGTATTTTTTACATGATTTTGCTGATTTTGCTCTGACGTTCGGCATTTTCAGGCGTTTCATGTTTTCTCATATTTTCATCATTTTTTTGTCGTACATATTGATCATTTTTGTTTGTTTTTTTTACTTTCTTTTATTTTTGGACTATTTTTAAATTTTATGGCTTTCACATTTTCCTCTCAACTACCGTTTTATTTATTCTTTGTCATTTTGTTTTTGTTTTTATTTTTTGAGTAGTTTTTGAATAATTTTTGTTATTTTCTATTTTTAATATTTTTGCGATTTTTTATATATTTATGTAATCTGATGGCTTTCCTTTAAGTTATATATTTTTTCATTTTCATAATTTTTTGATGTTTTTGATTGCCAACATCATTTTTGATCTCTTTTTGTGATTTTTTATTTTTCTCGTCATTTTTGACAGATTTTTTCATTTCTTTGTCTTTTTTCATAATTTTTTGTAATTTTACATTTGTGCGATCTTTTTTTGAAATATTTATTATTTTTCATCATTTCAGGAATTCTTTATCGTTTTAAGTGACTTTGAGCTATTTTTTGATTCCTTTTTGATTTTTGATTTTTTTTTTTAAATTAACGCGCCATATGCAGCAACTCAGTTTTAACATTTTTGAAATCTTTTTTTTTTTTTTTTAAATTTCTTTATTTTATGTCGGTCGACTGCTAGGTCATTTGAGACGGTAAATTTTAAATATCAAAATTTTTTCACTTTTTGTCGGACATTATTTTTATCACTGTTCACTATTTTTTCTTCACCTTCAGAATCAACTTGCATATTTGAGAAATTTATCAAGCTACGGTTCGCATTAGCCAACTAGACATCTGCAACCTTCAAGGATATCTAACGGTGAATTCGTTGGTAGTTGGAATTACACAGTAGTATTTTAATTTCGGCAAACGGACACGAATCAATACGAACTTACAGCCGCGCATTTTACGCTAGTAAATTAATTTCGCGGTTTTTAAACAGCATATGGTAGGTACATCTTTGATGCAGCAAATCTCTCACCTTCGGTAGCGTTAATTTATTGACGGATATTTAATAGGACAACATAGATGATGTTCAGTTTCCATATACGGACTAGCTGGCAGCACAGTTAGGTAATTTTTTTACCCGACTGCGAAACAGAGTGACCCTAGAGTAACCATAACCATTCGAATGGTAATTCTATAATTTCAGTATCGCTAGCGTTTGCGTCAACATCGTGGGCTAGGTTGATGAAAAGGAACTTTGCAGGATGCGCTTTTAAGTACACGAATTAAAATTCAATTCATTCGAACATCGTGTACTCATCGAGCGTAAACGACACGCTATAATAATTTGGCGGCAAAATGAAAAAAAAAAGGTGAAACCAGTCGAACATAGGTTTATCTTTTGTTTACTCAAATTCGAATAGTCAGCGTTGGAGTATCCAGTATAGGTACTCGTAGACTGAATGGACGCACTTGAGTATTAATGTCATCGATCCAGCCAGTCTGTAACGTGGGTAAAAAGGCGAAGTTCATTGACACATTTGTACAAATAACGATGGCGGTGCACGAGCATCACACGCACCTGGTTTCCACCTTCATCGTCACCGTGTACACCCTGACGTTTCCACAACTGTTGAATGACGGTAGTTCCATATGTTAGAACTGGGCTCGATTAAAAAACAATTAGCAGCCGAAAATCTTGTGCGACTTTGTGTACGCGGTGAAAACGCGAGTAGTAAAACAGAAACTCGAAGAAAGCTGATAACAGATTTAAAAGGAATGTCCAGTTTTATAATGCGTACACCAAGTTACTAAATATGGCGCTAACGCCGCACTTGCCTCGGGTTATCCGTATGTTTCGTAATGCTATTGTCGTCGTGTTTCTCTGTGTCTCCAGTACCATACGTATTCCAATGAGAATAATATTTTCAGATTGCTTTTAAAGGACTAATTTGTTTATTCGTATGTTCGCAAACTCGGCTAGGTTGTTTACTTGTATTTATGTAACACATTGCGTTTTTACTGTATGAATTTTAACATGATGTAAGATTCGTTTTACTTAGCTGAATCAAGGATATGTGGCTTGTACACCAAGAAACGATTAATTCGCCCAAATAGCGGAATTAAAAAGTATTAACGAAAAAGTAAATAATAGGTGCCATTCAACACAATACACCATAAGCCCACTCAACTATTCTTTCCAGCCATTAAGCACGTCCTTACATCATGAAGTACATACGTTTCATCATCGTTCGCGCCGATAATTAAGAAATCTTCTGAAACAGCTAATCTCTAATCTATTTATTCGCGGAACGTATTAAAAATGCAAAATTCTTCACCTACGCTATTGGTCTCCCATATAACGGAGAAGAATCTGGTCATTTCCAAAATAGGTGGCAACGGTACTGACAGAGACAGTTATGCTGTCGGCCTTAGTACTGTAATGTTATTCGCGAATAGAATATTAAACGTTGTCGAATACTATATTTTCATTCGTCTATAATTATCCGACGATTAAATACGGTTATGTAGGTATATGAGTCGTTTGAATATTAAACGCTGGATCGATTTATCGTTTGAAAAATTATTATCAAGGTATCTCGAGATCTAAGCCGAAATACATGTCAATTAGTCCAACTGACGTTTCATTTAGCACTTGTTTGAATGTTGTCGTGTCGGCTCGTTAAAGGATTTCCTTTATTGGTGAACTGCATGATCGTGAGGTATGTGAAGTCTCAGTGGAGGCGATCTAGCTCATGGAATGAAAGGAACTTCAAGTGTATAATACAGAGCTGTTCCTAGAAACGGTGAACCTCCTAATGAAGATGAAGGAGAAAAGCCTTTTTAGATTGCTTCAACTTAGATTTTCGAATTCAACAAATAATATAGGTTATTCCATAATATGTTTACAGATACCATATCAGCTACAGTATTCGAAGGAGCTAAAAGTAAATAGGTAACTATTACAACACTTGTAATAAAGTTCAATTTTTTTATTTTTTAGAAATTTGTTTCTTGAGGCCCATGAAGAACTCATTCTATTTCTATCCAGTTTGGCTCCTAAATTAATTACTTTCAATTTTTTGTTATGTTCAAGTTGATTTTAAATCTTTATTTGAAATTTAGAACTTTTCTTACCACCCATCCCTTTAAACTGATCTTTGCAACTGAATTATCAACAACAAGATGCTTTAAGAGTCCTCGAACTCATTTCACTTTATCGTTTATCCCATCAATATCTGTGAAAATACCTTCGACTATATACTATGGACTGCTAATTCAAATGGTAGAAACTGAATCCAACAACAACAGTAGTTGGATGCGCTGACGCATGCGTAGTTTCACTGAAGTAATTATTAATATGCTTTCTTTAATGTAATTTTAATTATTGACTTATTGAGTATTATTAATGAAATTAAATCAGTAGTTTGATGTTGATTTAACATTCTTATCATTGAAAATTTCGATGCGTTTTCATTTCCATTCCTGAAATATCACTACGCATGCGCGAGCGCATCTATGATGTTATTATTGTTTGCTTCACTTTGGTGTTCGTTTCTGTACGACCATTAGCAGTCCATAGTATATGGTCGAAGGAAAATACTTCGAATTCGAATCGTTTTCTTTGAAAGTTAATGAAATTACCAAGAAATTACGATTTCGCAACATGGAACAAACATGGCGTATCTCAATACGTTCATTTACAGTACCTTGTTAAATCCAGATACGTTTTTAATACGGAATTCATCCAGTTTGCTTTTTCGTAAGGAAACGGTTTTGCATCCCTATTGTATTCCCTAATAGCCTAACTACGAGTAATTGAGTAAGAATCTCAAACTCAGTACTCTTTGATGTAAACGATGTAGTCGATCCTCGATCTCTCGATCTTTCTTCATGAGGTCTGCCGCAGGAATTGGCAATACCTACGATATTAACTTTGTTATCAATGATCAATGATCACCAATAATCATGAGGTCATTATTTGTACCTAATCCGACGAATGAACATTATGTCATAGATATTGAGAAATCGTATTACTCGAAGGTACGTACGCATCGTTACTCGTCAAAAGCACGTTAATGAAAAGAAAATTCGTTACCCGGGGGATCTAGTTGCTATTGTGAAAAATGGTGAGTTTTATCGATAATTGCTGATTATTGTTCATATGGCATTGTGAAGCGATATCGCGATCATTTTGGATGAATTGCGTGTTGAAATTACAGATTCATCTTCGAAGTCTTCTAGCTAATGGAAGAACGGTTGCGCAGAAGTAACCGGATATACAGATCGAGGGAAAGTTACGAGTAAATGGCATGATATTAGTATCAAAATAATGGTCGTAATTTGGAAACTAGAAACATTCCTCAGTCATCTGCGTCACACTCCATTGGCACTTCGCTGTAACACCCTTAGCTCGATGGACGAAAAGTATATGGGACATCTGTATCCATATGAGGCCAAAGAAGAAACCGCAATTATACCAAGGTCTCGGTATTATACCTTTTTGTACCGGATCCGCCAACACTCGATGTTGTAACTTCGCCGCGACGCCTCGGTTACGATAATATGTTTGAAAAATCCAACCCAACTTATCGCATTACCAAGCTGCGAACGAAAATGCCAAGCGTAGTAGTCTGACGCTGGTGGATTGCCACATGACGACATGAGGTATGTACTTACGAATTTCAACAAAGTATTATCATTACTTCCCTGAAAATGATTTAGGTTTTTAGCGACCTTGCTTCATGGATGCACCTACTCGTGGCATTACCATAAGTCGCAACCTACGTTCGGTGTTTTTTCCTTTTCGCGTGTACCATGCTTACCCACACGAAATGCTGAAAATTAACGACAATCGCAGCACCGGCGAAGTTTAATTCTTTCGCTCGTTATAAAATAGCAACGGCATTAACGAGCAGGTCCTTGACTGATTTTTTATTGGAACATGACTGGTTTTTTTTCTCTCTTCATTACAACTTCGAACCATATAATACCTTATGTTACATAAACCGGTTGTAATTTATTCGAGAATTAACCAGTTATATTTCAAATACTCGTAACACCTTCTTGAAATTATTTTACAAGTTGGACGTTCGATTGTTATTTTTATTTACGATTTTTACTCTTTTTTGTTTTTTTTTTTTAAGATACTTTCAATTTGGAAAGTTCAAATGCTCTATATGGTTTTACGGGACGCCAAAGCCAGTTGCATCAACTTTCTTAAATGACCGTTTCGCAACGCTGACAAGGCAAATTAACGTCGTCTATCGGAAACGATTAGGTGATGGGAGAAAACCGCCGGGTCATTATTTCTAAAGAGCGGCGTCGTTATGCGCCCGCTCATTTCTGGAAAAGGGCGAGCAAACGAGCTACTTAAAAAATTGAAATTTATCGTTTCTTAAGTAGAAATTTCATCGCAAACGTAAAAAGCCGTTTAGACTCTTTACGAGGCGGCACGCTGTTCGTTAATGGGAAAAAGTATGGAAATCTAACAAGCTCGTTTCTCAGAACTACAACGCATAGGTTTTTATTATTGTTTGTTTATCCCGCACACGTTTTTTTTTTTCTCCTTAACGTCCGTATGCTTCACTTCAACATATGTTTATTCAAACGAAGGGTAGAATTCTAGTCAATGTTGACATAAACCTATTATCTCATATCTTTACTTTGTTCAGAGGTTGGAAAACTCTATCGCCGAACTTTACGCTCGAAAAGATCCGAGTACCCGAGCTCGCAGTTTTTCGCTGTCGTTGCGTCGCGTAATCGCCGTAATGCACTTGACCTTAAAATTCGACCTTCGCGTTGAAATTTCTTTGGGCATTAATTTATGTTAGATATATCATACACGCCCTTGTTTTCGTGTCCAAATGCATTAGGTAAATTTAGACGAATCCCGTTATATCGATAACATTGACTCACTAAATGGAATATTTTATTGGAGAGCCCACCTACCTACTCAAGTTTAAATGTGCAGATACGCTCGGATTAGTTTGGGATTTTTCTTTTTAATGAATTTATTCTCGAATTTTTAACCAACAGTGCCAGTTTTATTTGGTGAATTAATTTCGTAGATTTGTTTTAGTTTTTTACGAGCGATGTGTTTCTTAGTAGTATTTTTAGTTCCGCTGCTTCTTTTTTTCGTAATTTATGTAAACGACTGGTTTGAATTTTTTTTTCCATTTCGGTGGTCAATTAATTTTGGTATCATTTTTATGAAAATATGAGCGAAGTTTTTCTTCACATATTTCCGTTAGCAATTGTTAAGTTAAAGAAAAAAATTATAACCTGATTTAAATCATGTGTAGACAACTGGTTTTTAAGCTCGTAAAGCATTTGTGCTGAAACAATATTGACCTTGAAGCATCTTGAGAAAACGCCACAGTCGACGATCCTTTGTTATTTGTATAAATAAATAAATTCTAGAAATAGCTTTTGTATTTGTTGGCAGTCATGAGCACTGAGCAGTATAGTGGCTGATTTTTGTTTAGCTAGGGGAGGGGGGACTAGATGTAAAATGGAAAATCGATTACACCCATTGTATTGGGATATCGTTGTTTTTGTATGTGGAGAAGGGGAGGAATAAATAAGAAAATCAATTATCTATGTATATACAAGGAATGTGTTTTCATGATTTTTCGAGAGATGAATTGAGGGAGGAATAAAAAATTTATAATTTTTTTTCACACAACATGTGTTATGATTTTCGAAAAAGGAGAGGAGATTAATGAAAAATGTTTTTTATTTGATATAATTTAATTTGGTTTATTTATTTTTTTTTTTTGAAATCAAAGTTTTATTTAAACTAAAAAATTTCATCCACCTGTTTGGACTTTTTGAAAGAAAATTTTAATACATTATTTTTTATTTTTTTTTTAATTGTATTTTTAATTTTATTTTTATTAGTTGTATTCGTGAATTGCATGTTTTTACTCTTGATATTTGGATAAATAAAAGAGATTGGAGTGATCCTCATGAAATTGCTGTTATATTTTATATTAAAGAATAAAAGTTTAATTTTAATAATCAAAAAATTTTTTTAAATCAAAAAGAAAAAAAAAATTTGAAATAAAATTTTTTTTGAAATTAACAAGAAATAATTATGAAAAAAAGTGTGAACTTGATCATAATTTTACTTCTCTGAGACTTCTTTGTGATATCATGAATAACAAATGTACCAAAATTTAAGCGAAGTTTAAGAGGCCCTAAACAGTTCAAATCAAGTGAACTTAGGATCACTAAAATCAAGAATCGTATTGCTCTAATTTTACTCCTTCCCAGGCATTTTTGTGAGGCATGGATAAGTTTTCGTTTTTTTTTTTTTTTTTATTATTATTATTATTATTTCCGATATTGATCTTGAAGACGTTGGGATTGGTGGTAAGAAAGTTTTTAACTTTTTATATCAATCTCAGATGTGAGATGGAATCATAAAAACCAATGCTTACTCAAGTTTCTGAATTGGTCTGAAAAAAAAGTTATAGCCGAAAACAGCTTTTCTATCAAAATGGTGATATCAGCTTATGAGAGGGCTCGATAATTCCAAACTATTTAAATTTTATAGATATGCCTTCGTACTCAAATAATTACTAAAAGCATAAATTTAAATATTTTAATGTAGCAGCTGATTTTAAAAATGTTCAGTGGCCAGATTTATAGGCAATATTTATCCCTTACTTGAATAAGTTTTCAGAAATGCCTACGATTTTGAATGACTGTTGAAGTGTTGAAATATATTTTTGCAAAAATTAAATTTAATATGAATTAGTACATAGGTTCAAAGAAATCGAATTCGCCAGCATAAATAATGAATTTTATTTCAAGTTTTCTAATTTGGGCCTAATAAGAAAGATTTCAATCTTCAAATGTGATGACTGATGAGGGAGCCTTTAGATTAGATCAAGTCAATTTGAGCCTTCATATATAGAAATTCAGTTTCAAGTAATGGGGCATGACTGCTTTGAAATTTACTTGAAGCATAATAGTAGTTAATTCCATTAAGGTGTCATTAAGAATTCACTGCTACTTTTATCTTTTTTTTTATATCACACGTGTCGTCCAAATTATCATGAACGGAATGCATCGGACAAATAACATGGATAGGTGAATGCCAATAAAACGAAATTTTCTCGAAAAATAATTTTCAAACGAAGACCAGTCATAAAATATTCTAAATAATTTGCCATCGCTCGTAAATACGTTCCTAAATTACACTGGACAATGGCTATGGCGAAGCAGTAAAAAAAGGATGATAGCCAAAACACAATGCTAATTCGAAGCATAAAATCGGTTAGACAATTATGAGAAAAAGTGTCGAACTATCTTTCTTATTATATAACATATCAAACACACGGACGAGAACGAGTAAGCAATTGGGCGAGAGATTTTGGATTTTCAAGGAACGCTTTTAAAAGGAATCCCACACTATGGCGATTTTGTTCCCCCGACATAGGTAAAAATACTGGTAATTTTACGAAATAACGTTCCATGTAACCTTGACATTTGTAACAATGCGATGGAGAAACGGATTAGAAAATTACAGCATCGAATGACGGACTCAGTGGGCTCGATACGTGATCTAAATACTACCTCGAAATCGATCTCCGGTTACTCGGATATGAGCACGTGAAAGTGGAGGAATATTGCGGTATTGAATGGATTAAAGGTCGTCGAATTGTGGAAAATTTTCGCGCTCATCTTTTCACATCTGTCAGGCGAATTTTCTATTATGCGTGGCCAATCACCTGAAGAAAAAGTATTATGTATGCGGCCAGCGCTTATTACACCTACGACAGATCTTTTGAAGTGCACTCGTAGATGACCAACTCGTTGCCAATAATAGCGACAATTGTCGTTGATTAGTCAAGCTTCTCTTTCAACCGAAAGGATAATGAACACCCGTATTCCCACGTCGAATTACCACCTATAGTCCAGCACACTTGAACTTCGCGAACATCAACACTATAGGTACGTTTTAATTAGATAATCAAATAACAGTTTACCGGGGTTTTGAGCAATTAAAAATATACGACTATGAGAATGAACCAACCTGTGGAAATATTTTTGACAATTATTCCTCCGGCAGGAAATTTATACGTTATTATGGTACATTGTTTGAGATTTTTTTTTACTACCGTGGCAACTTTGAAAAGGTTTTGGACGAGGTAATTATGTAAGATTATTATAGCGAGCCTCTGAAAAGTGGAATGTGGAAGATAGCATCTTTAATTTATTTCAATAGTTCAACTTCAACGAACGCTTTACGTAGGTGATACCGTGTGCGAATATCCGTCGTTTCATTGACCACCGACGAGGGATGAAAAATTATGGAAAATATCTTCAAATTAGAATTTTTTCGATCATTCCATTACAATTGATTGTAAGTAGAAAACAAACAATTGGTGATTTTCAGGTTGAGAGTGGCCAGCCTCGATTAAGACATTAGTTTCAAATAGATTAGCGAGTGAATTAGCCAAAGGTCACCTCTGTGGTGTCGTTCTCTCTTATTATATCATCGTTCAAGTAAAAAGTGGGATAGCAACTATACGACTCATCGAATTCGCTTATTTTTCTCGTTATTCGTGTAATCGAGTGAATTGGTGGAAAAGTGTATTTTTTTGAAGATTAACTAGTCTGTCGAGTTTTTATGCTGTATGATAAATGTTTTTATGAAGTACAAGTACGTTCAGTCATAGTAAGAAGTTCAGAAATTATCAGCACTTTATGGTGAAATTTTGTCTGTTATCGGAGGAAATCAAACTATTTGATAATTATTTAATATCATGAAAAATTTTAGCTACTTTTTTTTGTAATGTAAGGACTAAATGCCTTTTTAATTTTTTTTTTTAAAGCATCATTTTCACTGTCATAATAAATTAAACATACTTATAGATGGCTCACCACCATATAAAAATTTATCACTCATAATTTTGTTGGAAACGGGGTTGATAAGCGTTTAAAACTCTAAATGGTTTCGTTTTAAACAAAAAACCCGTTTAAAACTTTTTTTTTGTTTAAAACATGTTTTTTTTTTTTGCAATTTGAATCAAAGTTGAAGTACAAAATGACTAATTATTTTGATAAGCTTACGTAAAAATTATGCCCAGACTTTAGAAGTGAAAAAACATTCAATTTTTGACTTCGCAAGGAAGAATGGAAAAATTTTAATTTTTCTACTTGTAATGCTAAAACTAAATTCATTATTTTTTTTTTTCAATCTTGAAATATTTTATGTTTTGAACATCAGTTTCCAGCAGATGTGATTTTTGTTTAAAAAAAAAAGTTTGTGTAGGCATAGCGCGCTAGTGTCGATGTAGGTAAAATGTTGGACGATTGATGATGAAAACATGATACAGTACATTGTCTCATATGGGAAATTTTGTGTTTTTTGGAAATATCGTGTAAACGGTGTGGTTTTAGAAAAAAATAAATATAATCGTATTTATAGGACATTAAATTGTCTATTAAATGGTGCAAAAAATTCTCATTTACGTTGCATTTGTCAGGAGTTTACACCAAAATAAGAATTACCATACATTAATATAATAGGAATTTCGACACATTTTTTATTTATCACAATGAAGATCGCAATACTTCGGATATTTGTAACAGTATCTTGAATCATAAAATAGTCATATAAAAAAAATGATAAGCACACCAACCTATGATATTGTAGATAACCTGATGAGCTGATTTTTAGTAAATTTATTTTGGCGTTTACTCCTGACAGATGCAACGTAAATGAAAACTTTTTGCACCATTTAATAGGAAATTTCACGTTCTATAAATTCGATTGTAATAATTTTTTTCTAAAATTCAACCGTTTTCACGATATTTCTAAAAAACCACAAAATCTCCCATAAGAGACAATATGCTGCATCATGTTTTCAGCATTTCGTCAAACTTCCGCCAGAGCGCGATTACTTTGCGATTGCACGCCGAATTATAATATTTTTTTAACACTTTTTTACCAACTGAGCTGGAAATGAAAATATATTTTCTTTCCCTCCCCCTCCACCATAAGGATTGGAGTTTGGGTGTAGTCGAGGAGCACGTAAGGGGTACCAAAATGTGCCAGAATTTTGTTTTTTACTGTAGAGTACACATCTGGTGCCTTATTTTGAGTCGGATGCATCAGTAGATAATTATTGAATGATTAAAATTCAATATGGCGCCTTCAAAAAAATTTTATGAAAGCCCAAACACCCTTTAGATTCAAGTTGATAATTCCCAAAAATCCACAGTTGCTTTTGATTTAGAAACTGCTCCTCCCTCATCTCAGTTCAACACATCTTAATTGACTGTCCCAAATACGCATCCCTGCGCTCCCACCTGTCCCTTCCTTTCACCCTTCAAGAACTACTCGCAGACGATGAAACTACTTTGAAAAACCTCATGAAGTTCCTCAAAGCCACTAATATCCTCCCCCAAATTTAATGCTTCCCTCAACCCGTGCCTCTGGCCAATGTAGCAGTACAAGGCACGTAAATTAAACAAGTAAACAAGTAAGTAGAAACCATATTATTCCAGATTGACTACTTAAGACTTTTCCCTAAGATTCAAATGTTTTATATCAAGATTTATATTAAGAGTCCTGTGAGAAATTCATAAATATCTTCAAACGCAAAAAATCTTGCCCATGAAAATGCCATCAAATAAAATCACAGTGGAATCAAAATCCCGACAAGTAGTACCTCGAGATTTTGATTTTGTCGCTGCTTTTATTAGATGGGAAATTTATTTTCTTGAATTTCAACCATGTCAGGATATTTTTGTAGGATTTTAATCGTTGGAATTCCGATTAATTTTTCTCATAATGGCGTTAAACAGAATAACTAGTCAAGTTGTTTGAATGACTGTGAAGTGAAGACAGAGTTGTAGATTTTTTTCACAATTGCTCCGGTTCGGAGCGTAGGTTTTGCAAGTATCCTTAAAACTAAATTATCACTCAAGTGGAAGAAGTTCGTATTTTAAAAGAATATTTAACGATTTTAAGGTTGAATTTTAAGTGAATACTTGAGGTACGTGGATGCATACGTGAGGGAGAGGAAATCAGTAATACTGTGGTATCAGAATACAGGGGTATCCGGCGTTTGGTCTCAAAGTTAATAAGTAGAATAAAAAATAAAAATTTGGGTAAGTAGGAAACCAGACCTACGATAAATAGTTAAAGTGCACAGCCAATCCTATGAAGATGTTGGCCGAATGGCTTGATGGCAATAAACGCGAAAAAAGTCTATAGAGAATGAATTGGCCGAAATGTGGTGAGAACCAATATTATTATTGTATTATTGTTGTATTAAATTTTGAGCATTGTAAAAATATAGTATTAAGATTTTCTTTCGAATATTGAATTAATATGGTATTATTATTATACTCTCAAATGTAGTAGGATTATTGCATTACGAGCTCGTAATTTTTTTTTTTGATGTTTTATTTTTAAATAAATAAGTGTAAAAAGTTGATTGAAGATCGAGAATTATTCGAAGGCTACGTATGCCATGTGTGGTGTTTAAACCAGAAGGACTGAACAGAAAAAAAGCTAGATAAGTACTAAGTTAAGTTTGCACATAAATCCTTAATTTCCTATAGCGCTTGTCAAGTTATTGTCGTGGCTAAATAGCCAAAATTTCAAAATACTAGTAATTATTCGTTAAAGGGCCTTAAGCCTATTCATATGTAGTAACTTTAATAGTTATTTCGGGATGATTCATTCCAACAGGTTCTCTTCCCAAAATTAATTAATCAGGCTTTGCGGCCAAATTTGTTTATAATTATTTTGTTATAAGACGCTGCCACAATGCTACTTTTGGCAAACCCACACCCACTCTGAGATGTTTATAGTTTCCAAAGGAAGGTTTCAGCGTGACCTTCTGACAATAATAATGTGATCAGTTGTCATTTTGAAAACTGATACCACAATACGCTAATGTTCATTTGTTTCGAATTTATTTATTATTTTCTTGTGATGTTTTTATTTTCTTTTTTCAATTTTTTTGAGCACAGTTTTTCTCATTCTTGTATTTTTTTGTGTTTTTGTTTTAATTGTGTATTTTTTTTTTCAATTACCGAACTGAAAGTGAACCTTTCGTGAATCATGGACATCGATAATATTTTAGAAGATTTTAATATCAATGAAGGTATTTTATTCACCATTTATATCCTTAGACTATTACCGAATCGATCAAATCCGTTGAAGACGTATAATAGTTGGGAAGTGAGTTATAAAGACAGATAATTTAAGAATTGATATTCCAAAAAATGTTGAATTTATAAAAATATAATTAAAATTAAATAAAATTAAGATTATAAATTTAATTAATCGAGTTGATATATGAATTGCAATTTATAATATAAAAGAATTAAAAAAATATAAATTAAAAATTGGGCAAGGGTTGTTTGAAAATACAGGTATAAGAGTCGTGGTTAAATCTTTACATATCTCTGGAATTGAATTGAAGTCAGAGTCAAAATATAAATAATCATTTCAAAGTTTGTGGAGTTTAGGTAAAATGCTGTAAATGACTAAAGATCAAATTCGTGTCGAATCAGATTTTGAAGATTGCTCTGAAGTCAGTATGGAGTCTGGATTTACTTTTTGAGAAGCCCATCAGAGTCAAGTTGCTGAGTCACCTTTAGCTAACAAATTAGCTCTTGACTGATTTCATATGACTTTGGAGCTTTTTCAAAAGCTTGATTTTATTTTGAATAGTTACTCTATACCCCTTTTTATTAAAATTGATCTGCAACGTTTTAAACTTGGAAGGTTAGTGTCTTGGGCTCTCAGTACAGGTACCCTTGGGAAATAACAAACCTGCCCTTCCTTCCTAATCGAAAAAATAGGAAGTGGTAACAATAAAGTTATTACATCATAATTAATACTTTCGGTAGTACCTAAAATAGGCTATAAACTTCTCACGCATTTGTAAAGGAATTATCACTAGTCCGAGAAATCATACACAAATACAATTGTCGAATAACCGAACGTGTAGGTGTAACATCTTTGACGTATATTTTTTCCGCAGAATGATATAAAATGATTACACGAGCACGTATATCGACGAATTATAGGCCAAGTTCAAAGTGAATGTTTTCTTCGTGCATTTTATTGCGTACAGTTGGAAGAAGCGAGGTATGGGATTTTCATATAGCCAGTACGGATGCTTACACGAGCGCGGTGAACTTCATCATACGCATCTCGCGCGGGTAATTAATGGAATTATAGGAACGTTGAACTTGCGGCCGAGCGTGTAAGAATAAATTTGAATACGCGGTCGAGACAAACGGAATAAGGAACGAAGAAACAAGGGTTGTTATAAACATGATTGATACTTTGCCAGACACGACGACTACAGGTCGTGTCTAAGCCATCAAATCGACCGGAATAATTTCATCAATCGAGCCAATGACCTTAACGTTTGGAAGGGTGGATTCGGTTTTCGATGGAAAGCGAAACTTTTTTACGATGGTTTTATTACAGAGGCGAATTAAATTCGAGGGAAAAAGACCAGTTGATTTGGTAAGATCAAAGAAACTCGGAGTGAGTTTTAAGATCGTAAAATGAAGTTTAATCGAACGAAGTGTTTATGGGCTTTATGTCGATATCGATAAGGTACGGTTTACGAGAAACCATTTAATTTGGGGAATTTCTCGTATTAATTTACCACGCGGAGCCGAATAGGGATCGGCTGAAGGAACTTGTTGCTGGGTTATTTGGTGTACGAGTGTCGGTTATTAAAATCCAACGTGTTATTAAGCAATCAATCAAAAAGTTTCAATTTGGTATCGCTTAAAGCTGCGTCGAGCCTTGCATGAAGCCTTGTTGAGCCCACATGCTATTCCACTTGGAGTTATTACATGGTGAACACGCGATCGGTATTAAATTTATGATGAAAAGTTGATGAATCAGATGGCTCTGCAGTTGTTTTTTTAAGGTGCGAATTAATATTTATTTTTTCGTTTGGTGCTATCTCTAGGAGTATTATAAAATTATTTTAATTTTTTTATAAATATAAAATATGTGTACTTCGATATTTGCAAGATATTTTTGAGAACGTTCAAAGAATCAGAAATGACCACCAACCTTCCCTTCTCTATTTATGGCATTGTTCAAAATTCTAAAAAAGAAATATATGAGGTCAAACTTCGTTATAAGCGTAGTAGAATCCTTAAAGCTATTATAAATTGAGAAACCTTCGCAAATAAAATTACCGAAAAATGAAACGATTAAGAAAATAAATAAAACCAACACTTACAGTTTAAATGCATTTCAAAACCTTGGTTACGTTGTCATCGTAATTCAAATTCACATCATTTTCGAACAAATTTAAAATACTAAAAAAAAAAAAAACACGTACAAGAAACTGGAAACAGTATTGAAAAAATACCGGTATCGTAAAAAAAAAAAAAAGAAAATGCTAAATAAATAAAAATAATAAATTTTTACGAAAATTACGCCACGAAAAAAATTTTCGAACCAACGCGAACTAAAAGGAACCACCGGCGGAAAAACAAAATCGGAACCGAATTCGTGAAATTCGCATGTACTCGAGAATAAGCGTACGTTGGTCGATACCTCGAAACGGTTCGAATTCTTTCGCGCAACTGTCCTCAACGTTAAGATCCAGTCTCGATGCCTTTAACTTGGAAGAGAATGCACCGGGGCGAAACCGGCTCACCAGCGACGTCATATGTATACAATCCCGTCTATTGGTGAAAAAGTTGGCGTTTACGAGGTAACCAGTTGCGTTCTTCGAGGATGACCGCTTTTGGAACGAGCCGTAAAGAGCGCACTGCGAGTGTATTTTCAGTGTAATTGTTGGTCGTACGGGGTGGTTGCTTTTCATGGGCTGCATTGGAGAAAATTTTCAGCCTTCGGTTGATTTTTATTTTCACGTTACAAAGCTGCAGGCCGATCTGATGGGATTTGCGAATGAGCGCGAACAATGGAAAATGCTGCGTATGAAATTCTCACGTCAATTCAGGGTTATTTCTCAACGAGCTAGACTGCCCTTCGGTGTAGTATTGCTTATGTTTAATCGTTTACAATCGCAGCGAAACTTTGGGCTTATCGAAATATTAGATTTATTTTCGCTTCGTGCAAGGTCTTCGTGGGTATTATTTTTTGCAAGTGGAACGAAAATCCGTCGTGGATGTTTCAAAATCCGTATGCGGGAGTGTAAAATTATTAAATTTTTTTATTTTAGATTTATCGCGATGATATTGAATCGATTTGGAGGTTTTATAATTTCATTTTGTTAAATGAATGTCAACATTTAATTAAATATTAATAGCGTGATCACTTTTTGCTATTACTGATCACTGATCAGTTCAGTTTTTAATTTTTTATTTGTAAAATACCTAATTTTTTTTTTAATTAATATTATATGCATTTATTCGGTTTTTTTTCTAATTAATGAAATTTAAATCTAATGTAAATTCAAGGATAGAAAAATAATGAGAATTGTATAAATACAAAAGAATTTCATTTTGTGTCTTAAATTTAACACAGAAAGTCGTTATTGAACTTGATGGATTTTTGTTAAATGTTCAACATTCTTAGAATTTCTGAAGAATTGAAAAATTAAAATTTTTACATGATTTATTTTATGCAATAAAGGCCGATGTTGTTTCCATGTAGATGGGAATATAATTAGCTCTATTATCATACTAATTCATTATCGAGGCAAGGAAATCTTGATTCATCAGCAGCTGATGAAATAAAAAATGTTTTAAAAACAAAACTGGTTTAAAAATGAAAAAAATAAAGATCTCAAACGGAAAAAGTAATGAAAATTTTATAAAACCGAAAATACATATAAATTTGAAAATACCCTAACAAATCAAACATGTATAAGAAAAATAAAATTAGAAATCTCAAACAAGGTCCCAATTATCAAAAATTTAAAACATGAAAAAATTTCGAAAACCAATAAAATTATAAAAAAAGTCGAAGAAGAAAGTGTTGAAAAAATTTACAAACGCGATAAATTAAAGGAAAAAAAATATTCAAAAAAAATGGAAAAAATTAAAAAAAAATGAAAAATATTCATTGAAAAAAAAATTTTTTTGAAATGAAAAAGAATTCTGAGTTTAAATTAAAAGTTTAAAAACAAAAAAAAAATTGTTGAAAATTTAATGATTTTGAAAATACATGAAAAAATTTGAAAGATTCGAAGTCCAACCCTCAAGAAATAGTCATAAAAAGAGAATTTAAAATATTTACCAAATTATTCAAATTAAAAAAAAAAAAAAAAAAAACTACTGAATGGAACAAAAAAAAATTAATATGAGTACAAAAATAGACAGTATCTAATTAATTACAAAAGTTGATTAAAAAACACTTGTTTAAAATCAAAGAAAATTTAAGTGGTTTGAAATTACAAAAGAAGAGAAAGTTAAAAATTAAATTCATTTGCTCCCAGTATGCTTCACTCAGACGTCGACTAAATCTACCCAACACCCTTCCACTCCTCCTTCAGGACAAGGAAACGACTGTCTTCCAACTCTTTCAGTTCGTTAACAGTTTAGCCCTATTGTCTCTTCTATAACAAAAAAATAAATAAATGCCCGTGCCTCTAGCCTTGCTGCTGTACACGGAACGGATAAAAAAAAAATAAAATAAAATAGTAATAAAAAAAAACTCAAAAACTGAAGGAAAAAAATGGTTAGAAATTTATAAATATCCCAAAGAAATTTTGATATTCTAAAATTAAGAAAAATTGTTTAAAATACCAGGAAAGAAAATAAAATGAGTAATCTTACATTATAATAAGTCGATTAGAGACGAACTTAAGGAAGCAAGAGATCTCCCTTCATCATTTTAAACTTCGTAAATTTAAGAGATCATAAAGTAAAAACTCGTATATCAAGAAATTAAAAATTATTCAAATGAAAATTTATTTTGGATTGCATTTGAGTTCAATAATTTGTTGATTTTCATCAACTATCCATCCCATTTTTTTAGTCATTTAAGTCCTGCGCATACTCTCTCGATTCTTTAAGTCTTCATCAAATTTTGACCCATTTACTATGTTAGATTTATTTTTGATCCATTTCTACCAAAAATCAGTGGTTTATATTTTGCTCCCCAACAAACCCAACCTACTGAGTTGGAATTTTTCTAGTACATTTGGTGAAGAGATATGGGCGATTCATTGTATTTTTTGACGTTATTTTTCCTCCAAAAATTATTTTTCGCTTCACCTCCCTCCCCCCATTCACCTAAGAAACTTTTGCAGGCTCGGATCCAACAGGCGAGTCACCGAGAAAATCTCGGTGGGCCGCGAAGTATTTGGGCTGATGAGGTAAAAATTGGGTCACTTTAATTTCGAAACTAAAAAAAAAAAAAAAAAAAGAAAGAAAGAAATTCCATAAATCCATAATTTGAAAAATGAGTGAAAAAATTGGGCTGATTAACACTAAATGGGCTATTAAAAATGTGACTTCTCGGTTAGTTGCTGAATTTTCCTATTTTTGGATACAGCCCTGAACTTTTGTTAATTTAAACTAACTATTTCATGTAAAAAGCATGATAGGAAAATATTTAATATTCCCCTTTACCCCGCTACATTTTGTGAATTATACCATCTCCTTTACACCTCCAACGTCACCTGTGAAATTATATTTGGGTTATAGTATACTTCTTGACTGCAGTATTCATATGAGCCAATATCTGTCAAATTTGAAGGATTTGAGACTCCTCAAATCATCCTTAAATTTTCATTATAACCTAATTTTACATCCATTTTGACCAAAATTCACGAGGTCATATTTTGGTCTCGACTCGAATTTTGAGTTTTCCGAGTATATTTGGCGAAGAAATTTTGACGATTCAAGAAATTTCATGACTCATAACATTTCAAAAAGCTGTTTTTTGTTCGAACTTCCCTCTAAATTCATCTAGGGAGTTGAAATTTGGATGTATTAGTCTTGATTTCACTGTTATCATGAAATATTTAAATCGACAATTTTGAGGCTTTGGGGTTCCCATCTGCCCTTTCAAAATTCGAGTAGAAGGCTTTTTTGAGTTGAATGGAAAATTTGAAAAAAGTGCCTCTAGTTATACACTAGAACAACATTTGGACATATTTTGAGCTATCTCTCCTTCCGTCTTCCCCCTCCTCGCTTGCACTATGAGTTGAGAAGAATATGTGTATAAGGGCTGTAGCCAGAGTATATGAAGGGGAGTGGTTTTGAACATACATTTTACAGTCTGTGACCAGGGTAATTGGGGAGAGAATGATTTTTTTGAACTCGCATATTTTTTTTTTCAATGTACAAGAAATTTACGAATGTGCTTCAGGACATAATTTAAGAAGATGAAATTTTTTTTGTAATTATTTACAGCAATTAGAGTAGTCATAATCAGATAGGTATGAAAGATTTATTTTTTCTGAATGATAGAAATCTATTTCAGTATAGACAAGAAATATTCGAAAAACTGAGCTCATCGTAGAGGTTCCGACGCTGAATCCTCCACCCCCTCCTGCCCTTCGCTGCGCCATTAATGTGTATGTGTAGAAAAATAGTAGGACGTTTTTTGACATGTGATTTCAAATGGTCTGAAACACACAGATATGAAGATCTTCCACCTCACCCTGCCTCTGATTTCTAAATCATCAGATAGATTGTAATAGCTATGGTTTTTATTGGAAACTCAGCTACAGTAAAGGTCGAAGGCGAAGTTTCCTTATCAGTTGATTTTTTTTTTCTTATCTTCCTGTATCCTTTGGAAATGGCCTGTATACGTCTCCGAGTCTAATTTCCTGTCCATCTCCTGCGATAAACAAATATATTATGTAGCTTAGATATTGCGTTTGTAAGATTGCCGAAATATAAGAAATTGATTTAGAATTCCACTTCGAATGTGTTATTCTTCTCTTCACCTCTCTCGTTTACCTTGCGAACGCTAGAAATGTATTTCACTGGCTAAAGAATGTCTAATAGATGAGGTCCATATGGTGCTTACGAAAAAGATATGGACGTGGAAGCGGCGAAACCTATCAGTTCGGATCAATTGACGTAGAGTTCAGGTATACCGCAGAGAAAGGTAGGTTTTCGCGCCCTCTCATCAACATACACGTCGGGTAAATTGATTTGACATTGTTATAGAGCGAGGTGATTTTCCGAGAATTGGACATTGGTGAGTATTTGGTATACGCTATATAGAAATGCCTTACGACAAACACGTCGAATAAATAAGATTATTGTGCGATGGCAGTAGCTCGAGTGTGGGTACAATGACCATTTCGAGAGTTCGGCTGGTTGGCCGGTTAGCGCCATTTTAATTAGGCGATCGAATTACGCGTCTCAGGTGGAAAACGGCTCCTTATGTAATTGTTATAGTTGAAATAATTTCAACCTTGAACTGTTTCCAGCGATGGTTTGTGAGAACGGAGCGTTATTGAATGCGGTGTCTTTACGTTGTTTATTCATTATTTGCAGAATGAATTAGTATTGTTTTGGGCGATGAATCGTCCTTTGATATGGGCTCGTTTAGTCGATACACGCTCGTACGCGTACGATGAGTTAATGGAATTACGTTTTCTTGCCGACGGCCATGGTCGCGATAAGTCGACGTACCTCTGTTTATTCGTGAAATTCACCGGTGCGGAAAATCGATGGTGTTGGAAGAATTTGTATATTTTCAATTAAAACGACGTAATTGCTCGTATCTCGTTAAAGATCGGCGAAATTTTCGTACCTGATCGTTATTTACGAGTCGAGCGGTTAATTGAAGCTGGCGGCTCGATGCGTTGGCGAACGCCTTCAGTTTCCGAAATGTATTTCCATTAATCGAGACGTACTTAGGCATCGAGAAGTTGAAATTGCATTTTTTATCGAATAGTTACCGTCGTCGCCTTGTTTCCAGATTCGAGATTGAAAACTTCTTCCACTTTCGTTTTCCTTTTATTGGTGATTTTACGCAACGATGATGTAATTGTTGATTTGCCATGTCCTAGGTAAATTGTACATTATTCTTGATACTCGTAGACGTGCATGTCAAATTTTCAACCGACGTGTATCTCGAGGTGTTATACAGAGATGCGTGGGATTGGTGCTTTGCACCCTATCTATGGCGCCGCGTCAAGCCGCGATAATTCTTTATCAAAAGATAAGACTGGCGGTTCTGAGTAAATAAATTCGTATAATAAGTATTAAAAGGTACAGGGTAAGAAAAGATAGAAGGAAAACCCACGCGTATACATTTCCGTAAATCACCCGTACGTCGTGGTAGATAGTCGTCTCTTCGTTCATTTATATTCTCTGATACTTTTTAGGTGTTTTTTTTTTTTTTTTTTTTTTATTGTTATTATTATAAACAATGAATCAGTGGAGAATCGTCTTCGAGTCGTTGAACCGTTAAACCTACACGTTCGGCTGTGAATATATTAAAGTATTTTATGATATAACTGTTAGAAAAATTGAAAGATGCGCGATATTCGGATCATAAAAAATAAATGAAGGTATATTACGTGGAAATTTTAGCGTATAAAATCGCACACCATTTTTTATCATCGATTAAATTTTTTGTTACGTGTAATCTTTCACTACGTAGGAGGAAATATTGATGACTTTCGTAATAGAACGTAATAAATTTTAGGGAGTCAAATTCTCAGCGAAAAAAGTGTAATTACGGTTTAAAAATTTATGTATTCGAATTTTTAGTATTTTTTGCTATTTTTGAATGCTTTTGGAATCATTGAAAAAAGGAAAAATATGCCGTCGTACTGAAGCTGACGTTTTAATTGAGGATTCATCAAATTTACAAATAATGTTATTAAACGTCATGCCCACATGTCATAGTGAGCATCGACTGTGGAAACTCCCAACTCCATCTAAGAAGTGAATATTTATTTCTCCCTACTCTCAGCCCACGGAATCCCATGAGATTGTATTTATGAAGTTTCAGATATTTGAGGCTTCTCAAACTTCGCTCAGAATTTGAGCATAATTCAAGGAGTCGTATTCTAGTCTCAAACAAAGCCATCTATAAAGTTTCAGCTTTTCAGGTACATTTTAAGCATATAATGAAGATTTATGAAATTTTCTGATTTAATATCCCCTTTAAAAATGGTCGTTTGCTTTATCTTTCCTCCAAATTCTCTTAGCGAGCTGAAATTTAAATGTCATAAGTCAACTTGGGCGCTTAGTTATATGGCCTTGTGATTAAGAATTTTTTGAATTTTCGTACTCCTGATCATATTTTAAAAACATTAATCCTTCATCTTCCCCTCCAGGCCTCCAACGTCACTTTTATTCGAGATATAGTATTCTCCTTTTTCCTAGTAATGGTATGAGCTTACGCCATTTGAGGCACCTCAAGTCTTCCTCCAACCAGCATTTTGGATTAATTTTGACTAAAAATCAGGGAGCCATGCTCTAGTCTCTAACTAACTCTACCCGGGCCCGTAGCCAGCGGACTTGTTCGGGAGGGGGGGTGGGCTAATGACATTTTAATGAGGGCAAATTTTTTTTTAGTATGTTCAATTTTTTTAATGCTACGAGAATGATACAAAAAGATAGCAAAATGACCCAATTTATTATGAAGTATAGATACAATTCCGTGACTCGTGTTCGGATCTTTGAATGATTGTTTTTTTTATACTTGAAAATTTAAAATTGAAAATTCAATTCATTTGTCAAATAATAATGATATCTAGTGTTTAGGTAAAGCTTTTGCTAGGCAGGTCAAAACAGTTTGCCAAGGTGGGCATTGCCCCCTTTGCCCCCACCTGGCTACAGGCCCGACTTTACATCACATACTTACAACGTTTGAACGTTTTACAGGGTCGTAGTCAAGAGTGGGTTTTGGGGATTAGAGCCCCCCTCCCTCTAGAGCTCAATTTCTTGAATATATTTTTTTTTATCAAATTACGCCATGTACAGTCCTAGGTTAGAGGCGTTTTTTTTTTTTTTTATTATTATTTTACATGGTTTAGGATTAGATGAGGTTGTATAGGGATGTGGAGTGTAGAAATTTTAGGAGCTTTGTTATTTGATGGGGTTGTTCTGATGGATGTATAATAATTGTTAAATTGTATAATTTTTCTATAATATACTGAAACAGATTCCTTAATTAAGAAAAGTTGATTTTTTAAATTAATTGATTATTAATTCTCCAATTCTTAATGAATCGCCGCAAAAAGTTGATCATGTTCTTAAATTATGTTCTGAATTACATTCCAAAATTTCTTGTGAATTAAAAAAGTATGTGCGGTTCAAAAAAATTCGTACGTCCTCCCACCACCACCATGGACCTGCAAAACCTGTGTTATGAAAATAATTTTCAAAATACCTCCCATTGATGTATCCTGGCACGGTCCTGGCTTTTTAGATCGATATCGATTTGGTAGGGAGATATAGAAGAATCAAAAAATTTCATGAATCTTTTTTCTACTCTAACTCGACTCCGAATTTACTAGGAAGGTGAAATTTAAATATTTTATTGCCTTCAACTTAATGTTTTATGTGAGATTACATACCAAAATTTTGACGTACTTGTTCTACTCCAACACCCCCCCCCCCTGAATATTTTAGTAAATTTTTATTTTGAGGTGAATCAAAAATCCAAAGGAAGTCTTTTTGCGTATTCACATGAAGGATATGTCATAGAATTTTGAGCAATATATTTACCTGAGATTTGGTATATTAGTATCCTACTGAACCCCACTTCGGATTTCAGATGGATAGTTGGAATTACTGCGCGATATCTTTTTAAGTTTTCTTTATCCCTCCTAGATTCCCAGAAAAGATACATTTTAGTGATTTTCAAAATGCTAACTTCTTTTTCTCAAGCTTTTTAAATAAAGATGGTTCTCGGGTTGTCTGTATCATATTCCGGGTCTTGGATTGATAGCAACATCAATATGTATGTAGATGTGGAACAGTGTTGTTAAAATAGACGATTTTCACTAGTTGGATGAGTTGAAGTGACCCAAAATCGGTCGAAAAGAAAAGTGGCGGACTTGCAATTTTTTTTTCTTCAAATTTTTTTTTTGGCTTTTTTTTGAAAATACATTCAGGTGACGATTTTAATAAATATCTTCATTAAATTAAAAACACTGCCTACTTTCACTCTTCACCTCATACTCTGGATGGATGCCCTTTAGAATCTTTGATCTGGGAATAAATCGATACAACAACTTGAGATCCAACTTTGAACGAATTTATTTTTAAATGTTCATGCGCGCGCACCTAGTCGTTACTACCATGACGGATTTTCGTTCTTTAGGTACAAAATTTCATGAAGGTATGGTTCTAGTAGTGCAGCACACTCTATGGAGAGATTGAAGAAAATAAGTAAACTTGAGGTGCATAAATTTGGAGAAGATGGGATCCATATGAAAATTAGTCTATGGATTACTAGTGGCATGCTTATGCCAAAATCCACTAATGCCTTTTTAGGAAGGTGTGAGATCTGAAATCGGATTTCACTTCACCAGAATGGATACCAACTTGCTCCTTTTTTTTAAAACTGATTTCATCTTCGTTAGAATAAAAATCTCTGTATACACTATATTTAAGCGAAGAAGATGGACATTTGTCATATGATTACAAATGGCCTGGAACACCAACATGTAAAAACTCTACCCTCCCCGACCTACTCTTTCCTCGACTGTAATAGTAATAGCTTTCTTTTTATATTAAAAACTCGACTTAGAAACGATCGCAATAAATTATATTAATTGAAAAAAAATTAGAAGAGGGAAATGAAGCTCTTATTCTTGTTGCCAACAACTACTCGTGATTTTATAGAATTTTCTCTATTTTAAATTCGATGTGTGATTTAATATCAACATTTTTAGTGGGCTAGGAGAATGACTTGAAATGTGCCTTAGGTTCTCGAGATTTCATGTGAAGTAATTTTCTGTTGAATTTTTAATAAATACGATAGCTAAGATCCTACCTGATTTGAGAAGAAGAATTCAGGGAAGAAGGGAATCGTCATATCGTTACATTTAGGATAATTTGCAATCATATTGAATATTCCGTTCCATGTGAGCAGCGTTACAAGTGTTCATTTTTCGAAGTGATCGCAGCGCTAGTTCTGCAAAAATAACATTGATTCTTATAGGAGAGTTTTGATTTGTACAATTTGTTGGAAGAACAAGTTTGGTGAAAATATGCATGAAGTATTCTTATTTTTTTTAGAACATAATATACACGTTTTTAATTTAAAAGTATAGGTATTACAACTAATCTGATTCCAGAAGAGGGGAGGGGGTATGGAGAAGGATCTTTAACTCTTCGCATTTTACCTCATTTGTAACCATATGGCAAATGTCCAACTCGTTGACATGCTATATTACGATCGAATGAAATACAAAGTCTTCGTATTTTATGCACTTTAAATAATGTAGTTTACTTTGAGTTGGAAATACTCTAAACAAATTTTCATCCACCAGCAACGTTTTAGGTGAGAGCTAGAGACTCCCAAAGTACTATCCAGGGTTGCCAACCCTAGGGATAAATCTCAGGATCTAGGGATTTTTCGACATTTTTAGAAATCATGCTAGGATTTTCTGGGATTTCTTGATTTCTGGGATTTTTTCAACTTTATAGCGTTTTTACGCATAAAATTTGATTGAACAAATTAGATTTATGTTTTAAACTCTTAAATTTTCTTTTCGAATTTTTCCTGTTCAGTATTCACCATTTAGTCAAGTCTCTGAGTTGGTAACAATGACCTGGGGAAGCAAACTGCAAAGCCACACAAGTAGTTAAGTTTGTTGAATTGAATTTTAGAATTATTTTTGCATTAATGTATTTTACTATTGTCCAAGGATAGAAATAATAATCTCTTGATTTTATCTTCAATTTATTTATTATTTTTTTATAATTTATATTAATACAATATAAAGTATAAAGTAATTCCCATAATTGCAGTAAGCTGTAATCTAAAATTAATAAAATTTTTCTATTATAATTTCAATTTTAATGAATATATACTTCGCAAACAAAAAAAAAAAAAAAAAAAAAAGGTTCGTATTTTAAAAACACGATCTGGGATTTTTTCCCGTACCTGGGATTTTTTTTCCGCCAAATTCGGGGATTTTTTTCCATTTGGGTTGGCAACACTGGTACTATCATTTTCGAAGAAATCGCGATTTCTCGCTATTTTGAATCCCAGAAAAGGATTTTAGGTATAATAATAATTATTATTGATTTTATTATTTTGAAAAACTTCTCCAATATGAATAAATTAAATTTAAAACGAAAATATTTAATATTAAATTCCCTTCAAATATTTGTTCATGTTGTAATTTTGGTTCATTAACAACTATTTTTATAATAATTATTTCAAATTTTTATTAGTATTATTAGCCCCTATACCTGTTAGAAATGGAAACGATCAGACGAAGTTGATTTGGCTCGATGCAAATATTAACTAAGCAGCAATTAAAAATTCTATAAATAATAAATAATGTTCATAGAACTAAAAATTATGGTATTTTTATAATATACACTATCGGTTGATTTTATTAATATCATTTTGGAATTAGGTATTTCAGCGATTTTGCAATTCGTAATTTTTCGATACGCTAAAATCAATATTACCCATTCTCACGCCAACTCAACGAGATAATGAATTCGTTGACAAGTTTAAAATGTAAATTCACCGACTTTCTCGTTTCGCCGTCTAAATTTAATTAGAAACAAATTTCATATGGGTGTGAAAATGAGGGTTATTAAGGGAGAGAAAAAAATCAGCTATCCGCATCATTCGAATGTAAACGTTGATTAACATTTTAGTAAAATGGTCATTACACGAATGACAATGGAAACGGGGATTTAGCGTGAGGTAATCTCCGCCTAACGTTCGAAAAAAAATGGAACCGGTTCGCCGGTGTCTTCCTACAAGCCATTATTTAACCGTTAATTCGCATCGACCGACGTAGGTTTGCAGCGTATGTGTACGTGATGCAAGTTTCAAAGATGCCAAAAAGTTGACGTGATATATCGATTAGATGACACGAAAAATATATGGAAACTAACCGGTTGAGAATTTAATTTTGAAATTATGAAAGTTTTTGGCGGAAAAAGAGTTTGCGTAGAGGTGTGATTAATTAATTTGTAGGCTCGTGAAGAGAAACTTATCGGTGTGAAGAATGGAATTGATGTGGCTATTTCGGTTCAGTGATTTTGGACAATGATACGAGGTAGTGTTTTGTTGAGAAGTATTTGGGGAATAGCGGGTATCCAATGTTACCTGTACATGTCATTTATGTGAAATTGTGGAAGATTGAGTCCAGTATATTAGTACGAATGTAACTGTTGTGTAGCCAAATTGGTATGAACTATGAGGACACATCGATTATCATTTTTTCTTCTTGTATGTGAAACACTTGAGTAGGTACTGATTGTATTTCTGAGATGCTGAAATTAATATTCTCGGTTCATCGCAAGCTTAGCTCGTTTTGGTATATATGCTGCACGAATCTAATTCAAGAAGGTATTATCTGATCGAGTCCATAAGCATATCCAGGCTGTTAGTAATTTAAAGGTCATCTCGGTATAGAATGAGAAAATTATAAAACGTGAATTACGCTAATATCGTTTCACGGATCATATTGAGAATATCGCTTCAATTATAAAAACAATTGAAGTGTCGAGAAATGAGTGACAGGCGAACTGAGCTGAATGAATGTGACAGTGTTATATGCGTATGATCGCGACGCGATAAATTATTCGCCAATAGGTAATCGTTGATTAATTGCTCCAAACAAATTATCAAACTCTTAATATTACGTCAAAGATGGTTCGAGTTTTTTCGGAATTTCAAGTTTTAATAATTTTGGAATTTTTCCAGATTCCAGTGATGTCACTAAGATGAAATTTTTTAATGAGAAAATTTTTCGACTGAGATCTCGATAATTTTCAGAATTATGTACTTTGGAGTTGAAATTTCCGTTGACTAAAGATTTTACTCATCATAGGTTTTCCTTGATTTTTACAATTTTATATGTTGAAATCTTTTTAATTTTGAAGTTTTCTAAGGCTGAGTCGATTTCACACGTTTGCGATCGCCTCATATTTTCGAATTACTAAGACTTAAAAATTTATGCAAATTGAAATTTTTCCAAAGTGCTCAGTATGTTTTGAAGTTCAGATGTCCTTATCTTAGCTTGCAAATGAGATTTTACATTTTTCTTCAATATCGTGTTTTTAAAATTTTGTGGTTTGGATTTAAAATATTTTTTTTTTGTGTGTGATTTAATTTTTTTATTTTTCATTTTTTTTTTAGTACACAAAACTTTAACTTTATAGTTTTTTAACACACCTGATTATATTATTTAGTTTTCGACTCATTTTGTATAAAATTATAAAAATCAGTAGACATATTTATGAGGATTGGGGGGAGGGGGGCTTAGTTTAACCTCTTTGCCTTTTCTTTTCATTAAAGTTTAGATAAAAGTGATTAGGTTATGGGTGGATTCTTCAAATCTTCGCATTTCAGACCATGTGAAATCATATATCAAAAAATGTCTTGCTACTGTGCAACTTTTTGGTATATTTTCTTCCCACGCTTCCACTTTGTATTCATAAAATTCGCTCAAAATTTGTTGAGAGACATTTCTTGAAAATGCCCAAAAAAATACTTTTTTGTTTTTTTAATGCACCTCAAAATGGCGGATCACTCAAATTTTGAGAGAATGTGTAGAAAGGTCAAATGGCTCAAATGTTTTGTTTTTGATCTCATATGAAAGAGTGGATCACGGAGACCAACATATCCAAATTTCAGTTACTAGGTGCATTTGGAGGAGAGTGAGAGCAAAAAACGGCTTTTTGAGGAAATTTTGAGTCATGAAATTTCTTGAATCTTCCATATCTCCTCGCCAAATCAAGTTAGAAATGTCAAAAGTTGTGTGTAGGGTTATTAGATGACCAGAATATGATCTCTTGAATTTTAGGCAAAACGGATCCAAAATGGCGGATTATCAAAATTTGAGTAGAGCTTGAGGAGCCTCAAATTTGTGAAAATATAATTAATATGAACTAATGTGATTAGGATAAGAAGTATACTGTTTTGCAAATTTGCCTCCATACATGATCTTGGAGGGGAAAAATAGGGGTTATCGAACTCAGAATGCAGTGGGGGTACGCAAGAGGTTGAAAGTTTTTTGATAAAATTAGCCCAAATAACTAACCTATTCTAAGTTTAGCTTTCCAAGTGAATTTAGGGGGATTGAAAACAGAAAAGAGCTTTTGGAGGGGAAATTACCGCAGGAAATTTCACGAATCTTCTGTACCTCCTCACCAAATCGAAATTTCACACCTTATATCAAATGAGACCTGACAACATTCAGAAATGAAAAAAAAAAATAATGTCATCATTTTTTTTTCTATATTTGTGGAAATATTAAGGATAACTAAGAGTAGCAATGAGACGACGCAATAAATAATAAAAATAAAAATTAAAAAAAAAAAATAGACTTTTTTATTAAATTTAAAACAAGCTTTTTTAAAAACACAAAACGCCTTTTGGTGAGGAGAGCGTGTTGATTCTTTGAAGTGGGTATTGAATCATTACTTAGTATTAAGTTATCAATATGAACGAATACTCTTGTTAAAAAATTCGTATATATCCGCTGGAAGTTCGTATCATGAATACACCTAGAATAGAAAAATTATTCAAAAACCCGTTAGGTACTGAAAAATGTTCTGGAATGCCAGATCGTAAAAATGACCAACGTTATTTCACGGCTAATACAAAACGGCAATAAATTGGCGATTTTCAAGGCCGAAACCCTTTTTGTTTCTTTGACGGTACGACCATAAAAGTCGCTGGTAAAGTTGTTCTGTAGCCAACACGCAGACATGTCTGCGCTATCACTATCAGTCGCGCATTTTTTTCTGCTCGGACATTTGCTCGAGTATCGTTAAAAATTCCTTTCAACGATATAACAGCCTTTGTTCTTTGTTAATTTTACGATTCCGCTTTTACGAAGCTTAAAACCGAAGATATTGATTTTGCTGCTGAAGGACTCCAGTCGTCTAGCTGCATTGTAATTTGTACTGATGCTAGGGATGGCTTATGAAATTGAAAATACATAATTTGTTGCTTTTATGGCATACTTGACCTTAGAAAATGAGCTATGGTCGAGCTACCGAAGTGTTGAGTTGTAAAATTACGAGTTCTTTTGGTGGCGAGTTATGACGATATGTCGTTGAAAGATATGTTCAGCGAGTTTGCCGAGGTGATTTTATTTCTACTGATGAATTTGATCTTCGATTCGATCTGATTGGAGGCGAGATGCACGCTGGGAGACAATAAAAAGTGGCCACATGTTGCGCAATTCTTTCAGGAATACTATCTATAGCGGACGCCAGATATTATCCTGATTCAGCGAAATTTTACGGAAGCTAATTTTAATATGGAAAACCACTTCTCGTAATCGTCACTAACACGATTTGGACGCCTCCGTTTTAGAAGGTAGCTATGTAAATTTCGCATCAACTGGTTGAATATCGATTCTACATGGTTGGATGTCGAACGACCAGTAATAAATATTTGGAACGAGTAGACACAAAAAAAAACTCGTATTTGCAGTGGAGAAAAAACACTCTGGTTTTAATGCCCTTCATGAGTTTACAATGTTGCCGCGAAAATGCATTAAAATTTCCTTCGTTTCTTATGCAATGGTGAAAGAGTTAAATTTTACGAGTTTCAGTTGTATGAAGGTTATTGGTTGAATATTAAAATACAATTCATTTGTTGAAATTCTATTGGCGATGAGTTTACAATTTTTCTCCCTTATAAGCGAACAGTGAATCATGGATTTTGATGCTAACGAGTTTTGATGAAAATTACATCATTGAGAAAGTTCACCGCAAAAATTTTTAGGTGCTAAAATTAGTATGGAACGGAGATAGGGGTGGGGACAAAATTTCAAAAAATACGTGAAATCGTGAAAAAACAACGTAATTATTCTCTCCATGAAATGAAAGAAAATTAAATTCTTATTTCAATCAAAAAACAGGCTACAACTGAAAGAAATCCTGGAAACGACTGCGAAAGGCAGAAGATAATTTTTTTAATACTAAAAATATATAAATAGTATTGATTTTGGCATTATTGACAACTAAAACCTGCTCAGGGTTGGGCAAATTATTGAAAAAATAATACGGATCACAGAGTTCATTTCTCGAATTCTTTTAGAGGATCTAGAAAAATAAACGTTTTTAATTGTTTTATAACTTATTGTAACGAGCGGTTTGACCATTTTCTCATTTGCTTATGAGCGAACGAAATGTAGTTCGTTCGTAGGTAAATGAAAAAATCGTATGTCTTCGAACTAAATAAATTTTCATTTTAAAATAAATTATTTATAATAAAACAAAATGTTAAAGTATTTCGAGTCAAAAACGGGGTTAATTTATAAATAAAAAAAACGTTAAAGTACCTCCAAAAGACCTCAAAACCTATACAAGACAAAGATTTCTTGAAACCTAGCAAAACCAATGGCTCAATGTACCAAGCATAAATAAACTCCGCTCCATCAGAAACACAGTAAAACCATGGGGAACACCACTTTCCAACAATTGGAAAAATGAAATAGCTGTCACTAGACTCCGTCTAGGCCACACCAAAATTACTCATTCCTATATCCTCTCCAAACAACCTATCCCATTATGTCCTACTTGTAACTCTCCTCTCACAGTCCAACATCTACTCGCCATCTGTCCCACTTATGACCTTCATAGAACCCAAATTCTCCAGACAAGCAACCTTTCTGAAATCCTTTCCGATCAACAAAATAAAATTGAACATCTCCTTCACTTCCTCAAAATAACAAATTTATTTCAAAACATCTAACCCCAAAATTACTCGTGCCTCTGGCCTAGGCGGCAGTACACGGCACGTTAATGAAGTAGTAAGTAAGTAAAAAATTTTTCATTACTTTTTATTTCTAAAATTAAAATTTTTTGCGCGCCTCAGATTGGCAACTCTGTAGACGACGAGCGGTGACGACGCTAAATTTACGTCATTTGGCCACTTTTTGAAAGTTACGCGATTGTTATTAAAATTATAACGAAATTAAACAATTTTGGAATTTTTTATATATAAAAATCGATGTAATGGGGGATTTACATATTATTTAAGCATTTATTTTCTTCGAAGACGCACGAACTTCGAAAAATTTTGTAAATCGACTCACGGGCTGCCGATGTCGCTGGCGCACCACAGCGTTTAAAATTTAAAATTTTTTCGCGAACGTTGGGCTGCCGTGAGAGCACTCGGGCGTCTAATTTTGATCTAATCTCTCGTGATGAATTTTTTCTTGTTTTCATTTATTATTCGATAACAGAATGAATTACTAAAGGGAAATATTTTACGTTTGGGTAGGGAGAGCAGATAGGGTAATTCGTAGGCATGGGGTAATTAAATTCAAAATTTATTCTCCAAATATTAAATTCTTAATTTAATTTAAACTTTTTATTTTTTATTTTTCTCTTCGTTCTTAAATTTTTTTTTTCGATTTCTCGTAGTGGCAAAATGCGTATTTCGCGCGCATTTTCGTCCATCTACTGGGTTCGGTGCCGAGCTGGAAACGACTCGGATTAAAATACGGGCAGACCATTGGATCACTGATAAATATGTACGCCGCGCCGTAAATGGTGAATCGCGCGTTACATTATTATTTAAATATAATGTCTTTATCATCTTATACATTTCAGTTTTCAATGTAGATGCTTAATGTCAGTTTATATTAATAATAATTATTATTAACGAAATGAAATCAGAAGAAATCAAATATTTATGAGTTTAGAATTTAAAAAAAAAAAAAAAATTATTTCGTCCTTCTTTAATAATTATTATAGATACAAATGAACATTATAAGTATCTGTATTGAAAATTGAAATTTATTAGATGATCATGATCATGACGATGAAATTAAATAATTTTTTAATACTACCGAAAATTAAATTTTTCTGGATTATTATAATATTCAGTTTTTTTATTTAATTATTATTCAGTAATGAATTTCAAAATAATGCAAATTTTAAAAGAATTTTGAAGAAAAACAGACACAATCTGCAATACTTTTATGTATGATTTTATTACCTACCTGATTATTTGAGTTATTTGAATTGACGTTAAGTTGCTTCCGAAGTTGCAACTGTTGGAAAAAAAATGATCCGCGAATCATTATTCGGATTACGTGCAACCCTGGACCTGATTAACTCTTTACTCTAACGACATGTAATCCATTTTATCTATTTTTTAACAATTTTTGAAATAAACATTCAGTATAGGTTTTTTTGCTTGAGGGGGAGGAGAGGAGGGGGTTATTTGTTTAAAAAAAATGTAGTAATTCGATAAATATCGACTTTGATATATAAAGTATTGTCAGAATGATGATTCTGGCAATTTTCAGCTCCCACATTGATATTGGTTCAATTTTTAGAGTGACTTTTCCGCCCACTCCCCCCTCAAAAAAAAGTATTCGGAATGTTAATTTCAAAATTGATTGAAAGTGATTTAGATGGGTGTAATATCATTAGATTAAAGGATTTAATGATTTTCAGCTGCCAAAATTGATATTTACACGATTTAGGGATTTTTTTGAGAAATCACTTTTTAATACGTATAATACCCCTTGCGTGGTGTTAATCTAAAAATCTTCGAAAGTGTATTCAATGAATCAAGTATCGTTAGGATTAAAGGTCTAGAGGTTTTCATCTGCCAAAGTTAGTATCCGGCTGAATCACAGCTTTTCTCAAAAAATCCTCCTTTCCACCATTTTCAAAATGAATAGACAACAGATTAGATATTTTTAAATTAAAGTGTGTGACAGGTTTTAACAGAAAAATTTAAGATTCACTCATTTGTGGATTTTTGTTTATAACCCCTCGTCCCAGGAGACAGTTTTGGAATCTCTATATTTTATTTCCTTTCTCTTTGTGTAAGAAGATGTTTTTTTTTCATGATCTTTATAATCTTATTAATTACTTGAAATTATAAGCTCGCCTGTCTCTGCGCCCCCCCCCCACATTATTTATTTTGACAGCTGAAACTACCATGGTGGGGTTTCGAGGTTTTTTTTTACATTCGTAATTTATGATTTACCATGTGAAACATCTTACAGAGTGAATTTTTGAGTTGGGGGTCTAACACTTATTATTTTTGTTGAGATATAATCTCATGCACTGTGCATATTAATTTAAAGTATATCGTTTTGAATTGCTCGGGATTCCATTTATCTCTTCATTATTTCGTGCGTATGCTCTTATTTGAGGCAATGATTTTTAACCTTCGGTTAGGGCAATGATGGTCCAAAGAAGACAGTTATTGCTCCTCACTGTAAAGCAATCATCTTCAAGGCTACCAAATTATAACCGATTTCAGTACGTAGTCGTGAACGAGTTAAAGCACTAAACAGAAATTAGATCAATTTGCGATACATAAAAATAATATAGGGACCATAATCGATGCTGAAAACTCTGTGTAGCCGGTATTATGTCCTTCTGCGATACGTGTTACAAAACGTTTATAGTATGTATGAAAACCCCGAACTTCATAATTAGGAATCAGATAACCATTTATCAAAAATTATATAATAATTGCACGTCACGTCTTCGTGAAATGGTGGAAGGATAAGATAAGCGTCGCGCCAATCTTAACAGGTAATTTTTACAATATGGGCGAATTTTCGGAGGTGTACACTGTACAAGAGTACAATTACAATTTGTACATAGAATAGCAAATTTTCCCGGCTTGATCCCACAATACTCACGACCGACTCAAGGCTCTGTTACCGAAATTTCAATATGTTTACGTATAGGGAATTTCATAGGTTGGTTTGGCGAATTTGTGGAAGCGCTGGATGGTGGATCGGCGGTGTGAATCACCTGGACGAGTTCTAAAAACAGTCGTCGTCCGAAGGCATTTTACCATATTCAGCAGCTTGTAACGTTACAAGAATACCTCCTACGAATGCTCGTGGTCTCCGTTAAAGAGGCGGCATCGGAGGCAATTTCATGCACCGTTGTTCGCTACCCACAAACACCTTCTTATTCCAACGACCTTCGTTCATCTTCCCACTTCCATCTCCACCAACTGTGGTGAAATTTGTTTATTCGATTGTACATTGGAGGCGCCTTCGAAGACGGATTTTGGATCCGTGTTCTTGTATCGCGGTTCGTGGTGCCAGCAATAAGGGCGCTCAAAATGATAGCTCGAGTCATCGCTGGTGCAATAGTCGTCGCGGTCTGCTACGGTTTTTTGAACTTTAAGGTCGCTGCGTTGTCTCGAACGAATGATGTAATCGTTGAGGCGTCATTGTGTTAGATTCTCGACCTCACTGTGTACCTACTTGATGTTACGATCGAATTAATTTTCATCGTGGTCGACAATTTTTTTTTTTTTTTTGTTTCATTTCAGCATCCGTTGTTAGCGAATTTCGTATACTTATTTAAAAACCAAGGTCGACGTGCGAATTTCCGGGTTGTGTCGAGAAAATTTATGCTCAAATTCACACCCATATATTAATCAAGTTTGAAGCCTGTATTATTGTGTGAGTGCGAGATTATTTTAGATGAGTACTTGGGCTATGTTTTTAATAGACTTTGAAGTAAGATAATTGGTTAACCTCTCCTCCCACCCCCACCCCCACTTCCTACTATATCATGTAAAATTCAATAAGCAGTGAAAAGAGTGGAACTAAAAGCTTCAGGTCTCCTTACAGTGCCCTCAGATGATGAGGTATTTTGCATTCAAGTGTAAAGTTTTTTCTATCGATTCATCATTGTAGATTGTACTGTGAGCAAAAATGAATTTTACCAAAATTATACCTATGTTTACATAAATGTATGAAATACTTACTTCTAGATCAAAGACATGATTATATTTCTTTGATTTTAAATTTATTTAGAACGTAACCATCGATAGGAGGAGGGGTGGACGGAGAGCCAGGCCCACCTGGAAAATCATCTGGTTCAGATCTAGCTCACCCAACTAAAAACGAAAAAATTGTACCTCTGTACTACGTGAAATTTTGTACTTTATATCTATTCTATACGTAATAATTATTATGATATTACCTGGTAGAAAACTGTCCCAAGATTCTAATTCTAAAACAACAGTTTGGGAATATTCGTTTATTTTTACCACCCTCCCCCCGTCACAACTCCTATCACACATACACATACCTGGACTTGATTTTTTTAGTCGATATGAAATTTTTCTGTTTATCATTTGGTCACTTAGTTATAATTTTTTGGTTAAATTGAATATTAGCCGCTGCAACTGCGTGAGTCTGAAAAGAATTTAAAGAGAGAAAATTGACGCTTTTTGAACAACTGAACATACTTAGTTTTTAATATACATTCCATTACGTATTTGATATAAAAGAACAAGTACTTAAATACATATACTTTTTTAAATTAACAATATAAAATGTCTTAACTCCAAACCAGCTTAAAAAAAATATGAATAATATATGAATAATAAAGTATAACTAGCTTAAACAGAAAATTTGTTTAAAGATAAAAGAAGAAAAATAAAACAGAAAGCGCAAATAAACATTCGGGTATACTGAGAGTACGTCTCTGTATATAAGATGCCTCTATTCCTTCATTACCTCACTTATGAATTCTTTTTTTAAACTTTCCGAGTCTGCTTCAATAGTAGTTAGGTTAATGTTATAACATGAACCACGCACAGCTATCCAGTCTCGCAGAATGCCTCCCCTAATGTAACCAAAGCTTAAAGCTAAGAAGAAGACTTTTGTTGTATCGACTTTTTCAGCTTCCATTACATTATTGAATGATTTAGGATTTTCTCGTGTATACTTGACCAATTGCATTATAGCATCTAATGCATTACCCTCAAGTCCACATTTTATGGATATAGCATAATTAATAGGAAGATTCAATGTCAAAAAATCGATGCCTCCTCCAAGTTGTGTTGGTTCAGAATCTTTCTTAAATGCAGCTCCTTCTTTATACTCTATGTCACTAGCTACAAAAACCAATTGTAAACGCCTCGTTATTTCATCGGCTATAGCATTACTGTTCGAAGGCGGCAAAAAGTCACGAAAAGCCCATTTTTTGAGAATTTCAATACTTTGTGTTATGTTTCCATAATACATGGCATTGTAAAGCTGTACACTTTCTTCTACACAACCGAATAAATTACATTTGCGAGATGGAACGTACGAGATTACTGCAGATTTGATAGCGTTTGATATTTCGTAATTTGGATACTTTAATTTTATTTTATCAGTATGGGAATCATAACTGGTTATGGTCAGGTAACCGTAAGACAACAGCAGCGATGGTAAAGGTATCTTATATGTATCTAGATTCAGTTTTTCGAAAGCAATTTTTGCGGTGGTAGAATAATCATTTATAAATGTTTCTTTTGTAAACATAGGGTAATTATTGTAAAATTCTTCTATAATCGAATTCATAGAGCTAGTTGCTATCCAATAGGATGCTAAACGCTTGTTCTTTAGACATTGAATAGTTGATATGGGATTTAATACTTTGAATTTATCTGAAAGATCCTCTATATTAAAGTTGTAGCCGTCGTACCATTTTGAGAAGTTGTATTTAGCATAATCTTTGTGAACTTTATTCGATGTAGCAAATTCCTCTAAGTAGTCACTCATATCCTTCTGTAATTCTTCCGTAGTAAACCCAAAAGCTGTGGCTAGTTCGGGTTTGTAAGTAACATCTATAAAATTATTAGCTCCACTTTGTAAACATGATAGTGCGAGTCTCGACACTCCTACAATAAAAGCAATTCCTATGTATCGTTCATTGTTCTTAATATTTGCCAAGAATTTTTCTGTAAAATTGGTGAGTTCGTTAGCCAAAGTATAATTTTTTTTGATTAACTGTTGGTGAATAAGAGAATCATATTCATCGACCAATATGATCACTTTCATATTAGTTTTTCTGTAAATTTCTTCAATAATACTAGATAACGTTAAATCGTATGGTGAATTAAAAGGTATGTCATACAGCATCGCAACAGGTTGTAAGCAGCAAATTTTATAATTTTGCAAAAATGTTTCTATTGAAAAGAAATACTCAATATCAGCAAAATTGATGTGAATTACCGGGAATTTTATCCACTTTTCCGAGTGGGAAGTAATTGTGGTACGACTACGAGAGAAACAAAAATTGTTTCCATCTTGCTCAACACTAAGGCCTTGAAATAACGCTTTTTCACCTTCAAAAAAGCTTCTCATCATTTCAAGAAACGCTGTTTTGCCGAACCTGCGGGGTCTCGTTAAAATAGTAAGTTTATAATCATTCTTTTGTAAAAAATTCTTCAAATGTGGTGTCTTATCGACGTAATATTTATTCTCCATTCTTATAGCAGACCAGCCGTGACTGTCTGAAGGCAAATCAAGTAGTTTCTTCTGATCTGGCGGAGATGAGGATGTAAAAACTAACCCATTTACAATTGAAAGTAATAGTAATTTTTCAAGAACAATCATGATGAAAAAAACTTTCTGCACTATATTACGATAAATTAACTCACTAAAATTCACGAAACACCGTTATTGCATGAATGAATATTTGATGAGATTAACATAAATTTCTAGAGCAAGATTAAATATATTTAAGTACGTATTCGGTTTATATTGGTGAAGTAATTCAGTAGGAAAGGAATTGGATTAGAAAAATGATATTATTTTATCATTCCATCATTTAGATAAGCTGCAGAATAAATCAATAACTTCTTTTAATTATCACTGATTGAAAATAATGATATTTTTCTTCATGATCAAAGAAAAAAAAAGCGTAAGGCAATGGCTCGCACACCAGTAACATTTTTGGCAAATACCTTAGTTGTCTTTTGAACGATGGGGAATAATAGTTAGTTGAATAAATAATATTTTGAAATAAAAGAAATTTTTTGAAAATGAATCACACTACATGGGTGGGTGGGTTTGATAGCTTCTTGCCACATAAAATTTAAGAGATCTGTAGTCAACTGCCAGTAAACTTGGAAAAAGTAATCTTGCTTTTAGAAGATAATTAGATATCTGTTTAAATTCACAGATACCTTATACTATAATAAATAATGTCTACAACTTTGATTATGATCACAATAAGTATCTTCTAGTTCTAGTTACATTCAAACGCACGATTGTCTTAAGCCATTTGCTGTGTATTTGAAGTGTTTTTCTTTCATAAATCATGAAAGTAAGAGCATCACCTAAGGTACCCTGAACTCTTTGAACGGAAAAGTTGCTACCCAGGCTTGGCGGAACGCATCGGGAAACCCCGGTAGGCCGGCCACTCGTATTCGTTTCAGGGACCGCGAGACCAAAAATATAACAAGTGTAATTTTACAAATATTGAAAAATCTCATGAAATATACCTAAAATTTTTACTCGAAAAGAAATATCTACAATAGTTTTAGTAATCAGCATTGAAATAATAATTTTGAACCAGTACCGAAGGGAGGCACAAATAGCTGTTATATTATAAACTAGCACCCTGATGGCACACCCACCCAAAATTTTTTTTTGAAATTTTTAACCCCCTAAAAAATGAGGGAAAATTTTCAAAAAAAAATTATCGTACGAACATATATCTTTTAGGTATAATCTGTGAAAATTTCCCCTCGTACTTCTGGAAATATTGCGAATTGCATTTTCAGCATGTATAATGCGATAATTGTCGAAGGAGTGGTGGTAGGGGGTCAAAACTTTAGGTGGACTGTTTATAGGTCCCAAGTAACATTTGGAACCACTTTTGACCAAATTTGCATTAAGGGCCGATTTCACCTACTTAATGAGGGAGGCCCTTTCCTGCAGCAATTTCCCATCTAAAAGCCGCTATTTGCATTAACTCCCCTCCAAATTCATTTGAGGAGCTAAAATCAGAAAAGGTTAGTCACATGAGCTCATTTTACTACATGACTTCTCAATAAAAAATTTTCGACCTCTCATGTACCCCCACCACATTTTGAGGTCGATAACCGCTCCTCCTCCCCTTCAATATTATCTGTGAAGGTGAATTTGAGGTATGGTATACTTTTTATCTCCAATAATGATATGAGTTCATATCAATTGAATTTTCATTAATTTGCGGCTCCTCAAGCTCCACTCAAATTTTGATAATCTACCATATTGGATCCATTTTGACACAAAATCAAGAGGTCATATTCTAGTCACCAACTAATCCTACACATAAAGGCTCACTTTTCTAGGTCAATTTCGTGAGGATGTATGAAAGATTCAAGAAATTTAATGACTCAAAACTTCCTTAAAAAGTCCGTTTTTTGCTCTAACTCTTCTCAAAATGCACTTAAAAAGCTGAAATTTGAATATGTTGGTATCCGTACTCACTCCTTCATATGAGATCAAAAACGAAAGATTTGAGCTATTTGCCCTTTCTCCAGCCATCTTCAAAATTTGAGTGATCCGCTATTTTGGAATTTATGAAAAAAAAACAAAAAAAAGCACTTCTGCGCATTTTCAAGAAGAGTTCCTCACTAAATTTTGAGCGAATTTCATGAATGCTCGCCCGCGCTACGCGTGGGGGAAAAATATATATACTAACCAAAAATTTGGACATTTGCCAGATGATTACAAATGGTATGAAACGCAAACATTTGAAGACCACACCCTGCTCCGACCTTTCCTTGCCAAATCAGGTAGGCTGTAACAACTGTCGTTTTTTAGTCAGAAACTCAGCTAAAAAAAGTATAAGAATGGTGAGAAGCTCAATAGGCAGAGACAAGGATTGTATGAGAGGGTTAAAGCCCCAAAGGTTAAATTGGCCCCTAAAATATTTTTGTATTCGTGTTTTAAAATTTATTTTCCAAAGCATTCTTCTATCCAATATCTGGTGTAATTTAAGAAATTTTAATTCCATTTCTTTTTATTTTTGACTAATTTTTCATTTTTTTTGAACGTTGATGATTAAATTTATGAAAAAAAAAAGAAGAAAATGGTGAATATTAAGATTTTGAACATTAAAATTTCTTGAATCTCTCTTCTTCCTTAACTTTTTACCAAATTTTGTGTATAAGATTAGTAACGAACCAGAATATTGCCCCTTGAATTTGGATCAAAATAGATTAAAAATTTGAAGAAGACTCGAAGAGCTCCCAATAGCTTAATTTGAAAAAAATATAAACTCTTATGATCACTGAAGATGAGAATTAAAGTATATATATTCGAAATTTATTTTCTCAAACGATGTCGGAGGGAAGATGAAGAGATTATGTTCATCAAAATGTGTTGAATGTAAAGGAAAAATCAACAATTTTTTATTATGATTTTTATATGATAGTGTGAGATTGAATTACCAACATATTTAAATTTCAGCTTCCTGAGTGAGTTTGGGAGGGAAAATTCATGAATCATTCATATCACCCCCTTAAATTTACTTTAAAAAAATTTACTTAAAACCATGAATATGTCCACTTGAACTTGAGTTAAAATGATTCTAAAATGGGTGATGGTCAAAATTTTAAGAAATCATCATTTCCAAAGTTAACTTTCCAAGTGAATTTGGAGGCAAATTTGAGTGAAAAAAGTCCTTTAGAGAATGTTTCCCTTAAATTTGGATCAAAGCAAATCGAAAATGCCGGATAATCAAGTTTAAGAGAGGCTTGATGAGCCTTGAATAGCTCACACTTCATAACTATGGATAAGACTTATAGTACACCTCAAATCCATGTTTAATATTATTCATAGGTCATATGGAAGAAGAGGAAGGGGCATTGTCCTTAAAATGCGGTTAAGAGGGTAGGACACAAAAAGTTGAAAATTTCAGCTCATGATTTCATGTGATCAAACTAGCTCATATAACTAACATACCTAAATTTCAGATATCCCAGTGCGTTTGGAGGGGATATCAATTCAGAAAATTTCATGAATTGTTTGGAGGGGAAATTGAATTGAAATATTTTATGAATCGTCCTAATCTCCTCATTACATGTGCTTGAAAAGCTGAAGCTTTGTATGTGAGGTTTGTTTAGAACTGAAATATGAGCCTTTGAATTTGGGTCAAAATGGATTCAAAATGGCGGATCGTCAAAATTTAAGTACCCATCGAGGAGCTTTAAATGGCTGGAATTTGATATAAATACAGGCTCATGTGACTCTTGTGGCCAAGAATCACTACCTATCTCTAATTAACCTTGAGTGATTTTGGAGAGGAAAGAGGGTTTTCAGAATCGGTAATATAGCTGACCTATTGTATGGCGTTAGGTTAACAACATTATCTGCTAATTTGAATGAACTCAAATTAAAAATTCAGCTACAGTAATGCGGCATGGCTGCTTACATTTTATTTTCAATACCTATATTTTAGAAACAAAAATGACAACTTTTTAATTACAAAAAAAATTCAAATCGAAGAATGATAAATTTCTTATAAATTTTTACACCGAATTTACTGTGAGTAGATGTATTGATTATATTTTAATGGATAATCCTTACCTTGTTAATTATAAGAGTTATTCGACAGATTTTCATTACTTCCTACACTCTTCGATGATCAGACAACCTACCCTTAGTACTTTTATAACTATGCCTATAATCGTACGTTAATCTAATGAGTTATTTTAATTTAAAAAAAAAAAACTTGGTACAGCATCCTGCATACTCGTGTAATTTTACCTCGATCAAATAATGGTATCGCATTGAAACCAGTTTGTATGAAATATGAATTTTCAACATAGACTCGGATTACAGCCTTTATCGTAGCCGGCTTATCCATTCCACCTACCGATATGAAAATAATTCGTGGTTTGTGATTGCTATAATTTACTTAACTAGTTTGATGCGCGTTTTGAAAATTATACACGTCTTGTCATACCAAATTATGAGATGGAAGGATTAAATTTTTCATTTAAACATTGAGATTGCGGCTCGATTGACATTTCATTCGGATTACCGGCTGTTCTTTCGGTATCAATCAAAATGGGAAAAATCCAAATTAACGGGGATTCTAAGAATAACTGATTCAGCTGGCGAAGCACTATATGGATATGGACTATGACACCTTTACCATCATCATATTTCAAAAACTGATACTGTATTCAATGAAAATAACCAAATTGTAACTACCAGCTTCAGCTCCATTATAAATTCATCAGTGACTGCAAAGCTGGGAAAATATTGTTTGTTCTGGCAGATCGTTTGATGAACCCAGAACCAGTTGTATTTTGTCAGCTAGATATATAATTAACTTTTTACGTCGACTGCTAAATCCTTATAGTATTGACATTTGAAATACAAATTTTAAAAATAAAATATAACATGACAAGTAGGTATATAATCCTGTATTTTGATTGGCTTAAAATAATTTTAAACAATCGAACAAATGCGAGTGGCGTACCGAGGACATTCTTCATGGGGGGAGGGGGGGAGAAACCCAAAAATTGCCACCTAATACCATGAAATTTTCCCAACTGTTGACCTTTTTTTTTTTTAGCTGAGTTTTAAATAAAAACGATAGCTATTACAGCCTACCTGATTTGGGAAGGGATGGTCGGGGGAGGGTGCGGTCTTCAAATCTTTGCGTTTCAGACCATTTGTAATCATCTGGCAAATGTCCAACTTTTTGGTATATATATTTTTTCCCCCACGCGTAGCGCCGGCGAGTATTCGTAAAATTCGCTCAAAATTTGGTGAGGAACTCTTCTTGAAAATGCGCAGAAGTGCTTTTTTTGTTTTTTCGAAAAATTTCAAAATGGCGGATCACTCAAATTTTGAGAGGGTTGGAGAAGAGGCAAATAGCTCAAATTTTTCGTTTTTGATCTCATATGAAAGAGTGAGTCACGGACACCAACATATTTAAATTTCAGCTTCCTAAGTGCATTTTGAGAGAGTTAGCAAAAACCTGTTTTTGAGAAATTGCGTTTTTTGTGTCACTCGCCTTGCGCAGGCGGGTGTGGATAAAATTCGCTCAAAATTCGGTGAGGAACTCTTCTTGCAAATACGCAAAAATAGTTTTTTTGTTTTTTCGATAAATTTCAAAATGGCGGATCACTCAAATTTTGAGGGGGCTGGAGAAGGGGCAAATAGCTCAAATTTTTCGTTTTTGATTTCATATGAAAGAGTGAGTCACGGATACTAACATATCCAAATTTCAGCTTCCTAAGTGCATATTGAGAGGAGTTAGATCAAAAAACGGCTTTTTGAGGAAGTTTTGAGTCATGAAATTTCTTGAATCTTCCATATCTCCCCACCAAATCAAGTTAAAGAGGTCAAATTTTGTGTGTGAGGTTAGTTGGTGACCACAATATGACCTCTTGAATTTGGATCAAAATGGATTCAAAATGGCGGATTATCAAAATTTTGAGTAGAGCTTGAGGAGCCTCAAGTTGGTAAAAATGTAATTAATATGAATTCATATGGTTATTGGGGATAAGTTGTATACTATATCCCGAATTCACTTCCATACATGATGTTGGAGGGGGAAGGCGGGGTTATCAACCTAAAATAGTGGTGGGGGTACAGGAGTGGTCGAAAATTTTTTATTGCTGTGTCATATGATAAAATGAGCCCAAGTGACAAACGTATTTTGATTTTAGCTTCCTCAGTGATTTTGGAGGGGAGTTAGAGCAAAAAACGGCTTTTGGAGGGGAAATTGCTGCAGGAAATTTCATGAATCTTCCATATCTCATCACCAAATCGGCCTAGAATGGTCAAACTTTGTGTGTAGGATTAGTTTGTGACCAGAATATAACCTCTTAAATTTGAGTCAAAATGAATCCAAAATGGCGGATTATCAAGATTTGGAGATAATTTGAGGACCCTCAAATAGTTGTAATTTGAGAAATATGTGTTCACATGATTATTTCATGGCAAGAAATACTACATTTGTGCCAAATTTAATTTCTTAAGTGTTTTTGGAAAGGATAGGGTAGGGGTTTTCAGACTTGGTATTGGGTGTGGCCTGTAGTCATGAACGGTTAAGCAAGGTTATTAGTAAATCAAAACAAGCTCCAATTAAAAACTCAGCTCCAGTAATGCGGCATGGCTGCTTACGTTTTTTTTTTTCTCCAAGAAAATAAGATGTCACAGTCGTGTTAGTTGTAATAATACTATACGCGCGCAAAGCGCGAAAAATTTTTAGGTAATTTCCTTGTTTTATTATGTTGTGAAGCTATATACATCCAACCGGAAAAAAATTTTCATTTTTCAATGTTTTAATTTCAGCAAATTGGCAATTTTTCATCCATAATACGGAATTAGTATTGAAAAATACATATTATCTTGGCAAATTTTAACGATAGTTGTAGTCCTGATTCCTGAATGATATTTCTTATGATGCTCGTACTACGCTAAACGAAAATTCCTTCGATTTTACATAAATAATTATTAAGTTAACAATTCTGTTTTAGTTGTAGGATGACAATCGAAATGTCATTCTTCATATTACTCTATCAACTTTGCTAAATGAGAAAATCATCCACCTCGTATGATGGGTAAAAATGAATACAACGCATTAAAGGTTAAAATGTTTTTCGTAAATTTGTAATAAAAATAACGCACGAAGCGCGAAAAAAAATTTTTCATATTTTATACAAGATGACAAATTAATACATTTTCTTTCACACTTGGTTAATATTGGTAAATCTCAGTATTTTAAGCTATTTTGTCATTTTTTGCCTCCTCCTCCAAATTTTTTTAAATTTATATAAAATGCGGAGCGCGAAAGAAATTTTTTCAACTTATATATAAGTTGGCAAGTTGGTAAGTTGATAAGTTGGTAAATTCCAAAAGTTGGCATTTTCAAAAACTGCAATATTTAATTTAAGAAAATTCATCTGTCCTTTTTTGAATAGTGTTTATTAGCGCAAGTGGTCAAGTTTACCAACTTTACGCTAAAACTCCAAATTTACCAACTTTCCAAAAGCCAAGGGGGGGAAGCTCTCCCCCTTCGGTACGTCCCTGTGCGAGTATTGCGATTTCGATCCATATTTTTGTGTTTTAAATTTATTTCAGGTTTACATTGAAATTAGCGATCCATGTATATGAAATCAATGCTACATATATTGAAACAATACTCTGTATTTTCATATACGTACTGAATGCGGATTGCTGTGCTGAATGCAACGACGATGGAATCGCATCTAGGCGCAGTTCATAGAGAAGGAACTCGTTTATAATGTTGGAACTGTATTTGGATGAAACGCCGTTATTATTCCTTTTTAGTTATACATCCGTTTTCATTTTTTATCAGCGATATAAATTATCTTGTATCGATGGAATGCTCGATGCGTAGAATTCGCTCGGTAGTTGAGGTCGTTAATTCGATATTAATGTCGAATCGAACGTACTTGTTTGCGTATATGTAATTGTAGCGGCGAGCTGGCATTTTATTCGCGAGATGCGATTTTCGATTCAGGCGAATTCTGATAGGTTAACGACCATGGTCATCTGTTTTGTACGATCGATTGAATAATTGATCGGAAAATAAGTACATTTGAAGCTGATAAATGGAGTAATTAATTTATCGAATTGTTATGAAAATTGATCACGTTCGATGGCGAGTCTTACAGACTTTACTTATAAGTTTGGTAAAGTATCAGTTCTAATTAATCATATAGTGTGACCATATTGAGTTGCTGTTTTCTCAGAATAATCCGGCATTGAGGGCGAAATGAATGATTACCTTTTTATTGATAAAACTAAGCGGACATGACGCAAACTCATGTAGGAAGAATCGTTTTGGATTCGGATGCTTCAACTGTGAAGATTATTCGTATACTTTTCGACTCCTCCACGATTCTACCAATGGATTAAGTTGCAAACTTCGTACGGGACGTGGAAAAAACGACGTATGGCGAGTCCTCGACGCGACGTCGCGAGACCAGATCGACTGGATTTTGATTGACGTTCAGCTTATGCCGTGGTCATCCTAATGAGCTCGAATTTATATGAATTTTATGCTAATAAAAGTAACATTTCAATTAGCTACATTGGCGCAATTAAAATAAGATATTTATTTGCGACGAACGAGCATGAAAAAGAAACCATTTCCATATACATGGACGACCTTGGTGAATCGAGTTGAAATTTCAAAGCGATATGAAATTTCTCAAATTCCAGCTCTCAGGGCGAAGGCGACTAATTGTGGTGGAGAAATAAATAGATGAGTAACATGAACCAACGATGCATCGACGCTTCGTAGAATCGGTAGAGACGAGGATTTGGCAAGGTCGAGTGTTGGTTTCGATCGCGTTTATCCATATAGGTATAATCGTTTGTTGGTTTGTTTACCTACATGCAGACGAGCGCTTTTAAATAATTACGATTACGCAATTGTATCGTGTGTCGCGAAAATACCGAAGCGTATACGAAAAGTCGGATTATAGCGCGTAGGAAGTATAGGCAAGTTATATAATGTATTTGGGCGTTGTTTAATTTGAATGTGATATGGCTTATATGAATGAGAATTTAGAAGTGGGGGGATATTTCTTCACAAAGTATTCCCTCGTTCGTGGGTAATTTCTCCAAAATCGATGCGAGTTTTGCAACTCTTTTCGACGATTGTGCGTGGATGTCGTTTAATTACGTTGGAAATCGGGAATTAGGTAGTGATATTTATTCGTTGGAATAGGTTCGTAGTGTGTCATTCTTTTACGATCATTATGGCATCATCGAGTGTTCTAGAAATTGGAGTAAGGGGATTGTCATGGATGAGAATATGAGCATGGAAGTAGAACTGTTGAGAAAGAGAAAGGTAACTAAGACCAAGAAGATAAACCCCAACCCCCTTTAGCAGAATTTTTTAACACTGGCATACACTTTTGTTTGAAAAAGAAATTGAAAAAGTTCTAAGAGATAACTTCAAAAAAAATGTAAGCAGTCATGCTGCATCATTGGAGCTGAGTTTTTAATAAAGGATTGTTTACATTTACAGGAAATATTACCAAGTATACTTTTCAAGTCTTTAGACCACAACACCACATACTTTATCGAGTCTAAAACCGTCATCTTATTCCTCCTAAAACATGTAAAAAGATTAATTTCATATATGTAGTACTTCTTGTCTGCAAAAATCACGAAAGCTTGTGTTTTTCAAATTTTAGTTGTTTGAAGTTTCTCAAGTATACGTTACTCATTGGATTAATTCTGAGCCAAATTAAATGCGCCAGCTAACTCCACGTACAAATTATGACCTTTCTAGGTTGATATAGGGCAGTGGCGTATTTAGGGGGGGTCCAGGGGATTGGACCCCCCTTTGGCGATTTCAAAAAAATTTTTTTGTCATATAAAAATGAATAACGAGAATGTGATATGCAAATAATCAATAGTAATAAAATCGCAAAATTAAAAAATGCGAGTACGCAAATATTAATTTTACGTCATTAACTCATTTTGAGCCTACCCAACAGATTTTTAAGTTTGAAAATTTTGCTGGACCCTCCCCCCCTCCTTGACCTTCAGTCTGGATACGCCACTGATATAGGGAGAGCATAATCGAGATTCATGAAATTTCTTGCCGTATTTTCCCCTTCAAGAGACACAACTCTCTTCCATATCAGCTTAGGAAACGAAAATTATAATGAATAATATGTTAGTAACTTGCTCACTTGATATTATTTCATAATCTAACACCATAATCAAAAATGTTTACCTGTCGTTTATCTTCATTACATTTTTGGGACAATAACTCCTCCTCCCCTCCAATGTAACGTATGAAGGTGAAATAAGATACAGCGTATTTCCTATTTCTAGTCATCATAACAGTCCATATTTATTAAAACTGTGCTATTTGAGACTCCTCCAGCGTTCCATTGAATTTAATGATCAAATTAAATTTTTTATTAATAAAAAATATTAAAATCAAAAGTATTAAAAATTAAAAATTAATTATATTTAATATTAAAGGAATAAACATTCATATAGATAATGATGATCTTAAAATTAAAATCATGAAATTAAATAAAATAAATTTGTTAAAAAATAATAAATCCATCTTAATCTTAAAAATTAATTTAATCATATCATTAATAAATTGAACAATTGTTTACTCCTCCAGCGTTCCTCAAATTTCAGTCATCCAACATTTTGGATCCACTTCAACTTGAATTTTTTTTTGGGGGGGGGGGGGTGGAGAATGTCATAATTTGGTCACCATCTAATTCCACATACGAACTTTGATCATTCTACCTGGATTTGGTGAGAGATATGGGGAATTTAGGAAATTTCATAATTTAAAACTGACTCATACAGACTTTTCTACTCCAACTCATCTGCAGATGCACTTGGAAAGATGAAATTTGTATATGTTAGCGTCAGTTACTCAATTTTTATAATTATGAGGTCATTAAAAAAAATTTGATTCATTTGGCTTCTTTCCAGCCCTCCTCAACATTTGATTGAATCACCATTTTGAGGCGAATCAACAATTCATAGTTTTTCCTACGTTTATGAAAAATCTTTCATCAGATTTTCAGCATTTTTCAGACCCCAAAAAGTTAAATATTTTCCATAATAATTATGATTATAAAAAATCTGAAACGCAAACATTAGAGGTCTCTCTTCTTCCAAGTAGTCTGTAATAGCTTTGCTTTATAATTAAAAACTCAGCTAAAAAGTAAAAAAATGTTCCGAAGTTGGTAAAAATTTTTTTTTAAATGTAAACGATTTTTTTTTTTTTTTGGAAATAAATGACAAAATTTGAAAATGACCCTAGTGCACAAATGAAGATAAAAAACATAGGAGTCTATGTTGAATCACTGGAGCTGAGTTTTTAATGAAAACATGTTCAGACTTACAGATAATGCTACTAATTTCTTTGCGATTGCCCATTAAGGTGGCTGGCCGCCTCTAATCGGGGACTGGTGGTAATGCTAGAGTGACCGAATCTTGAACACTTCTCTATCAGGCCCCTAATCCATTCTGATTCTTTTAAAAAATGTTATAAAATTATATACAAATGAGAAAAATATAAAATGATAAGTTTATTCATGTCATGTGTTTCAGTGGAGTGCTTAAAAATCCATGGTTTTGAAAAAGTTGTTTTTTTTCTGCTATCAAAGTGGTCGTTTCAAAAATTACATCTTTTAATTTTTTTTTTTCTGAAGTTGTGAGTTTTATTTTGTAAATTTTGTAGCTGAACATCAAATAATTATTATTTTAAAATTTTCATTTTTATGCTTTGTGAAGTTATTATTTTAAAAATTTCACTTTTAATTTTAATTTCTTAAGTAAATATGAGTTCAGAGTCATTTGAATTTTTTTACGTCGAATAAAAATTTTTATGTGTACAAATTTTTAAATTATGTTATTAACATCTTCATGTTCACAGGCCGGATTCGCATATTGCATATTGTGCGCTTTTCAGCTGGAATCATCGTGTGAAGTTTATTTATTGAAATTAGCTGTTACAGGCTACTTACGTTTTTCTTTTAATTTTGGCAAATTCCCCATTTCGTCGCAGCTAAACCCATAACCCAGTTTTAAGCTTTCTAAGTCGATTTGGTGGTGAAGTATTAACGACTTAGTAAATTTCTTGGCTGAGTATTCCCTTTTGAATTCATTTAGGAAGCTGAAATTTGTATATGTTGGTGTTTTCATCTTACTTTATCATATGGTGTATCAAAAATTTCAAGGTTTCTTTTCTTTCCAGTTAGTCTTCTAAATTTAAATGATTCGCCATTTTGATTCGAATAGAAAATTGGAGAAAACTACTTTCAGAGATTTCTGTGAATATATCTTCTATAAATTTTGAGCGATTTTCATGAAAATTTATATGCTTTCTAGAGTCAATTATGAATCGAATACATAATGATGTAAATTTATGCTTAGATATCGTCAACTTCAGGTAGACTAAAACGTGAAGATATCTAATGTCTGTTCTTTTTTCATTCCAAAAATGGATAAATTAACATCCAATATTATACTAAAATTTAGCAATGTAAAATAAGTTCAAATATCAAGAAATGTTGAAAAACTTTTTTGTTTCTTAGTAAAAAAAAAAAAGAGATGTACCTCAAGTTCAAAAAATTATCCCTAAAATAACAAAAAATTCTAACTAGATGTCTACATTTATGAATGACTCATGCCATAATATTTGGCTAGTAGATAATCAGGCTATTTTATACAAGTAAATTTATCTATCGAAGCAAACTGGCGCTAAAAATCTCCTCGTACTTCCATCTTACTTACAATACGTTGCATATACTTTTGTATATGACCGCCGGACGCCGGACACACTTATACATGATTGAATAATAAACGCGTGATTAGTATTCAAAAAAAGTACGCAATAATGATTCGATATTTTCTCTGTACCTAATTCCTATGCATAAGTAATCTCGTGTACGAGTATCTTTGTATGAGGGTGCATATGACGCTGTAGACTTATGCAACTGACAACACACATCCTGTATTTTACTTACACCGCATTGACTTCCATGGAGTGTGATTTCCTGTGTAGTTAAATGTTGCATCCTTTTTTTTTCATCGCCATCTATCCTCCTTTGTTTCGTCCAGCTCGTCTCCTAAGCACCTGTCTGATGTTACTAACACGTGTACATATGAATCGCATGTTTTTTTAGGGTGATTATGAAATGTATACATGGTGTAATGTGGATAATGTTTGTTTTCAGGGCAATATGTGGAAGAAATGAAGAGAAAATTTGTGTTTTCGAATGATGGTAAGTGAATTGTTAGTTGTTGGGTGTTGGGTATTTTAAGATATGTGTGTGTAAGTACTCACATCCATCTACCTAAATTACTTTTATGGAAATCATGAGTTAAAATAGCGTGCTGCGTTGTATAAGTTGTGTTGAAGTTTGGTTGCGGAGGTTATGAAAGTCGTTCATTCGATATATTTTTATGAGAAAAAAATTCTGTTATGCAATCCTCTCTAAAAATGTTTTGTTTTTTTATGTTTCATTTTTTCTTCAAAATTTTTTTTTTAATTTTTTCACTTTTTTTAATTAAATATATTGAGTCAACGTGTTCTTGAAAATTCAATCTACTCAAGTATATCCAGATTTAACTTCTTCAATGGACTTATCAAAGCTATAATTTTCCAGTAAATTATATCATACGTGGCCCGACCATAGTTCAATTATTTTTCCATTATGTTGACGAGATTAAAAACCGCAGGTTTTGTTTCTTAGAATGGAAGAAACTGAAGCGTTATGGCCCATGAATTGGCTTATAAATGAGAATAATATTTTGATTACTGGTCTCTAGTCGCTATGAAAATAATATGAGAGTAGAATTCGTAGCGCATGCATGCGATCGAAAACAATGAACTCGAATGAGACTTGCTCTCCTTTTGCTGTGCTACAATTTCCAAGTAGTAAATAGCAACTACTCGTGCTTTCATGTCGTTTAAATTGCATAAACTCGTCTTGTACGGCTAGTGAAATGGTGTTTGGAATACGAGAAAAATGAATGTTTACAACATGAATGCTTTGTGGCAAATAAGAGTTTAATTTCGAAGATATAACTCTTCATTGGCCTCAACTCTCAAAGCCAAGGTTTGACTTTCGCGGCGTATTCCCTCCAGTGAACATTATAAAACCACCCTTTAGTGTCATTACACCAACCTAATGTCGATAAAGTACCGAAAACGCGAAAAAATAACGTAGGGTGCACTACCAACTTACCCCAATGAGTAAACAAGGGTGCACAACCGACTACTAAAAAATTCGAAATAATGGAATGTTTTCAATGGAAATCCTTTGTGGGTTCCTTAGTACCCTAGTACCAGAAATTCGCGAGCGTTCGCCGATCCAAACAAAGAAACGCCATTGAACACGCCCACGTAGAATACATTTACGTTGGATCCTCCCTTGAATGTTACATACGGAAAGGTTCAAAAAGTATATTCGTAGCGTGATACTATCGATGTTCTAAGGCTCCGATGTAATTTCTCATTGCCTATATTTTGTTTGTGTGGCGATGTATACAATGGTACATGTAGAAAAATGGTAAATGCAAGGGTTATAGCTGGGTCTAGCGTAAATATCGAAATTTTTAGTTCTACGTGGAATGTGAAGAATGTCATCGAAGTGCACAAAGACCGCGAAATATTAGGAGTATAGGAGTAACGTGAAGGTACGCTAACCATTCCCAAGCAGTAGGTATATCGAAGTTTATTATCAGTGTACTCCACGATTACCATTAATCAGTGTGTAGTGTGCATAGCGTATGGCGCACACAATTGTAATTATATGCAATGATGCCGCAACGCGTAATTTTTATGTTTTTTTTTTTTGTTTACGTTAATCGTACCTACATAGAATTTTGCGAATTTTCATTTCTCGAAAGAATAATTTTAGAGTGACCTTGTGAAACGTGTCTTTTCTAGATGACACGTTGCTGCTATGTTTCCAATCATGCCAATTTTTACTTTCAGTTAAAATTTTAAAATTCGTTTTTCGTTGCTAAGAAACCTAACATAGATGGAAAAATTTATTGTTAACATTCTCAAATTAGTAGTAACTCGTACACTTGTATGGGAAATTGAATGCGCACTAAGTTTGAATTTAAATTATATATTATACTGAACTATTGTAATGTAGAATAATTCCAACTTTCATGCATATACGAATGAATAAAATAAGAAATTGAATAAAAATCTGTATACTATATTTTAAACATTTTACAGGAGTAATAAATCATTCCACATGATTTTTTTAAATACCTACTTAATATGAAATAATTAAAAAAAAAAAAACTGCCATTAGATATGCTCGCATTTTAATCAAATCACTTTAATTTAGGTATTTATTTTTTATAATAAAAAAAAAATCATTTATACCAAATTATTGTTTTATTTATTCAAATGTTATGTTTTTTTAATTATTATGTCCATTCAAGAAATGAAAATAAATTCATGCGTCTACAAAATCTATTTAAACCTAAATATTTCTAAATATTTGTAGTTGGTGATATTTTTTTCAGTCTTATAATTTTTTTTTTTTTTTTTTTTTTTTTAGTTGTAAAATCAATAATATTACTGTTTTATATATGCATTATTATCGCCTTGAGATTTGGATTTATTGGAAATTTAAATTTCACAAATATTTTACATTAGTATTATTATTTTTTATTTTTTATTTTTTTTTTCACTTTCTTATTTTTTTATACTTTTTATTCGTAAAGTTATCAATGAATTTGAATTTTATGTTTGATGCTACAAAAAATGATAGATTTCATTTTTTTCATATAGTTATCATCAGCTTCAATTACAGTAATGTTTTCGATTCATTCAGTAATTTTATAATTATAAATTATTTAATTAAAAATTAGCCCCAACATCCAGACGACCCAGATATTATCGATAAAATTCTGATTTTCCTACGAAGAACTCTCTTGTTCCCCGAAATCTAAATTCTCTAGTTTGGCGTAATAGCCCTAGCAGCTAAAAACGCCTTAAACACAAAAAAAAAAAAAATTAAAAATTAAATATGAATATTTAATATTCTCTGTAATAATAAACCAGCAGTATGAAAAATTAGCAAAAAAATTAGGATGAATATGCGAAGGAAAAAAATTGTAATTATTGTAAAATGTTCAGGGACGTACCGAAAGGGGGGAGGGGGGAGCTCCCCCTTGGCTTTTGGAAAGTTGGCAAATTTGGAGTTTTAGCGTAAAGTTGGTAAATTTGACCACTTGTGCAGTATTTAAATTTTTTGAAGACTAACAAGACTGTCCATCATATTTTTTCGTGGAGCAAAAAAAAAAAAAAAAAGGTCAACAGTTGGTAAAATTTCATGGTATTAGTTGGCAATTTTTGGTTTTCTCCCCCCCCCCCCTGAAGAAGGTCTTCGGTACGCCCCTGAAAATGTTCTATTCAAATAAATTTTCTTGCAACATTTCTGATTTCCTTTCGTATTTAATTTTAAATTAGGAATTATCATATCTACTTACGCTATAAATTCTTCGGAATACTTTTATCGAAACGTGGTAACGCGTTGATTAAATTTTTTTAATTTCTATGGCGGTAACACTGACTTCATTTTCTAGATCGACTGTTCTCTTCGCTACGTATTCCACGTGCATTCCACGTACTCTCCTCGTATTTATGTTTCCCTGGTAGCAAAATTCGCGTATAATGAAGAAACTTGCGTTTATTACGTACATTAAAAAATTTTATTTGTAAAATTGGACGATTTTACAGAAAAACCAACTCGATGATATAGGTAACCTGGTAACGTAATACCTTATACGAATCGTAGGTTAACATCGATATCTATTGTATATCATTTCTTCAGTGTTCCAGTTTTACTCGCTCGAATAAAAGGAGACGGAGGAAAAAAAAAGGTTCGTGGTATTTTTCCAAGTATTTTTCCTTACTCCTGAACAGGAAAAATACGTGAAGCTGTTTTATGGAAACCTCGGTTACTCGAATTCGCAAAGGATTAAAGAAAAAATTATTGTTATTTCAAGCGACAAAGTCTGTAAGAATATTTGATTTGATAAAGATTCGATATTTTCGGCGACACTTATTACGCAAAAAGGTTCCTTCAGCTAACTAAAAACGCATCTGATGCGCTGTTTCAACTCACCGGCAACGTTTTTTTGATGTTCACTCAATCAAGGAATGATGAAGTTGTAGCGAGTTGCTTGATCAACTTGGCGGAGGATATTGGTGGTGACGTAGACGAGCGGATTTTTCTTATTTGCGATACAACAGTACGGGATGTTCGATTTACAAGAAATTGCGTTTGTGTGAGCTGTCACAAATCATGTCAATGTCTAACTTACGTCACTCTTCCGCATTTAAACACCATTTTACACCAGGTGAATAGAAGTAACTAAGAGGTCGATGCGTTCGGTTTCGGTGGATACTGGCGAATGGTGTTTTTCACGTTGCATAGGATCTCCTGCGATTTCGTAGACGACAACTCTTGCGTCGTCGATGTTTATAGGTGGTATGTTTGTCTCAGGGATTATTAATTCAATTTGCGGTGATGCTTCGTTAATTGTGAAGAACGCGACCCTTTCATTGTGAAACATCCTTATTTATTTTGTATTTCCTTTTCGTTGGCACGACGTGGTATGGCGCTTTGGTTGAACTTCTCACGAGTGAAATTTCCTGAATGGATTTTGATGATTGGATGTTTGAGTTTTATTCCATTGTCGGTGTAATTTAATTTTAATGCTGTCGCTGGTATTAAAGTTATCTCTCTGTTGAAGGTATATATGTATATAAGTAGTTTTTTTTTCAACGAATTTTTCATGATACTGATATAATAATATTTGTTATTGAGAATATTCAAAAATATGTTTATTCTTTGGGACATAGATTTCATATCGATTTATTTCCTTCTTCAAATTCCTCGCCTTTTATGACTTGAGAAACTTGCAGCATTGTTCCAAGATGTTACTCAGAATAGTGTCAACTGAAGCTGTCTGCTTCTTTAAGCTAGAAAAATATTGGAAATATTGGCATAGAAAAGCCAAGAATTTTTTTTTGAAACTTACCGCAATTATATAGATTAGCAAATTCAAAAAAAAAAGGAAAAATGTAAGCAGCCTTACATCATTACTAGAGCTGAGTTGTTAATAAGAGTTTGTTCAAATTTCCAATTAATGTTGTTAACAGCTATCACGTATGTACCGAGCCCGAAAACCTAACCTATCTTTTCCAAAATCATCTAAGAAGTTGAAATATGAATATGTAGTAGGTTCTGAGCACAGGAATCACATAAGGCAATATTTACCAAATTTCAGCCATTTAAGGCTCCTCAGGACTTCCTCAACTATTGACGATCCGCCATTTTGGATCTACCTCAGCACAAATTCGCCGGTCTTTTCTAATCCCATACTAAATTTATCTATAAATCTATTTTTTTTTTTTTTTTATAAAAAAAATTAAACAAATTAACTTTAAAATTATTTTCAAAATAATTTGTACACAATTTTTTTTATTTATACATATATTTAATTAGAAAATTAATTTTAAAAATTAAATATAAAAATATAATATTTTATATATTATAAATTATTAAAAGATTGATTTTCATTTTTTCGGTATATTTAGTGTGGAGATGAGAATTCGTAAAGTTTCCTAATGTGATTTGTTTCCCAGTCCCCTTCACCGAAAAAAAAAAATATTTTTCTGTTCAATTCCTCTCCAAACCCACTTAAGAAGCTGAAATTTGAATACGTTAGTCGTTCAGTCTTTCTTTGTTATATGAAACCATTCTCAAAAAATTTCGAGCTTTCATGATTGCCAACCAAATTTTGAGGAATTCTTCTGCAATCTAAAACATCATCTGTGTTCTTCAATTTGGGATATAGTACACTTCTTATCGCCAGTAATCATATTAGCTCGCATTTATCAAGTTTGAACTATTTGAGGTTCTTTAACTTTCTTCAAATTTGACCATCCGCCATTTTAAATCAATTTTGACCTGAATTCAAGGGGTTATATTGTTTTTTTTTAGAAAAATCAAATTTCTTGTTGAGCCATCTGGCTTTGTTTTTAAGGTGTTCGAACATGCGAGCTACCTATAAGATGGTACTCATGTTACCTACCTGGTATTTGTCATGGCCTAACTTATATACAAAATTTTATATAGGCTCCACGAGTCCTTCAGTTCTCAGGCACTGACATGAATTAAGATTCAAGAATCGATCATCATATTACTATTTTTTCAGAAATTCAGTTTCAACTTGAATTATATTCTTACATATATGTATGAACTTCTCAGCTTTATGGGATCCAGTCTTGGCTGGAGAAGCATCAGTGGTTGCTGGTGATTGTAGGTATTCACTGAGAACAACAGAAAACTTCATATGCACTCATAGTCGGGTCTTGAAATATCAAAAATTTAAGAAAGTAATACTGTGTCATTAATTTTGATTCTAATTTTTAGCTGAGTTTTTAATAAAAACGATAGCTATTACAGCCTACCGTGATTTGGGAAGGGAAGGTCGGGGAGGGTGGGGTCTTCAAATCTTTGTTTCAGACCATTTGTAATCATCTGGCAAATGTCCAACTTTTTGGTATATATATATTTTTTTCCCCCACGCATAGCGCCGGCGAGTATTCATAAAATTCGCTCAAAATTGGTGAGGAACTCTTCTTGAAAATGCGCAGAAGTGCTTTTTTTGTTTTTTCGAAAATTTCAAAATGGCGGATCACTCAAATTTTGAGGGGGGCTGGAGAAGAGGCAAATAGCTCAAATTTTTCGTTTTTGATTTCATATGAAAGAGTGAGTCACGGATACTAACATATCCAAATTTCAGCTTCTAAGTGCATATTGAGAGGAGTTAGATCAAAAAACGGCTTTTTGAGGAAGTTTTGAGTCATGAAATTTCTTGAATCTTCCATATCTCCCCACCAAATCAAGTTAAAGAGGTCAAATTTTGTGTGTGAGTTAGTTGGTGACCACAATATGACCTCTTGAATTTGGATCAAAATGGATCCAAAATGGCGGATTATCAAAATTTTGAGTAGAGCTTGAGGAGCCTCAAGTTGGTAAAAATAATTAATATGAATTCATATGGTTATTGGGGATAAGTTGTATACTATATCCCGAATTCACTTCCATACATGATGTGGAGGGGGGAAGGCGGGGTTACAACCTAAAATAGTGGTGGGGTACAGGAGGGTCGAAAATTTTTTATTGCTGTGTCATATGATAAATGAGCCCAAGTGACAAACGTATTTTGATTTTAGCTTCCTCAGTGATTTTGGAGGGGAGTTAGAGCAAAAAACGCTTTTGGAGTGGAAATTGCTGCAGGAAATTTCATGAATCTTCCATATCTCATCACCAAATCGGCCTAGAATGGTCAAACTTTGTGTGTAGGATTAGTTTGTGACCAGAATATAACCTCTTAAATTTGAGTCAAAATGGATCCAAAATGGCGGATTACAAGATTTGAAGATAATTTGAGGACCCTCAAATAGTTATAATTGAGAAATATGTGTTCACATGATTATTCATGGCAAGAAATACTACATTTGTGCCAAATTCAACTTCTTAAGTGTTTTTGGAAAGGATAGGGTAGGGGTTTTCAGACTTGGT